>OY755252.1:9614503-10214503 GCA_963576725.1 Azorinus chamasolen
TAGACAAATTTATTATAGCATGAATTTTGAAAAACAGTAGTAGGTGAAAAGTTCTGTAGAAATAATTAGTCTAAAGGTTAAATATGCCAACCCTGTACGTCTATTTTTATTCATAGGGGATTTTCCCTGTACGCATCTTGTTTAAGAACAGAACTTTCGCGTAAATATAAGCGTAAATATGACTTTCTGTTTATATGGCGTTTTGCCTGAACTCTGAGTTTATAGAAAAGTTTTGTAGTACAGAATGCCTTACATTTGGTTAATATGGGTCGATTGCATGGTTTGCGAAGTAGCTAATTATCATAAGCATGGTGTTTTGAAATAACTACTAGGTCGTAAGAATGACCCCATATTTTCATCACATTAGCTGACTGTATCTGGAATTTGTACACGTTTTGCCATGTGTAGTGGCATTATAAAAAGGCTGTATGCCAGTCTAGGTATTAACTAATGAAAACACAGTTTACTACAAAATACTAGTGGGTCATATGCAAATTATAATGTAACATAGTTCCTGATTGGTGGAAAACTAGAACAAGAACGAAACTAGACAGCTAGCCGCGGAACAAAAGTACCAAGTTATAGTCTACTTAGAGTCCGAAGTTCCACTCAGCCGACTGTACATTTACTCCCCTGGTCATTGAGTCATTCGGCTATAAATATTATGCACTGCTAACATATGGCGCAGTCATTCCGCGGGTACCGGCTAGTGACCCTCACAAGTACTAATTTTAACCCCTGGGAGGTGCGGTGGAAGCCACTGAAAAGCGTCTCTGAAACTTCCGGCAGGGACCGGGATTTGACTCCGAACCTCCGGATTGGTAGTCAAGCGCGTTACCATTAGACAATCGCACACCACAAGGGTTAAGCCAACTACATATTCTAATCAGAACAGACACCTAGTGCAACGTTGGATTTGTTACAGAAGTCTTTGGTCGACAGTTACACACCCTCCCTTTACCTTACATGTGCATTGCATTAAGTGCATGTTTAGGGCAGAATATTTGCTAATTAATCAAAGTAAGCCATGATTTATATAACACTTTCAGGAACAATAGTTTTCATGTTTCAGTATCCAATTTAATGAAATACATGTATATTGAAATATCGGTAAATGACAGCAGTCTTAAAATGAATAGTTCACGCTGTTCAAATAAAGTAGTTAACACCTTACAAGTAGAATCTAAATGTGCATGTGGTATCCGTTACAGTGAGTACAGTTTGTTTTAGATTCGATTAAAACAACAGCAATACAACGACCGTTGCAATGTTTGCATTGTGTACATTTTCTGATCGTGAGACCATACGTATGCTTTTGGGTCCACATTGGGTATATTACGTCATATATTTATCCTTTGGCTGTACGGTTTTGGAGTTCCAGCGTAAGCGGCGTACGGCGTAATTTCTGAAATCAGAGATCCATGAATATATTACGTGCACGTGATCACGATAAAATATCACAAAATAAAGGTATTCCATATCCAGATAGGACCATCGTGCATGACTGTCACTACATTACATTTGTACCATGACAAGGGATATGTGAAATTGTAATTGGGCAAAACAACTAGAACTGGATACGTCAGATCGGCAGAAGACGAGGAAATTGTTCAAGGTTTCAAAAGTCTTGCCCAGTCAATAGTATCCCTTTATAACTACCGTTTATTAACACGATGTGCATAAACACTTTACTCCATGAATATTCACGTAGGGAATAATGACAGTATGAATATCAATAAGATCAGTTAATATAATGAATACATGAATATTAGACCACGGAACCACTGTAGAATCATATCTATACTATGTGACCCTTCCATTCACCTGCCTAAAAAGGCATCAATTCTTCATTACTAAAATTCCGAAGTATCGAGGGTTTTTACTGAATTATAAAGCTTTGTTTGCAAGGAACCTGATGCAATGAACTCCATGCTGAGCTCGAGACAAGATGCATAAATTAAAATAATTTAAAAAATATCCTATTGATTTCTCCACAAAACGTTATGTCGTGACCATTCTTCCAGACGATTCTTAAGAGTGGTCACAACATAGGGTTTGGTGGGGAAATGATGATTTTAGTATTTGAGTATGTACCGTCATCTGTAGTTATTGTGTATCCCTGTTTGTGTTACCCCTTCTTTAACCTTTTTCTTCATATACACGCTCATAGTAGTAGTCTGAACAATGTCTGGTCTGTTTGCTAATGGAATTTGGCGGATCTGTTTCTTTAGCTTCTAAAATGGCTATTATGTTCCACCAATAATATTTAATTCATATAATTATTGTCCATGAACGTTCAATAGGTGTTGAACGTTGGAATTAACATAGAACATGAAACGGGTTAACACACATGATACCAGAAAGGCAATTATATTTTTGTAACATTAGTAACTGACATTCATAAAAATGCATCGATACTGAACATGTATGTGGAGGAACACATCTTGTTAATTACTCTATAACAGTGAAAAGATCACATCGGTGTCAAAATAATCATGAACCGACAATCGGACAGTTTCGTCTTGAACTTGCTTAACCCATATCAGTGATTTTGATATTACAGTGAAACCCCGCTAATGCGACCACTTAATTAACAGCTACTGGCGCCGTTTAAAGCAGGTGGTAGCTTAATGCATGACGAAAGTTATGCAGAAAGCTCCTATAGGAGCTTTCTGCATAACTTTCGTCCTGCATTAAGCTACCACCTGCCTCTGTCACCCAGAAGTATGCCCCTTTTTGGTGGTCGCATTAGCGGGGTTTTACTGTATATCGTTCGTGTCGGCGTAAAGACTCACGGTAAGCATGGTTAATGCGTTGTTTGCGTAACTCATTACCTGCTAAAGACGCAGTTTCGTGCCTTTGCAGAGTAAACCCAGATCGGGGGGGGGGGGGGGGGTCCGGTAGAAATCCTCTGATCAAGGTCTGTTCATTTTTTTTGCTTTTGAAATACTTCAAATCTGATTCTGCAATGTCTCGTATTCATATGGCAATATAAAAACAAGCTAATATTTATTAATGATGTCATTAATTATCATATAAATATTAATGAGGAAAGGGGTTTAACAGCACCAAACTCATATATCTCAGGGCGATTATTTTCTGATGGGAATTAAAAGTTCCAATAATTTACTGCGAGATTAGTTTTTATTTAGAAAATTACAACTGGTATTTAATTTTATTTAATTTATTTACTGCAGTGTAATATATTTTTTGATGGAAATTAAAAATGACCATGATTTACTGCGAGACTGCACTCCAGATTTACACGCCAGAAAAAATACAGCTGCAATATTTTCCACTGTGTTTACTTAGCCTCAATAATGCCCAAGAACTGTTTCATTTTTGATGTGTTGTTAATAGTATGATGGTCATTTGCAGGTCATTTGCTGTCTAGCATTATGTACTCCAAAATATCTTCTGCACTCTGAGCAATTAATGTCTGCAAATAATGTCATCTGCTGCATTTTCCCCATTCGATATCTATTAAAAGATAAATGTCAGAGGGAAAAACAGGTTTTGAACCCGATGAGGTGCCAAGTTACTCGGGGTCTCATCTGGGTCCAGACTGTTTGCAAAGGTTGTTATAAATGAAAAACCAAAGCAGCTGCAGCAAAACTCATACCTATTTAGAGGAACAGTTGATTCTATTTCAGAAGTCAGATGATTGTCTTTGGTCAGAACTTTGTATGTCCTTGCATAATCAAAATTACAAAATAATAATGTTGCTCTCTGTTTGATCTCCTACACTGCTTAAAATATTTACGCAGCCATTTTACGCTAGCATACAACCTCGCTTGTGTTCTCATTTCACAGGGAATGCTTTCTTAGAAGGCAGAAAACACATAAATGTGTCACAATAGTTGTTAGGAAAATTAGGTTTGAATTATAAAATACCACAATACATTCCTTTATTAGTGCGAATGACTGATAGTATAAAACATGGGTATCTACTTTCTATTTTCTTTTTGCGAATGAAATGTACATATATGGTATATCAAGTAAACAATCAAGTAATAAACATTGTTTTAAACATGCACTGTTTTTTTACTGTCTTAAGATCAATGCATATAGACTAAGGACGACATGGGCGTTTGACAAATCACATTGTTGATTAGCAGTTGAACATCTCTGATGGCAAAAATATTAAACATACACGAACACAATTATCACATTAAGCTGATCTACGTCTGTGAATAAACAGGAAATAGCCTACATGGGTTTTAAACAAAAACTCTGTTTGAGCGTTCTGTGCTTCAATTTGATATTGATGTAGACAAAGA
This sequence comes from Azorinus chamasolen, assembly GCA_963576725.1. Lineage (NCBI taxonomy): Eukaryota > Metazoa > Mollusca > Bivalvia > Cardiida > Solecurtidae > Azorinus > Azorinus chamasolen. The sequence goes on from OY755252.1 coordinate 9,618,784, forward strand.
AGACAAATCAAAAGTTATGTGTTTAACCGTTAGGAAATGCCTTGCGACAATGTCACGATTCTTCGAAAGAATATCGTCTTACGTATTAACATTCGCTGTGAGTACGGTTTTGTTACAACTCACTGGTTACCTGCATTGTCATAAAGCTCTTACAGTGACTGGTGTCAGCCAGTCTTTGCACTAAATTGCGTGTCACGCTGGTATACATTAATATTGTAAGATGTATTCGCTTAATTGTGGACATTTTAATTGCTGAACTGTTACGTCTAATGGGTCTCTTGAATTCATAGTCGAAAAGTTAAAATCCTTTTCTGTGCGAATGAATAATGTCTAGCTAAAACAAAACTTTCATTAATGGTATTCATTAGTTTCACTTGCTGTTTGCTCAGACTAGACAAATCACTCGTTATATATTGTTCAAAGGCTATAGCAAAATAACAGTTTTAAATTTCAACGCAAAATTGTCAGTGTAAACCAGACTATTAGTGTTATGTCAGTGTGAAAGGCTTATACCGTTACTTGATATAAACATTTGAATGATAAAGACTGCGGATCCTGATCAGGGAGCTCTTTTAGGAACATTTCGATCTGCATGCGAGTCCAACAGCCACACGATTAATTGGGAATTTATTGAAAACGTTGGATATTTTATACCCTTCTCTTGCTGAATTTTAAAATACATGTCTCCTCCTTTACCCATGCCCTGTTGTATATTTACATATATCTTCACCGTGTACATGTATTTCGCTGTGCAATCACTGCTGTGGAGTGCACTGGTTGCACAATCAACATGTAAATAGTGCAGACTATTTACAGGTACGTATATTGACGTGAATAGCAAGCGAAGTGTTAAATTGTGACCGTTGTGATTTAACTATTCTCATTATAAAGATGCCTTTTCGCGCATTTGAAAACAGAGTAGACCAAGATAAGATCGCAGGTGGTGGTGGTCTAGTGGTAACGCGCTTGACTATCATTCCGGAGGTCCGGGATTCAAATCCCGGTCCCTCCCGGAAATTTCAGAGACGCTTTTCCGTGTCTCCCACCCGCACATCCTCTCCACCCAGGGGTTAAAATGGGTACCTGTGAGGGTCACTCGCCGGTACTGCGGCTGCATGGTTGCGCCATATGTTAGCAGTGCTCATTATTGTAGGCCAATGACTCAATGACCAGGGGAGTAAATGTACAGTCGGCTGAGCGGTCATTCGGACTGAAAGTAGACTATAACTATAACTTTACTTTTTTATAAGATGGCTCCTATACAAGCCGTCTGATCCGGTTCTGCTCTGTTTGCATATGACACGATATACATTTGATTCTACAGCTTTTGTCAAAGCAAAACCATTCCTTGAAAAGTTGACCTTATAAAACATCATCTATTAAATATTCATGATGTTATTCTTACATGGAAATTGAACAGGTAAATTGTTGAACTGTGACCGTTATGGTTTAGCGCTTTCACAGTCGAAATAACCGCCAAACGATTTTGATTCAACAGGACCTCAACTGTTTGTAACACAACATATTTTTGAGAAGAAATGAAAGAAAAGTTAAAGCAAACCTTGTTTTCTGACGTAACGTATTTGGCACTAATACAGTTAAACGCCTTTGCCTCTATTAAGTCGTAGTCCACTATGATTTTCAGAGGGGATCATTTTCATGAAACTTCAATATAAATTCTGTTGTGTCGTTGGCTACTTGCTGCTGCTAACCATTTTCTACGCTTTTCTACGCCTGCTGAGCAAATTATTCGTAGAAAATATCACCTGTTCAGGTTTCCAAACTGACATTATCTTGTATTTATTGCAAATTGCACTACCAGAGTGCTGGAATGTTTGGATCCTGGGTCCATGCTTATAAAGCTTTTAGTTGAGTCTGAGATCGTTCTCAAGCTTTTGATTGGTCAGATTTGAGCCTTTGGCTCAAATCTGACCAATCAAAAGCTTGAGAACTCAAATCTGACCAATCAAAAGCCTGAGAACGAAACTCAGACTCAACTAAAAGCTTTATAAGCATGGACCCTGATCAGAGATCGAGTTACTGGTTTGCAGATAAAATCACGGATCAGCCAACAGTTAAATGTTAAATATTGAATGAACTACTCTGGCATTTATAAATGAAACGATTGGATCAGCAAATACAGTAAAATCCCTCTAGTGCGACCAGCAAAAACGGGCATAATTCACAGTGACAAAGTCAGGTGGTAGCTTAATGCAGGAAGAAACTTTTCGTCCTGCATTAAGCAACCCCCTGCTTATTAAGACAGCCATGCTTATTCATTAAGTGGTTGCATTAGAGGGGTTTTACTGTACTGTTACACCAATCAAATTGCTCATTTGGTATCAGTTTCATCTAGGTCTACATTACTTACATATTAAATTTGTTACACGGAAAGTGACTGTCCTAAGCTCTCATATTTGCTTATGGTGTATGTGCAGGGTCCATGCTTATAAAACTTTTAGTTGAGTCTGAGAACGTTCTCAAGCATTTGATTGGTCAGAGTTGAGCCTTTGGCTCAAATCTGACCAATCAAAAGCTTGAGAACTCAAATCTGACCAATCAAAAGCCTGAGAACGAAACTCAGACTCAGCTAAAAGCTTTATAAGCATGGACCCAGATCTTATTCTACAGTTTTTGACATGGTCCAACTATTCACATGTTCATACTCAACTAATATATATCCACGCTGTCATTATTTTATTGATGAATATTCATAAGATAAAGTGTTGTTATCCCACCTAAGCGTTACTTCACTGATATATTCAAACAGTTTGCATTCATAGTTCATACACTGATTGGTGGTTTACCAGTATTTAAGCTGTTTGCCATTACATCTCAGGGGTTCATATGAGATGCGTAAATTATATACTTTCAATAAATAACTCCCTAGTTTCTCCAACAAACCCTGTGTTGTGACAAATCTTTAGGAACGTCTCGAAGAGACGATTTTAAAGAGTAGTCACAACACAGGGTTTGGTGGAGAAATGACGATTATAGTATTTGAGTGCGCACATTTGCATCCGTAATTTTAATAAACGAGAATCGAAATAACGTTTCAATAGCAGATACGAGATTGAATTATAAATGTTCTAAGAACTGATTCGATCTCACCAGGTACGATTCGATTTTATACTGGACAATTTATGGAACACTGAACTCTATTTCCAGTAAAGGATCGCTTGTTTCCGACAATCTCGACGAATTCAGCGCAACCGTCGGCATATGGTAATACATGTAGCTATATTCAACAAGCACACCACATCTTGACTGAACAGATGCAACATGTGTGCATCAATAACACTGTGGCTTAAGTATATTTCAAAACACATGTTCGGCCCATGCTATATATTGAAGGCATGTGTTTTGAAGTCAACGAACATATATCAAAGACCACACACAAACAAACTACATTTGTATTTAATATGTTGAAAGTTACTTTCTGAACTCTGATTGACAACCAATTAATTATTTACATGGCAGATTTATTCTGCTTTTGCGTGTTGGCACTTATTGCTGAACGAGCAGGGTGTCAATGTAATGTTACAAGAGAGCAACATATAAACGTGCGTATTCAAATACTATAATCGTCATTTCTCCACCAAACCCTTTGTTGTGACCACTCTTTAGAATCGTCTTGAAACACTCTTTAGAATCGTCTCGAAGAGACGATTCTAAACAGTGGTTACAACATAAGGTTTGGTGGAGAAATAAAAAAGTTATTCTTGAAATAATTTTATTTACGCGTCTTATCTGGATCTCTGGTTTACAAGACTGTATCGAAACAACATCAACCAATCACTCAACGCTTATACCGCTAACTGCGCCCTGAACCGCATTTGCAAACAGCTTGGATCCAGTCGAGCTTGGATCCAGACGAGACTGGATTAAAGCTGTTTGACACTTGGTTAATATTTTCTCATAACTTTATCAAATCTAATTGTATCAGATAGGTTTGTTTGCAACGTAGTAAGTAAGAGATCGACGCTCAAATAAATATTACCGCGGTTACTCACGTGACTAGGACAGTAAAGGGCTCTTAGCCAACGGGTGGACATTCCTATGTATATATACATGCACATTGTCTGGTATACCGGATATGTAGAATTACAGTTGAATTTCCATATCTTGAACTCGAATAACTCGAACATCGGATAACTGGAAATAAAAGTTCGGTTCTTCCAAATATTTACAATACAGAATTGTTCTAAAATGTATCACTACGCATATCTAGAAACACATGTCACAGCTTAATGCAGGTCGAAAGTAATGCTAAAACCTCCAACATGGAACTTTCAGCATTACCTTAGACCTCCGTGACACTGTGAAGATTTAGTATAAATAGCTGTCTTGGAGACAGATGACAGCTTAATGCAGGATTAAAGTCATGCATAAAGCTCCTCTAGAAGTTTCTGCATGCCTTTTACCTTGCATTAAGCTGCAACCAGCCTAAAAGTATCGTAATTATCGTCATCTAGAGTTTAGAGTGGTTTTACTGTACACTAAATAATGGTAGCCTGTCGATTGTTTCTAAAGTCAATAGTATTTCGTCCACAGCGGCGGCAAGAGCTACGTATATAATTACCACATTGCTTAGGAAGAAACAATAAGCGAGCATAACATATCAAACTAATAATAGCATCGCTATGGTTAATGTCATGGCCACAAGAGTAGTTTTGGCCAAGGCAGCTCTTTGTCAGTTATCGTCTCCGTTCGTTTATTTACGAATGTCTTAATAGTCGCCTTTTGAAGTATATTTCCGCTGTAACCAGAATGTCACATATCGTTTCAGATGCGACACAGGGTTACTCGTGGTGTCATCTGTAAACTTGTTCATAAATTCGTCCTTTTATGTATATGCTGCAAAACAAGTAGTACGCTTCAACTATCAATGTACAGTTTGTGTGTTATTTGTTTCGAATGTCAAGGTTACAGGGAAATACAGTGCAATGGATAATGAGTAGATATCGGACGAATTGCACGTAGAGGTTATTTCATATTCGCTGGTATTCTTTAAACATTTCCTTCATATAAACGTGTTTACGCATTTGCAAACAGAGTAGACCAGAATCCGACGGCTCATATAAGAGCCGTCTGATCAGGGTCTGTCCTGTTTGCTAATGGAATTTGATATATCTGTTTCTTTACTTTCTAAAATGGCTACAGTGTTCCACCTTCAATATTTTCTTATAACTATTTTGTCCATGAATATTCAGTAGGTATTGGAATTCGGATTAAACATAGAACTGAGAAAGGGTTAAACCTGTAGATAACATACTTCATGTTGCTTTCCGCAATGCACATAGCAGATGGCAATAGAATGCAGTATATCTTACAAACACGTGTATGTTACGTTACAAATGTATGTGCTACGTATTTTGTTACACAAAGCGCACTGAAACACGATACACAAACACGCATTTCGCCGTGTCTTTAACAAATGGTACATATCATACACTCGACCTTCATCATCCAAGGAAATGGACTTTTATTTATGTTATTTATTACGTCCTCAATACACTGATCTTAAGTCAGGTATACATTCCCGAATCCTTAAATATGTCACTGACAAAACGGAATAGACCAAGAACAGAGTCTGAACTGATTGTTGTTCCTATTAACATAAGCTGTATTTACTAGCATATGCACTATAACAAAACTACTGTTGAACCTGTCCTACGCGGTCATTCATGTTTGAACATTTGAATGTTAAACATCAGGTGGTTACTTAATACAGAGCTCATATAGGAGCTTTCTGCATTGCTTTTGATCTGCGTTAAACTGCCATCTGCCCAACATACCTTTAATTAGACCGCTTTTTGATGGCTCCTTAAGACGGGTTCTACTGTATATGTTTTACATGAATCCATCATATGAATAGTTGAACCGATATAAGGTGGTAGTACATGGATTGGGGTTAGAATCTTGTGATAAATGAAGCAACTTATTTAGTTTCTTTACAATACCAATGTGCACATGCAGGTGTTTATGTTCTCCGCATTACACATATAAGGTGGTAATAGAATGTAGTATATCCTACCAACGCATGTTAGTTATACCCCCATTCCACTGAGCGGCGATTCCGCTACGCTTCGAAATTTTGGTAAAAACGCCGCGAGTCGTAGCAGGAGCGGCAACAGCGCAGTAGAAGTGCCCTGGTCGTAGTAGAAGCGTAACAGAAGCTTCTTGATCGCCACTTCACGGCGATTGTTTTGACCTTGCTCAAAAAAATCGTAGTGGCATCGCCGTGGACTCGAATCGGCGCAAAAGCGTAGTAAGAAATTCATGAACGCAGCAGTATCGTAGCCGCAGCGTGAGTAACGTAGCGCAATCGCAGTCGCATCGCAACAAAAGCGCCGAGATATTTGTCCGCATACAAATGCTTTTTCATACATTTGCAAACAGAGTAGACCAGATCAGAAAGCATCTATGGGAGCCGTCTGATCAGGGTCTGCTCTGTTTGCTTATAACATGATATAGATATGATTCTACAGTTTTTGTCAAAGCAAAACCATTTCTTAAAAAGGTTAAATTTTAAAAATGCACCTAATAAATATTCATAAGATTATTCTTTCTTACAAGGATATTGAACAGGGAAAATGTTAATGCTTTAGTCACCCATGAAAGAGTAGCAAAAAAGACCTAGAACAGGCCCAACAGTGTTTTTCTTGATCTGGGTCTTCAAAACAATTTGATCCATTTTCTTCGAAGGATGATGGTCAACTGCTTCGAAATCAGTTTAATCACCCATTTTATATAGAAACGTTCCAAAAGCGCAACAGAAGCGCAGCTCCTGTGCCTAGGTCGAAGCAAGGTCGTAACAGCAACGTATTAAGCGTAGACGAAGCGTAGCCTGAAATCCCATGTCGTAGTGGAAGCGTAGTAGAAGCGTATTGGAGAGATCTCCAGCGCCGTAGAAGGGCAGAAACATCGCGAAGGGATCGTAAACAGCGCAGCGAGGTCGTTATTGGAGCGTACTATAAGCGTACTGGAAACGCCAAAGTCCCAAAATTAGGCACATGACGGCGCTTCTGTGGCGATTTGGAAGAATTTCGAGAATCGCCATGATCGCCATGAGCGCAGTGGAAGCGCCGCCCAGTGGAATGGGGGTATTACGTAACAAATGTGTGTGATATGTATTTTGTTACATAAAGGCGCGCTGAAACGCGATACACGAACATTTCACGTTGTCTTTAAGAAGTAATACAATTCATACATACGACCCTCACCAGTGGACTTCATTCTCAGTGTTGTTATATTGTCTGGTCCTTCGGGATCATTAGGTTTGATGGTATAAGTTTTGGAAATTGAATACTGCTTAAGCCGGTTCTTGGATGCATGTGCACTGTTATACTTTTAAGTATAGTATTGTCTTTAATGATGTGATAAATGAAGCAACTTATTTAGTTTCTTTACATTAACAGTGTGCATATGCATATGTTAAATATGTGTGTGGTAGCTACAACAAGTCGCCCTGCACTCCTTTCTCAGTGTTGTTATATTTTCTTGTTCTTAGAGATCATCAGTTTCAATACTTTAGTTCTCAAAAATTAATACCGCTTAAATCTGCGCTAGGGATGGGGGCGTGAACAGTGTTGCACATTTAATAACTGCTTATGAATACACTCAATAAAACCGAGTCTGTAACGATCTCTGTTCTCATTGCTGCATTTGCTTCCGAAGAATCTCCTACTTTCAGAATATATTAAAAAGATAAGACGTCAATTTGCCATCTGAGATACAAATCTTGTTTTATATTGACACGTCAGCAGCACATTATTAAATAATAGACATTCATCCCCGACACAATCACATTAAGCTTGATAAACGGCAATGCATCTGCATTATAGTATTGTCTATAAATATCCACAAATCGAACTTCAAACCAGATTTGAGTATACACGTTGAAGTTTAACGCTTTTGGTGCCAAATTTAAAAGTGTCGTCTGCAAAAATAATTTCATATTAAATATAATTTTAAACTAAATAATAAAGGTATATTAGTAAAACATTTGTTTTGAAAAATCTGCAAGCTTGGGCTTAAATAATACAGGAAACAGTTAAGTCCCAGGTCAGATGCCGCCTTGGGACTGCACTGTGTTCAATGGTGCCAACAGGTGACATTGGCGCCGAAATATTAACTCTTACGCTGTCAGTGTAGCATCTGTGATTACCTACGCAAACAGTTTGGATCCAGATAAGACGCCGAGCGTCTCATCAGGATCCAAACTGTTTGTTACTACTGTGACTATTTTTATATTAAAAAAATGAAGGTAAATGAAATACGAAAATAGTAGCAGACGACAACATTTGCAGACGACAAAATCTGGCAGCGAAAAGGTTAGGCAAGAGGAGGCGTAAGGTATGTGACGTGTAGAAACAATTCAAAGTAAGATCCAGTTTGATTAGCAGACAGTGAATTATAGATATAAGATAAATATCATTTACATAGTTATACCCCTTAACCCATTCCCTCATAGGCTTTTTTTAGATACAACCTCTTTGAATAAATCTACCAAAAAGGAGCATTAACTAGAGAAAGGAAAACTTTAGAATTTTGTAGTTTGAAACCATTGTGGTAAAAAGAGCATTTGCTCCTATAGGAGCAAATGCTCTATTTATCACAATGGTTTCACAAAGTGACTTTTACAGAGCCGTCAAAAGTCGTCAATATGAGGGTATGGGTTAAAGGCGACCACCAAACAAATATCTAATTATGGGTCGTAGAGGCAGGTAATAGCTTAATACAGGACTAAGGTATGCAGAAATCTTTCTGCACTTATTTCGCCCTGTATCAACCCATTTCCTCATATTAACTCCTTTTGACGCCCCAGGTGTCAGTTTTTGAAACCAATGTGATAAATAGAGCACTTGCACCTTAGGAGCAAATGCTTTATTTGTCACAATGGTTTCGAAACTACGCTATTCCAAAATTCTCTTTTTTCTAGTAAATGCTCCTTTTCAGTAGATTTATTCAACAAGGTGGATCTAATATAGCCTACGAGGGAATGGGTTAAGTAAACCTCTGCTTTTTGACACACTATGTTTAAGTATTAAGCAGCCGCTTAAGGGAGGTTCTTGTGTATGTATATTATACGAGTGGGTGTACACAGTGGTATGAAGAAACATTTTTCAATAATATTGCTAGACTGTGACTGCTCGTTTGACGAATTAGTTGATATAATTTTGTTGATAACCAAACAGATCTAATGCAGTTAATTCAACGATGATTGATAGAAACCACGAGATAGCATTGTGTCTGAAGGTATGATATTACATAATGATGTATCAGAATTGTGTTTCATTTTCATCAAATATTGTTAGATATCTTTGTGTCCTATGTCGTGGGCGAAATGTCATGCGAACCAGACAGTCAGTAATTTGTTGATGCTGTGTTCCTCTACAATTTACAATGTATTCGGTTGTAATATGTACGAGAAAACTGAACGTAACGAATAGAAAAACTGATTGATCATGACAGAAATAACAGAGGAAGTTTTCGAAAATGAGGAAAATATACTAATCAATTCTAATAACATTTCAATGACCCTATGGGTACAATATGAAGTGATGTGGAAGTGTTTTGCACCAGTAATTAAGCTGAGAATTCAGTAAACATTGAACGTTTCACTCTATCGGTTTTTGTTCTGATTACGTTAGTTACCGACCGTGTTCTTGTAATTTCCAGCAACGTGTCTCACGAAATCTTGTTATCAATTTTCACGTTGAAACGATAATATTACCTGATTTATGTACATACAGTAGAACCTGTCTTAGGCACCCACCAAAAAGAAATCCAATCATGGATCCTTTTTAAAGCAGGTGGTAGCAAGCTTAATGCAGGTCAACATAAATGCAGAAAGCTCATATTCAATTTGGAGCTTTCTGCATTACTTTTGCCCTGCATTAAGCAAACATCAGATTTTAAAAACACATGTTCAATGGCCGCTTTAGACAGGTTCTTCTGTAATAAAACATTGTAAAACACTATTATCCGTATTACAGACGAGGGCACACGGTCTTTGAACTTACAGTGACAACCATCCCAATATACAGGTCATATACAAACAGTGCATTTCAATATCATAGAATGGGTTTATTGTTCTATAACTTTTAATATTTCCAACGCAACATTTGTAACGTTGATAGGCCCAATAGATTGAACTATATAGTGCACACGGTATGAAACTGTTGAATTTGCTAGAGGACAGTACATATCCTGATCAGACGGATAAACTTATAGGCTTCAGCCTTCGAGACGATCGATTCTAAAGAGTGGTCACAACATAGGATTCTATGGAGAAACGACGATTTTAGTATCTGAGCACCCACATTTATCTGTTTCGCTGGTGTCGCATTCAAAGGGTAAACATCTTAGTTATTGTCACTAGGACAGAAACTATAACAATACTCAGTCTGTTTAATTTGTAGAAGTCCATAATACGAATGATATAAATTTGCAAACCTCAATTTGGACTCATGTACACGGGCCTTGAACTTACAGTGACCGCATGCCATTGGTAGCGAGAGCGCACAAATAATGTGACACCGAATCGCCGTTGTGCTTCTATGACACCTGCTGCAAAAACTCATAGAAAATGTTCTTACACTGTTCGTGCCTTTATCGAAAGCGCAAAGAACTGTCACACCACATGACTGGTGCGATTGCAATGACACTTTCTGCAACCATTCGTCGGACACTGTTATCTTGTTAAGTCTACCTACGTTTCTAAAATGACTCATAAGAAAAACGAACAGGCAGCTAACCTTTTCCTTGTTGAATATCCGTGTAAGAATTAATGGGGTCGTCTGATCTCGGTCTTCTTTATTGTGTAAGGTCGTGAACAGGCCTATATATGAAGGAAAGTGCTAAACATAGTGTTTTTGTTTCAAACTAGTATACCAAGCAATGTTTGTTAAAAGGTAAATGAGAGTAGATTGTTCGCAATATAATCTGCGCCATTACAGTATCGACGTTTTATAAAAGGGACTGGTGGTTGGATAGTAATCGTAAGTACAAAATTATGTTTCATTTCAAAGTCATATATGTGTATATTGATTAATCTTCTTTTACGAATAGATCCTCACTAAACTCTGAATTATGAAGATTAATTATAATCGTTTAGACAAGATCATTCTGTATAGTAATCTGAAAAGAGATTCTGGTAGAGAAGTTACGATTAATTGTTAACATATCCAATTGCCTTTGCATCTGGTGCAAATTAACAACTAAGATGCACGAATTTTTTACCGTTATAATTATGCATTTAGAATGTAACAAATGTATATTGTTTTCCATGCTATTTATACGAGTTTGTAACAAACAGGCGTACATATAATGTTAAGGATAATCAAGTAAGGAATACATTTACCCTTCGCTTGCTGAATTTTAAAATACATGTTGTATAATTACATATGTACACTGTGTACAAGTATATCGCTGTGCAATCACTGCTGTGGAGTGCACTGGTTGCACAATCAACTTGTAAATGGTGCAGACCCTGATGAGACAGCTCCTACAGCTCCTTCAGTGCACAATCAACTTGTAAATGGTGCAGACCCTGATGAGACAGCTCCTACAGGAGCTGTCTCATCTGGGTCTTCACTATTTACAGGTAGGTATATTGACGTGAATAGCAAGCGAAGGGTTAATGCCAACAACACATGTTCAAACATTATAATTGACCTGTCAAAAAATGAAACGACTGATTAAATGGGAATTGATCCAGTACTTTATCAGTTGTTAGTACCGATCGTTGCACTGCTATAGCTACTACAACTATTACTACTACTGCTATTACTGCTATCGCTATTACTGTTACTGCTACCACTATTACTAATGTACTATTAATACTACCACTGCTACTTCTACCATTATTACTATTATTGATCCTATTACTATTACTACTACTACGTTACTGCTACTACTATTATTTATACTGCTATTGTATGTTGCTACTACTACTACTACTGCTGCTGCTACAACGACTATTGCTACTACTATTATAACTACTACCACTGCTACTACTATTGCTGCTATTACTATTAATTATACAACAATAACAGCAACTCCTTTTAGCAATCTACTATTCGATATGTGCGTTGTCGGTTATGAAGCCCTTGTTTGAGGCAGGATGTGTGCTCATGCATCAAATGTGATCAATATATATGGCTCTGTTTTCATCTTCATCCATTATCTAAACTAATAAATGCAATGTAATTAATTGATCATGTTTCTTGTCTCAAGAAAGTTTGCACTGAACTACATTTAAATAGTCAATAAATATTGCACGAATTAAATGTATTTAAGAACGTAATAAAACAATTTTTATGTACAGAATCCATTATCCATTCGCATGATTGCATTTATTTGCTGATTCACGAAACAAACGTTTGATTAAATGTGTTGTTGATAAAGGCATTCAAGTGCTTGATAGAACAAAGAGGCATTTCTGTGCTCGATAGTCCACCCGTCACTCTCTAAAACCATGGCACGAGATTATGTCGTGCTTGGGATAGAATAAAACGGATAGAAGCAGCAGACCATTCCAAATATGAACTAACGACAGGGACATTGTGAAGGAGTTCTGCTTATAACCGTATGCAATGTGAACCGCTCTATATAGCTATGGCTAAATTCGTACACAACGGTTTTCTTTGAAACAAGGAAATGTGCTACGTAGGTACATTCCATAAAGCAAACTTGATAAATTATATATATACGTCGTATGCTATTCGTATTGATTGCATTCTTTGAAACATCTTTAATATAATTAGCTCATAATACATATAGAACGTGTTGCGTGACCAATGTCCTAATATGAACGGGTTTTCGAGCCTTTGCAGAAAGTGTAGGAGCCTGCATTAGGAGCACACTGAACAGGGTCTGCTATATTCGCTTATGGAATTATAACAGATCTGACTCTACATTTTCTAACAATACCAAAGCATCATTTTTGTACATATACCATTGTAAACAAGTGAAGCACGCACTAAACACAGTGCTAATATACTGGTAGTGCTTTGAACACTGCAGTTGCTGCAAGATTGACATTTTGTGTCAGGGGACAGTGGATTCTCTTACTAAATTATTTTCGTTTCAATAAAAAGTACCGTATATATTAATTATAGTATGTTTTGTCACTGACTTAGTTCTAACAATCATGTCATTCCAGTGAAGATGACGTCATAGTGTAGGGCAATGTATTTTACATATCAGTGCTATAATTAGAACCTGGAAATCTAACATTACAAGCTACATTAGTTTACCCAAAGTAGTCCCGACCCGCAGCTATTGGATTAGTAGGAAAATGATAAAGTAGTGTGATTTAACATTCGTCTGTATTTATATTCAGCTCTATTTCATATTTGTAATACACTCACTTGTAAGCAACATACTTATTATCCCGACACTATCTTACATCAATTTACACAAACTAACGACTTCTGTTATAATACAATTGTAAAGCGGTCCAGTTGCATTATTCGCAATGTTTACAAAGTATCAATGAAAACAACAACTGACGTACATGCACTCATCTGGTTCCTGGTTTGTTTTCCTTGTTAATCAGGTATGATCCCGGTCATCTAGTAATGGCCGTTATATTTTGGTAACATTATTACAAGATAATGAAATTATCAGTGTTGATGTCGGGCGTGTTTGCGGATGAACACATTTTGTCAATTACGCTTTACCTGTGGTGGTGATCTTCAGTGATGATTGTTTAAGTGTGAAAAGAATCGTGCAACGGCGATCAGACTGTTTATCCTTCGAACATGATTAATATGTTGTGTTCTTACCAGTAAATCGACATGGTTTGGTCTCCGTTTTGCACCGAGACAAATTACATGTATAGTACATATACTGTGTCCTTAAACAGCATTAAGACGACGGCCTGGCGTAAGGCAAGTATAATCAGGCGTTTCAATTGTCCAGTGAGTGATTTATTAAATAGTGCTAGCCACATTAATCTGGCAAATGGTCGTTCGAATTGTTTGAAATATGACAAATAGACGATGGGTCAAATATCTAAATCAAAATGCATTCGTTGACTAAATTATCTTATATTCCAGTTAAGATTTCCACTTTGTCTTCAGAATGAAATACATACGTTATCAAAATATCAAACTACCAACTCAAGACAAACTATATTTATTTTCCATGACACCTGCTACTTGATATTTCCTCAAATTATCGGATACAGCAACGAATCCTAAACGAATGTATTTAACCCCTGTTCTATATTATTTCCAAATTGCAATACGTATTGAATAATCATGGACTAAATAGTTATAATAAAATATGAAAGTTGGTACATTGTAGCCATTTTAGAAAGTACAACAAGATATATCAAATTCATCTAGCAGGGTCTACTCTGTTTGTAAATGCGTAAACATGCGTTTATATGATTGAAGGGGTTAATAGGGACGGAACACTATCATGGAAGGAATCGCCTCGCTAACATCTCTCCTGACGTAAAACGCATTGAAAAAACACATACTTTAACGGGAATCAAACATTAATATATAAAGCCAATTCCTATGTAGTAATGTGATATATGCATCTGTCATTTATTGTTGACAATAAACTGTCTATGGAAGCATAACATAATCCAACGCAGTTCAACCCTCTTCAAAATCAATTCCGAGTAATGGTTACAGTTTTTACCAGCAATAAACTTGTTTCAGAGAAAATTGATTGCATTTGAAAAGTGTTAAAACTGTTTTTACTATTAAGTTGTCATTAGAGGTAACTCCGCGGACAAACGTGCAACATATCATCCCGTACACTTTGTCCAGATACCACGGAACGAATTACTTGAACAATTTAAATAAGCGCATTTGTATCAGTCTGCAAATCGTAAGTGTGTTAATATTACCCTCTAATAATGTAAGGAATAATGACTTCATGAATATCAAATCATATTTACAACTGCACCATGAACTAAATCGGTTTTTATCATGTCAAATGCAAACATAGCTCCTATTGGAGCCGTCTGATCTGTGTCTTTTCTGTTTGTAACTTCGCAGAAAGGCATATTTATACAGTAAAGGGTTAATTTGTAACGTCTGACTAAATCTGATGATATGGTGATGATTGGTATCGAAACCACCTTATCGCTGGCATCTAAACGTTAAAATGTCCAACAGTATTATCTCGTCATTTCTAACAATCATATTAAGTATCATTGTCGATCGTTAAGACAGATGGCAACGTAATACCGGGTGAAAGTCGTGCAGAAAACGTCTCTAATTGTTATGCTTGTCTGTGTTGTTTCGGTTTAACCCATTACCTCATAGGCTATTTTTAGATACAACCGCTTTGAATTAGTCTACCGAAAAGGAGCATTAATAAGAGAAAATGATTTTTTTTAGAATTTAGTAGTTTGAAACCATTGTGATAAATAGAGCATTTGCTCCTATAGGAGCAAATGCTCTATTTATCACAATGGTTTCACAAAGTGACGTTTACAGAGTCGTCAAAAGTCGTCAATATCAGGGAAAGGGTTAACGTCGCTTCGTCAGTATTTCAGTTATTCGATATGCAGCTCATACTTTAAGATTGAACGTACAAAATAAAAATTAATGAGTGATTGAAGTAGAGTAGTACCTTTTAGGTTTGCATTCATTGTTGTATAGTAATGATATGTATAGAGCAAACTGAAACTTTGCTGAAAAGATTCGACAATATGGTAGCTTAATATTGTGGCGTGTAATGGAGCAGGAAAAGATACAGTTTAATAGAGTAGGAAGGAATAGAGGAGATTAGCATAGAGTAGAGTATTGGTAGTTCTCAATATCCATTTATACTAGACAAATGTAGTATTTCTTGAAGTAAGTCCTGTTGCTTTAGGTGCCCGTTCTTTCGGTACCGGGATGTTGGACGTTGACTAACCAACTGTCAACCAGGCAAGGAAATAGCTTATGCATTTCTGGACCGAGAGGCCAATGCTTAGATGCTATATAAACAACCCTTGACCATGCAGAGGTATACTACATGTACATACATATTTTCACATACAGTTAGCGTAGCTGTGTTTTAACATGAACTTGAACTATTGAATTATACAGTAAAATAGTATGATAGACATAACGTCAGCATCTTTTGCGATGAACTAAGCTCTCTAAATTAGTAACATATTGCATACAATAATTTGCTGCCCAACCATAAGCTTAATCCTTTTCTCAATCCATACGTTTTTGTACGCCTTTGCTGGCAAAGCAGACCCTGACCAGGCTGCCCATGTAGGAGTCGTCCCATCGAGGTCTGGGTCGATGCTTATAAAGCTTTTCATTGAGTCTGAGTTTCGTTCTTAAGCTTTTGATTGGTCAGATTTGAGTTCTCAAGCTTTTGATTGGTCAGATTTGAGCCAAAAACTTGAGAACGAACTCAGACTCAACTAAAAGTTTTATAAGCATGGACCCTGTTATGTTTGTTTACGAAATAATACCGTTTATGCAGCTGTTAACACATTTTACAAAAACAGGTGCATTACGAGACTAAACGTAAATACGCAGTAAAAACTTCACAGGTCTACGTGATTAAGTATTAATTAACTATTTTTCCATCTGAAACGGAGATTTAGCTTTAGCATCAAATAGGTAACAATACCGACCTGGTATATAATTATGTGGCAGTCTAATGCATGGTGGAAGTCATTCAGAAAGCTTCAACATGAGCTTTCAGTGACATTCACATCGCATTGAGCAAACACCTTTCTGAAACGAACTAACTTCTTCTTTACTAACTTGTTTGTTTATAGGGGTTTTACACTACTTAGTTTGTACATGTGCTATTTGGGAATACGTTTTGAAGCAAACAGTGACGACCATATTAACCCATTCCCGTATAGGCTATTTTTAGATCCAACCTCTTTGAACAAATCTACCGAAAAGGAGCATTTACTACTAAAAAGGATTTTTTTAGAATTGTGTAGTGTTGAAACCATTGTGATAAATAGAGCATTTGCTCCTATGGAGCAAATGCTGTATTTATCAAAATGGTGTCACAAAGTGACTTTTACAGAAGCGTCAAAAGGCGTCTATATGCGGGAATGGGTTAAAGAATGTCTTCATGGGTTTCTGATCTAATATACTCTATATGTTTATATTAGTATTAAAATGCACATTTGAGAAGCATTTAACGTCTGACAAAAATATGTTTATATATGTACTCGTGGTAAATGCGACTCCGATGTCAGATAATTGTGAGGCTCTTCGCTAATTATTTAGACCGATATCTATGCATCGATCTCTGGTACTGCTCCAAGGCAAGAGAAAATGACCTTTTTCTGTAACGACCGGTTTGTTTTACTATCTGTTCATCGACAACTGTTACTTCGGAAACGGCTAACAAAGGTGCCATTATGTAAGGTTGTCGGCGGTTTCACTAATGCACATTCATTGTAAGTGACATATAATTGGAATATAGTCTCTGGTCGTTCACACTGGAATATGTAGATTGTGCAACAAGTTGTGGATTTAACATGATGGATTAACAATTGCTCGGGAAGTTTGTGATATATTTAGTTTAATTTCTGTTTGGTTAAAATACATATTTTTCTTACTTTTTGTTAGATGACATTCGACTTTTTAGTTCTTTATTAATGCTTTCATCTTTTAATTTGTATTTCATTTCCAACCCTTTTCATTGTTTCTGTAGGAATGTACAGAATTATTCACGTTCTTACGTTCACGGGGGTATCGTCATAGTGTAACACTTACAGCGCTGACTTTTGAAATGGACTATTCCAACAGTCAAACAAGTCAGCCTTATGGTGAATATTTAGGGATTTTTCTAAACAAAAGTGTAAGGTAACAAACAGCGCAGACCCTGATGAGATGGCTCCTCAAGGAGCCCTCTCATCTGGGCCTACACTGTTTTCAAATGATATTAATGACTCGTGTCACGCACTGTAAGGGTTAATGCATTTTGATACGTGATTGAAAAAGGTTAAGTTAAGAATTCAGTTTTGGATCAAGTGTTCGGTTTTGTGTTGCTGAATACGAGGTGTTTGAACATTGACTAATACGTAAAGGATACATTAAAAGTTTACTACGTCTGTGGAAACAAGAGGAGGGAAATAATATGGAGTTTGTGAATCCACCAATGCAATATCTTCAGGTAAAATTTGCTGTTTTTGCTTGTGTGTATGTTCTATAATATGTTTTCCTTTTAATTTGATAGCTCGAAGCTAGCGTTCTTGCTGAGTCTACAGTGTCAAATTAACATTTTCATTCGATATGATGTTTTTATTGTGTTACATAATGATTCAACGTTGAAAAATAGTGTTTGTACTGTGCAACATAGTGTTTTATCTAATATCATGTAACATAGCATTTTAATCGAGTAACATAGTGTCTTCTTTTTGCAAGAAACGGTGGTTTTCTAATGCGTGTGATATACGTGTATGATGTACATGTATATACATGTATATGGACAATCTTCGTTTACTGTGAATCGGTGTTTGTAGCATTCCTTTATGCTCTACATCCCTTGGCACAACGTGCCCTTTTTAATGACGCAATGCCCTAAATGATGTTCTCGTGGCACAGGCAAGGGACAGTCTATGGCGGTCGTGTGAGAGCGCATTTCATTTATGCTTCTCGTGTTTCTGTGCACTGATGTGTGTTATTTTCAAATGCTATTCCTGATTTCTAATCTATGGTTTGTTGTGTAACATTGTATTTTCTTTCATTGTGTAATGTAATGTTGTCATTGAGCTGAATGGTGTTTTCATTGTTTACTCAGTGTTTTCAGGATGTGAATAATAATTTTAATTGTAGAACATCGTGTTTTCATTGAGGCGAAAATATACTGTATGCCAGTTCCAACGCTCAAATATGAGATAACATACATATATGTTGAACCATGTTTAACACCGAAAGGTTCGAACAATAGTTTCCTTTCAGGATTTTACGCGATTGGATGATTACATTGCTTGGCCGCTGCTTTTGATTACTTTTTGATGGTTCTGTTTGAACATTGATATCGTATAGCGATTGTAGAACAATTATTTTGTTTCCGTTACAGCGAACACGTCTAGTAGTCATCCGACTGTCATTACTGTGTAATGTACAGTAAACGGTATTTTAGAACTGGTATTAATGTTTGTCTTTCAGAAGAGTTCTAGCTGCTTAATGCAGGTAACACGTTATGCAGGAAACCCCCAGGGAAGCTGTCTGTATGCCACTCAACCTGCATTTAACCACCACCTGTCTAAAATGTCCAAATATCTAACTTCTCTTTAATTAAATGTCAGATGACTTTTACTGTAATCTAAACATTTGTGCAACCCTGATTGCCATATCGCAAAACAGCATCAACCTTAATGTGCGGAAACAAAGTACATTACAATCGTGCAAACACGATGTAGCCCTTGATCTGGGTCTGCACTGTTTGTCATAATAATGATTTTCTTTGATTCAAGTTTATGTTTAATTGATATTTAGAAACGAAGGAAATGTTTGATCATTCAGCAGATTATGATTAAAGAAGTATTTGAAAGGCGTTTCAATTTCCAACACGACAAATGGGATATATGTAATTTAGAAGATATGAGATTGTCAACGTTTTATTTAACAACAATTGTTTGTGCGAATGATAAACTATGTATCTGCCAATGTCGCATCTGTGATTACCTATGCAAACAGTTTGGATCAAGATGAGACGCCAAGTAGAAAATGGTGTTTGAAACAAAAATGAAGAAACATACAAATAGAACAAAACTGTAGCAGACGAAAGAAAAACAATTACGTTATCCATTTCAACAATGCAAAAATATTTTTCAAACGGCCATTAATTCTCTTAGGATATATTTAAATTGAATTGTTATTTAATCACCAATACGCCATAAGCATTGCTAACATTTGCAAGGTGTTCGGTATATTAACAATTTACCTGATAAATATTCATGTAAGATATAACGACATCGTTATTATTTATAAAACGACTTTTATAAAGGCATATTGAGTCAGGACATTTTTTCAATGACAGACACTGTAGAATATATTCCCATAAGCAAACAAAGACTATCCTGATTATACAGCTCAAACATGTGCCGTATGAACTGGATATACTTTGTTTGCATCTAAAGGCGCTTGTATCAGGTAAATAATTGAAATTAACTACAGTTGAACTTCAAGGGACTATACAAATTAGTTCGAGATAACGGAAGTTCGAATTATCCGATTTCTAATCTGGTCACTTTCTCAAGTCCACAGCTTAATCACAGGTCTACAGTAATGCTGAAAGCTCCTGTAGGAGCTTTCAGCATTATTGTAGACCTGTATTAAGCTCTGAAATGTGTTTCTAGATATGCGTAGTGATACATTTTAGAGTAATTCTGTATTGTAAGAGTTTAGAAGGATCGAACCTTAAGTTCGAGTTATCCCGAAGTTCGAGTTATCCGAGTTCGAGATATCGAAGTTCAACTGTATCATATGTAACGTGTAAGACACCCTGTATGGATCCTAAAGATACTCAAGTTACATCATACATTAAAACCTCTCTATAACGGCCACTAATGTGTGTTAATTAGTTGGTATTTAGGGCAGGTGGTTGCTTAGAGCAAGGTGAAAGTAAAACAGAACGCTCCTATAGGAGCGTTCTGTTTTACTTCCACATTGCTTTAAGCAGCCATCTGCCTTTAACACAAAATATTTGATGTAATTTAGTGACCGTTATAGAGAGGTTTTACTGTAATCAGTATCCTTTTTACAATGTACTACCATTTCTCCCATATCATATTCAAGGGTAAATAAAATCAATATTTTGTACTGTTTCATTAATGTTGTGGAATGATTTGGATGCTAAACATACTGGACTCTGCTTGTTATAATTAAAACTGCAAACAGTGAATGTCCTGTCCCAACGTGACTCATTAGCAACAGTTTATTTGCCATTCATAGAAATTACCGCATTGGGATTCCTTTACCTTATATCATTATATCATACCAACAACTTTTCCAATAATATTCAATATTTCTACATACGGACGTTCATACATCTACAAAATCAAGAACCAAACTAATATCAAAATGTTGATCCTTACATGCGTAACAAATCACCCTATTGCATTAGAAAGTACACATTTTCATTAGTAGTTCCAAACAGAACATATTAGTCTGCTATTGATTAAAAGCAATAACAGACGTTACTTGTGAAACGGATACTAATATACAAATATAATGGTTACAAACAAGGCATGCAGATATAAATCACAGTTGCAGATACACCAAACAAAAACCAGTGTCAGACTAAAGAGTCAACATTCCAGAAACCATAGTATGAGGGGTGCATCTAGATTGGTACCTTGACCTTTCGGAGTAGATCTATAGTAGATCTATACGAGCATATGCTATCAGGATCTCCTTTGTTTGTTTCTGGGGCTAAATAAATATCTGATTCTACTTCGTCTGACATGGCCATATCAGATCTGTGTACATATACCAGTATACTAATACTAGTAGATTTACAGACATACAAATATGTTGAAAAACAATTGACATGCAGTCTAAATATTGGGTATATTATTCATTACTTGATTTTGAAAATACAAGTATCGCATAAAAGCCTACTGAGCAAGGAGTGGTGTAATTGCGGAGCAAACACATGTTGTCGCCATGCACCTTTTTAGAGTAAAATGCCTTTTTGATCATCGACTGACATACAGTTGAACTTCGATATCTGGAACTTAAAGTTCGATCCTTCCAAACTCTTACAATACAGAATTACTCTAAAATGTATCACTACGCATATCTAGAAACACATTTCAGAGCTTAATGCAGGTCTACAATAATGCTGAAAGCTCCAACAGGAGCTA
Source organism: Azorinus chamasolen (assembly GCA_963576725.1). Classification (NCBI taxonomy): domain Eukaryota; kingdom Metazoa; phylum Mollusca; class Bivalvia; order Cardiida; family Solecurtidae; genus Azorinus; species Azorinus chamasolen. Next base: position 9,640,604 of record OY755252.1, read on the forward strand.
TCAGCATTACTGTAGACCTGCATTAAGCTGTGAAGTTGAGAAAGTGTCCAGATTAGAAATAGGATAACTCGAAGTTCCGTTATCTTGAACTAATTTATATAGTCCCTTGAAGTTCGAGATATCGAAGTTTAACTGTATGCGACAAACGAATTTATATACGCATGAATCACAGCACGCAATGATACAGTTTGCATCGGAGTGTTCACAATTAGAGTGAAAGGTCGCATCGCATGATGAACTCATTTGGTAAAACGTTCGCTTTGAAGTAGGATATTGCCAGGTTGATCTCATTTTACAGAAACAGGTCACCGAAAGAGCGTCACTAAGATCAATTAGCCCGAAATGACAAATGAATTAAGAACATAACACAACTATCCAAATGACATTGAACCATTTTACATCATTTATTTCCGTATCGATTTAATTATAATTGTTTTTATAAGTAGCGTAAAACAATGATTTAAACAAATATTATCATATTGCCTTACTTTCAAGGGGTATTGACGATCACCATCTTAAACAAGTTAAAAATACGCTTGTATGTAGGTAACGTCTTTTATCTATCATCAAATGTTTCACAAAACCGTAATTGCATTCAGAACTCGGTGGTCTAAACAGTCTTACACAGCGAAGAAATTGCGAGATAAAAGGTCATTTATCTTATGTCTGGGTCTTAAAATAATGTTGAACATGTTCTGAAATGTAATGTTCATTCGTTTGTGTTCTACTGTATAATCTCAATCCGCTGTCTCTTTTTATACCTTTTGCATGCTATTCACGGCATTTAAACCGAGTCTGCAAAATTATCCTTTTGCATTTCTACTTTTGCTTTCGAAGGATCACCCATTTTCAGAATATATGTACTTCACAACAGCAGGTGTTAAATTGTTGTGTGGCGGCCGTAAAAAGTCGCCCGTACTTCATTCTCTGTGTTGTTATATTTTCTGGTCCTTCGGGATCATTAGTTTTGATGTTATTAAGTTTTGAAAATTGAATACTGCTTAAGCCGGTGCTAGGGGCGTGAGTAGTGTTGCACTTTTAATCACTACTCATGAACAGACTCAATTAAACCGAGTCTGCGATTTTCTCTTTTTGTATATCAACTTTTGCTTTCGAAGGATCACCCATTTTCAGAATATTTGCATTGCAAACAATTTAAATCAAGAGATGTCGCTGTGTATATTGGTGTCTCATCATGATCCAAGCTTGTGATAATCGGTAAACAGTTTCTGATAAGTATCGACATAAGTAAAATGTATTACATCAGGATTGTTATGCATGAAATGGATTCCTGACCGATAGCTGTTGCAGTACGCCTAAGTTTGATATTTCATGTGTAGACATATTCTTCCAACCGTTAGAAAAGTTAATTTAGCGTCCACGTGCATTGTACCCAATTTATAGTCTGCTTTGATAGAACTTGACACATAATGTAATAGATTTGAAAAACAAGCCTCGAAATATTTGTAATACGATAGAAACCCTCAAAATTGGCCATCTAATACACAAGTGTGTCTGTAAAATAGATGGTTGGTTAATGCAATACTTAACTAATACAGAATGCTCCTAACTTTTGTCCTGTTTTAGCTACCACATGCCTTTAAGAATTATGCCACATTTAGGTGTTCGCATTATATGTGTTTAACTGTATATACATCAACGGAATTTGATTTGGTACTAGTATGTCATTGACTAAGCTATGAAGCAATAACATGGTATAATATTTTACTTGGTTTCATAGTGGCGTGTTAAGCCATAACTCTTGACATTATTAACGTTGTATTCCAAGCGACTATCAACACCGGCTTCGTGTAATTAGCAGTTCCTTAAGGGATATATTTTAATTACGAATAGGTAATGTTACAAAATTAGCGTATGGATACGCTACATATTTAGTACAATTTACGAAGGTTTAGTCTGCAAGTAAGAACCGAACAAAGAACGAACTGCTTTAGAGTCGTTAGATAGTGAATTGAAGTATAACCAATGCTGTTTTTATGATTCCCCTTCATCTTGAACACATACTTTGTTATTAGAAACCGTAAGGGTTTGACAATAAATGCTGTGGCATATACTGTTAGTTTGCTACTTACGTCGGATGAAACGATCATCGTATAATGTCAGTGAACGAAATGTTGATGATGGTAATGATGATGATGATGATGATGATGATGATGATGATGGTAATGATGATGATAACTAGAAATACATATGTCATGCGGTCGATCCCCACATCGACAGGTATTTTTTCCCCAAGACATAATCCGGTTATATGTATAAAATGTATGTTTCAGACAATTGATTCAGACAAGAAGCACATGATCATACAAATGAAATGACTATTTATCCTTGCAGCAATAAAGTGCCTTGTAAAACACTCACCATGAGCACGAGTTGAATTTTTTTTTCACATTTAAATGCACTGCATTCTAGATGCCATATTCAAATATTCGTGTGATTAAGTATAGATATATGTCTTGGAGACATGTGGCAGCTGAATGCAGGTTGAAGTCATGCAGAAAGCTCCGCTGTGCGCTTTCTGCATGTCTTTCAACCTGCATTAAGCAGACACCTGCTGCAACGTATCTAAACTCTCCTCTACTAGAGTTCTGGTTTAGATGAATTTTACTGTATATTTGTAATTAGTTTGATTACATTTATGGAACATGATATGTGCATTAGGGAATAATCCATTACACTATGAAAAAATAGAAATATAATTCGGAACATACAGTGTTACATGTCTTCTAATTCAATAGGGAAAACGAGAATACCTGGTATATTCCTTTACTGCAAACAACGGTATTTTTGCGCTGTTGTGATTGTTCGTTAGTCGTTAATGCCAATTTCATGATCGCAGGGTCACTAAACAAGTCTTGTTACGTAATTCTCGTTTATTCTCTATTGTCTGGCGCGATGTCGCCTTTCCCCAATATATTGCATGGATAATTGGAACAGGATCTTGTTATCAGATAAGTTATATAATTGTTATTACATTCTCGTTACACGGTGGCTGTAATCATACTCGTATCATGTATGCATCAAATCGACAGATATATCAAGGTATATGAACAGAATAGAATGTATGTTATTTTTACATGAACTGATACAGTTGCTAGTCATACAAATATACATAATAATTAAACAAGTATCACGTGACTAGGTATTGCTATTAAATATGAAAATCTGACATAAATGGATATGTACATTAATTATTAGGAGCTGGACTTGCTAAGATTAGTATATCACAGTCCAATTTTATTACAGTTTATATACTTAAGGAATTACGCAACATAAATGCTTCATACAGAAATCTAGCTAATCTTTTTATATCAGAGAGTTGCGTGCATTTCATCAATTCAGTAAATTTAAAAATACTCGGGCGTCTATAGTAATGCGAATTGATATAGATTGTACATATTTCTCTATATACTGGACAAATAAGTAGGAAATGATATTCATCTTCAATATCTGAACATGATTAAAGGTGCAAAGCCGCATGTTTTGATTCTCTCTGTTTGAGTATATCTACCAGTAACTATTCTCAAACTATTCACCGAGAGTCTGAACCAAGTCAATATTGCTCCCGGTTTTTAGGCAAGATGTTTAGATATTTTTCCATTCCAAAGGTCAACTTATATAACTGAAAAGAACAGCTGTTTTCTATATCGTTTAAGTTAACAGCGAAAGGGTTATACCATACATATACAAATCCATAATATTCAAGCAAATGTTTGATGCTAATTGCCTAGTTTACAATTTATATAATGTTTTGATTAAACTATTTTCCGAGCTGACAATTTTGCACCAATACTTAACAATTCGTACCAATCTTGACACATAAAGTGGATATCTTAAAAATGTTCTCCATACACTCCATTCGTGGAAGTAGATTACGAACTTGTTACAGATTTACAAACTTTGTGATGCACACGTTCAATTGCCTTTAATTTTCCAAAAGGCCCATACTTCACACCAATAGCTGAGAATAGACCTTATAAATGCATCGAGAAGTTGACATAAAACATTACTGGATATAGCATAATAATAATTATTAGATAAAAGAGCATTAAATGCTTTTAAGCTCTTACCTATCTAAGTTTGCTGATTTAAAATGAAAGTACAAACGTTTGCCTTATTTCCCTTGTGGTCCTTGATAATAGTGGCATGACAGAGAGAGTCACGAAATGTCATCACAAAATGCCAATCACAGATATTACTACTGTATTCACATAAAGTATTATATAGTAATTATATTATACTCCAACTATGATTGTTAACATGCCAACTATATTCTGTCATAGGGAAACAAACTTTGATAAGTTGAATACATAATAACACACCTAGATGACATATTAAGTAAAGATATGGAATACATTATACAGTTATTATAACTACAGTAAAACCCCTCTATAACGGTCACTAAGGTCCTATAGGAGCGTTCTGTTTTACTTCCACCTTGCTTTAAGCAGCCACCTGCCTTTAACACAAAATACTTGATGTAATTTAGTGGCCGTTATAGAGAGGTTTTACTGTATCACATATATTATAACTTGGTCAGTTGCTACAGGGGCATTAGTATTGATTAACCTTTAGCCTGCTGAGCAAATTATCTTTACAGAATTGTTCACCTACTACATTTTCAAAATCAAAGCAATAATCAATTTGTCTACCAAAATGCAATCAGGGTGTCAAACAGTTTGGATCCTGATGAGACGCCGAGTTACTCGGCGTATCATCTGGATCAAAACTGTTTGCATAGGTAATCACTCAGCCGGCTAAAGGTTAATATTAAGAAACATATACATGCATATAAGCTTCATAAGCATTTACAGCTTTATATGCATTTATAGGAGCCGTCTGCTCTGGGTACACGCTGTTTGCAAAGGCGTACACAAATTTTTGATAAAATATTGATCGAGTGTCCAACAGTTTGGCTCTTCATGATACACAAAGTCACTCGGATTCACATCGCAATCCAAACTCAAATTGTATTCATTGCGAATAAAGTCAGGAAGAGGGGTAACGCTTAATACAAACGATTAAATAAATAATAAGAAATGTAGTTTTGAAAATATGTTAACACTTTATCTGCTAAGCGCGACCTGACTCGCATTTTCAAACAGCTTGGATCCATATGGCACGCCGATTAACTCGACGTCTCATCAGGATCCAAGCTGTTTGACACTCGATCAATAGTTTCTCAAAAGCTTGGAATACATCGGAAGTAATTAAAACATGTAACAGATCGGCGATTTAGCAGACATCATTTTATATCAGACCAAGGATTAATATCATAGTTATCGACAAAGGTGTTACATAAGTTAATTCAAAATACTAAATCATATTCCTCTTAATATGACTTAAAACATAATTGCAATTGACATGATCACTGTCGTGCAATAGTGTTACCTTGCGTTGTTTGAACAATAAGGAGCAATATCATTTATCGAGATATAACATTGAAAATAGATGTGTTGCGTGATGCTAATTATGTCCGTCTTTGCGGATACAATATCTCCATCAAATGGTAAAATATTCAGATTTTGATATCATGATCTTGTTTTATTTCATTATCTGTCAGAATGTTGCGGTCTGGTCATTAATGTTTTGTATAGAAATCAGAACATTTTAATATTTAACACGTAAAGAGAAATGCTTAAGTGTTTTGTGACTATTGGCGTCTCCCAGAGACGCATGCACTGTCATTTGCAAACAGCGTAGACGTAGAGGAGTCCTCTGATCAGGATCAGCGCTGTTTGTCATTCAAAATCTACCAGTATATTTAAGCCTTTCATACCGAGATGTCTCTTTAGTTAAACACTGATAGAATATTCCATTTCGATAATTCAGGGTTGAAAGGGTTAATGTACGTATGTGTTTGACTTTATAAACTGTTGTGATGCTTGCATAATGTAAGTAGCAAGAAACGAATCCACATAGACGTAATTTAGCCGAACTAGCTGTCATGTCATCTGTAGTCTAGCTATTATGGCCAACCTTCCACTTTAGCAAGCTGTTTTATTATCTTCTGTATTGTAATTAAGCATTCGCAAATGGATTTCATACACGATAAATGACAATATGCCTTGCTTCAATATGCATTTAAATATAATAAAAGTTCAAATAAAGCCCAGGTGTAATGGTGTTACTTTGATTTCCATATTCTAGATGCAATTCATTTTAAGTCTATTACTTCTTGGCTCCATAATGAAACACAGATATTGCTTCGCAAAGTTCTACCTAATACGTTTTTAATTCCTTACAAATTAGATAGATACACATCTTCGTTGATATCAACAACAACACACGAATACGTCAAGCCTCTCATGAAACCTCGCTGCGTCAAGTTTAAGTTTGAATGTGGAAAGCTTTAGTCAACATCTGATTTGATCAAGCGTTTTGCAAAACTGCTGACCGAGTGTAAACTTACACTTGCTGACCGGATGTAAACTGCTGACCGAGTATAAATTGCTGACCGAGTGTCAACCAGCTTGGATCTTTATGAGACACCGTGTTGCTGGGTATCTCTTCATGATTCAAGAAGCTTGCAAATGCGAGTAACGTCAAGAGGCAAACAGTGCAGACCCTGATCAGAGGGCTCCTCTAGGAGCCCTCTGATCTGGATCTACACTGTATGAAGCAACATAAGGTTATACATACCATAATAAAATTACGAGAGTGCTTAGCCCTTTCTCTCATATAAACGTGTTTTAATGCATTTAAACATGGTAGGCCCGGATCAGCCGTATGATCAGTTTGTGCACTTTTTTCTTGTGGAAATTGATATATCTGTTTCTTTTCTTTCTAAAATGGCTACAATGTTCCATCTTCCATAATTCATCATAACTATTTATCCATGACTATTCAGTAGGTAATGAACATTTGGAATATACATATAACATAGAGCAGGGGAATGGTTAATGGCCCAGCCAGTGACAGTAGACACGTTAGTATGCCAGTCAACACATGTTGCCAATTAATGCACGCATTATCAGTAATACTGATTGTTATTATCAGACAATGTCGGTGTATATTTGCTGTCAAATGTTTATAGCGCTGTTTTCTCTCTGACTGAAGTGTAGTCTGTTGGCCAAAGTCTGGCATATATATGGTTTATATTATGTCCTCCGATGCTAAAGTCAAATTTTGTATCTATAGAAAGGCATTTACGAAAGTAGTGGTGATGGGGATGATGATGATGATGATGGTGGTGATGATGATGATGATGATGATGATGATGCAGTTGATGATGATTCTGATGATTGTAATTGTTATATTTATTTACAATTATCTATCTGTTCGGTTTGTTGGCACTTAGTGCACAGCGGATTCAAGACTAACAACCATTTATAAGGTTTCAGTATGTGTTATCGTTAAGTGAACGGACTATTTGTGCTATTTTGGCGTTACTATTTTTAATTCGAAATGTTCCATTTAGATATATATCGAAAGACATCAATGGAATGTGTCAATATATGTTGCATGACTCACGCGATCAAAATGTAACGGCTACCTATTGATGTCTAGAACGCATTCTCTGTTAGCATGATGACAGGTAAACTTGATCAAACACCTTTAAGAAAGTGTACACTATGTAATTGCACTTGCTACCTTACCTAGCTGTTCTGGAGCTGAAACGAATCGTCAGCGTTTTGCCCTCTTAGGATAACTTGTGTCTCTGAAGAGATGGGAATTAGAGACTGCTACTGAATATATTTTTGTCCCCTATTTCGTTATCATGACTCGTGCACAGCAATATTACACGTAAGGAATTTAATGTCGACAGTCTCAATATCGAGATATCTGGTCCACTAGACCATAGACTAGTAACCATATAATTGGATTCTATAAACACGCATTAAATATCAGAACAGTGATGGCACCAAGCAGATGGTTTGCAAAACATAATAGACATTTTCATCGGGCGTTATGTTGACAACAGCAATTGTAAGTTTAGTAGCTTCGGTCTATTGGGGTGTAGTGTGAGTGTGAGTGAGAGGAATTGAGCACGAAATTAAACAGGCTGTCTTTCTTTCGTCACCAACCCAATACACCGAAGCCCCTTGTATTTTAAATAGATTATCATGCAACCTTTATAAATGATGGATTACTGATTTAAAACGCAACAATATAAGCGTGTGTGCCGATTTAGATAATACAAATTACATATGTTAAGGGTACGGGAGAAGTGTGTGTGTGTGTGGGGGGGGGGGGGGGGGGGTACAGCTCCAGGACATTCATGTCAGCATAGGACGTGGTAGATATCGATACGTTCTATATGCGTATACAATCATAGACTCAAACATACAATTACATTGTATGATATATAAGAAAACCTGTCAAATATTAGGAACCGTACTGCATTTGGCACTGTTGATGTCTTCTTTTGCGATGACCTGGGATCGATAATGTGTATGTGTTTGGGGTGTGTGTGTGTGTGTGTGGGGGGGGGGTCAACATTGTCCCAGTTTGTTTTTCTTCCTCTTCATGCCTTTTCATATTTATCTTAAAATGAATATAATTCTCGTATGTTCCGTTTTTTGTTTTGGCCAGCTTTTAGCATCCTTTCCAATACAATATTGAAATAATTGAAGATTCTGCTTGCTGGTATTATTCCATAAAGATTTCTTCTTAATTTATAAATGCTTTGAATAGTGTATTAGATTGCACTTTGTCTCCAACTTATGCACTATAGGTTCTACCTTATTTCTACTGTTTCGTTTTACTCAGCAAAACATCGTTTTAAATAGATTATATAATTCCTTTTGAGGAAGATATAACAAAAATGTAGACGCAAAAGCAAATGCGCTATACACAATGTAAACTTAAAATAAACAAAAAAATAGTTGATGCATTACTTTCATACAAGACGTATTGTCTGTTTAAATTTAATTAATTGTATTGGTGCATATTAACAAATGCATCACCTACGATACTTAAACATTGTAAACAGAAAATAGAATAGCGATAGAATGTGGACTATTATTCATACGAAATTAGTATCAAGATTGGTTTTCATTTCGCTTTAATTGAATTGAAATCACGATTTATGCATTTACAGTGAAAGGTTTTATGCACGACAAAAGTTGCAGTGTTTGATGAATACAATAGTATCTATCTTAACCCTTCGCTTGCTATTCACGTCAATATACCTACCTGTAAATAGTGAAGACCCAGATGAGACAGCTCCTGCAGGAGCTGTCTCATCAGGGTCTGCACTATATACAAGTTGATTGTGCAACAAGTGCACTCCACATCAGTGATTGCACAGCGGTATGCTTGTACACAGTGAAGATATATGTAATTATACAACAGGACATGGGTAAAGAAGGAGAAATGTGTTTTAAAATTCAGCAAGCGAAGGGTTAAGCGACCATCGAACAGTTCTAATTATAAGTATGTTAGGCAGATGGTAGCTTAATGCAGGTCAGAGCATAATGCAAACAAACTCCTATAGGAGCGTTCTACATAAGCGTTGCCACTCATTAAGCAAACGCCTGTTTGTTTTTAAAAATGACTGCAATAAATTAATGACCGCTTAAGACAGGTTCCACTGAATTAGCATTGGCCCTGCTGGGCAAACCTTTGCATTGTATCAGTTGGATTATCTTGTAAATGTTTATCATACGCTGAAAACTATATATAGATCCACCCTTTCGCCACATCAATTCTTGCATTAATTCTGCAAACAGTATGACTTCAGATACTACTGCTAGTGTGTTGCTGTTTTGAAGCCTTACTTATTTTTGAAGAATAAGAAAACTTCAAAAACGTAGCAGACAAAACCTACTTAGTTTGAAATGAGCTAACGGCCAGGAGCATTTATTGTTAATATAACTGTGGTGGTCGTGATTAAGCAACCTGTAAATAGAGCAAAGCTAAAGTAGAACAAACATCTTTGATTGGAAGTTACTACAAGTAGTTTCTCACGCATCATGCTGGAATTTATCTTGCCAATATACCTATTAAACCCTTCGCTTGCTATTCACCTCTCTATACCTACCTGTAAATAGTGAAGACCCAGATGAGACAGCTCCTGCATGAGCTGTCTCATCAGGGTCTGCACTTTTTACAAGTTTATTGTGCAACCAGTGCACTCCACAGCAGTGATTGCACAGGGAAATACGTGTACACAGTGAAGATATATGTAATTATACAATAGGGGGTGGGTAAAGAAGGAGAAATGTATTTTAAAATTCAGCAAGAGAAGGGTTAAGACTCAAAAGCCATTAGGGCATTTTCACAAATGTGTATTTAAGTCAATCTATCTTTTTTTCTAAAAAGGGTCAAAACTGCATACGATTTGACGAGTGTTGAAATTAAGGCAAAGCATGCAGACTCATCAGTAGGTATTTGAGTATAAACTGTTGTTTAGATATGTCCCCATTAAATGACATTTAGGGTAAGGTGGCTTTCAACCTTGGCAAATAAAATTGTCTATTTCTACCCTGGCAAATTACGATTCTAATGCAAGATAATTGTGACAGTCCTGGATTATAATTCCCGATATCTATGCATCGATCTTTGATGTTACTTCAATGAATACGGACATTACATTTTCGGTAACGACTATTTGTTTTCTATGTGTTCACAACCACTGTGTCGGAAATTACTAACATGGGTGTCGTTCTGAACTATAGCATTGGTTCCACTAATATGTATTCATTGTAAGAGATGCACAATTAGAATGTGATCGCCTGTCGTGAAAAACTAAACACCCTGGAATATGGAGTTTGTGCAACAAATTATGGATTTAACAATCTGGATATGCACGTGACCAGGAATATTGCAGGCTATGTTTTTCGCTCATACCGATATTTAAAATTCTTCTTCGTGTTCATAAATGATTTGTTCGTTGCGGATTTTTTCAGAAATTATGTTTGTCATTCATCCGTTTTGCAATTCTTCGATGCGGCTATGCCCTAATAGTGTACCCATTCCATTCTTGTTTTAAGAACATGCTGGAGATCGGTACTATATATTACTAACCTCCATATATATGTTATAAATAGACAGATATAATTTTAAAGATATAATTCTAAATAAGCGGAATGATAGAATGGACGACTATAAGGATGAGATAAAACATTTACATATACAAGTACATACTTATATTGATCTAAATTATTCCAAAGCAATAGTGCAACAGCAATACTTTGATTGATTATCGACTAAACCAGTTCATGTTCACAAGATAAATCAGTCTCTGTCATATACTAAATGTTATTAATATGTGTTCAGGTAGCATTGATTGGTCTGTCGAAAATAAAACTTACACACATTGAGTTTTAAATGTGTTGTATCTTCCATCATGCCAGACGAAGTTGTACAAAAGGACCAATTGACCATGGATATATAAACATGGGTTATAACAACAGTACTGTTACCCACGTTAATGGCGCTTAATTTTGCCAGATATAGAGAATTAAATACATACAAAGCATGAAAGGGAAATGATTTGTGTCATTCCATTTTCAGTTAATATGGTGCCCAGCAAAACGATTTGGAAGTGAACCACAACCAAACTTGCATTCGCAAATTGTGATGAGAAACAAGTTTCACTGCGCGATTGATATATGTCATTACCTCTTTTCTTTTCAATTACTATCGTCAAACACCAGGTGTACTTATATGATAAACATTTAGTGAATAAAGATGTCAGATATTTAGGTATTTTTAACTTATGTCATGGAGACGTCTTGAGAGTGGTTAACATTTTAAGTACCTAATAGTATTTTGTTTAGCTACTGACCGCCCCAATCCTGTTTTCACTCTATGGTTTTCTTTGTTTTCATATCTTTTTATGCGGTGTGTCATGTTTTGTCCTGTATTGGTTACTGCTGTTTTCCATAATGCCTCAGTGCCGTGCCAAGGACCCCTGCAGGACTATTTTCCCACTTTTAAACAAGATAACATAAACTACCATGGACTTGTTACTGTATTCGTTTTTCGTAGATGACGAAGCCCCGTCTTGAAGTTCCAGTTTTCATTGATTCTTACATGTGTGCAAACTATAATAGAATATATTTCTGTTGATTACAATATTGCATGCAATGATTTTGAAGCCGACGATACTACTGATCAATATGGAATATCAATCGTAAACACTCATGACTAATTGTATACACTCACTCACTATGGGGGAGAGGAAATGTCTATTACGCATGGAATTATTCATGCAGCTGATTTGGTAAAATAATTATATGTGTATCTTTTATCTATTATTCGAAGAGATAATGTTTCATCGTCAAGGGTATATTTCAGAAATTCATCAGCAGTTTGTCATAGGTATTAAATATATTGTTCTTATCATGCACGGTTAAAATGTAAATAACATGCCTGCTTGACTTTACAACTTTTTCATTCAAAAACGAACTTGAGCATTTAAGGATGCCGACTTGTTTTGGTGTTTTAAGCACAGCCATATATTATATCATAACCAAAAAGCAGATCGAGATCAGACGGCTCTTATATGAGCTTTTTGATCTGGTTCTACACTGTTTGCAAAGGCGTAGTGAAAGGCGTTTTCATGGAGTAAAATGATAGGCGTCATGTAAACAATGTTGTTTTAGGAAGCCCTTCTTGTTTGGATACAATGCTAATTTACAATATTTATGTCAATTATCCTTCTAACGTACATTCTACATCTATTTACATCGTCATTTCCTGACAATGTGCATCTCACAGAGACGGAAACTTGGTAAAACATAAAACTGAGAAAACGTAATCGAAACAATGAATACCTACTACTTTACCACCACGGAAAATTGGCGATGATTGTATTTAAGCAGTGCATTTTCTCTGTAGGCTTCCCAATCAGAATCAATCGTCTTTTAATTATAGTACGACTAAACCAGGCCGAAATAATTGCAAACCAAAATTGCATAGTCTAAAAGCCACCTTTACATTTTCTGATGATGATAAGTGGAACACAAGTAAGTAGAATGGCAATGTGTTTGCGGACACTTCTATGAACTCGTTCTGGTGACTCTTTGTATCGGTACATGCTACTTTTTTACGTACTTTTGTGGAGACAATTTCTCGCGTAGACGTCATTTACTAAAAAGCAATTTGGATCACCGTCCAGCTAACAGATAAGGTAATTATAGTGACATCGGGCAACTGTATTTGATATACTGCCTGATTGAAGGTGACAAATGTGTCAGAGGACAATGAGAGTAATTTACATTTAAGAAGGAAGTTCTACCAGTAGAGATGCAATGGATATATGGATGAATAGATAACATTTTTCTGGCTTCAGAACCGTAAGTATGTTACTGACTTAAGATTAACATGGTTTGAACCATGAAAGATGACGAGTAACATCCAATATGTGTCTAAGTTTAAGTTTTCCTTGTCTCTTAGTTAAAGTAAAATTAGTAGCTATACATTGTAATCAGTATGTTTAATTGAAAAAGTAGATATTGATTCGGTCAAGAAAATGATGTCTTATTTTCTACATTTGGCTTGAAGTTCCTAACAAATGTGATTGATCAAGATGGTTTGTAATTATGTGTTTACAACACAAAACATTTTATTTATAAATAAATGACAGTAATATATCTTGGGTATATATTGGGTAAACACGCAAACGCTGCTGCATCTAAACTGTTTCTCAATCAGATAGTATCACTGGTAAACGTTTACTCCATGATTATTCTTGTACTTTATGAATATTAATTAGCTGAATGAACAAGCGCATGTTTAACCATAACACAAACTATGGTATTAGATCTGAATTATTTCATAACCAAAGCGATCAGACTCTGATACAAGGCTACTAAAGGAGCCATTTGGTTTAACCCTTTCACCGCCAATGTCGCATAAATGCACAACGATAAATAGTGCAGTCCCAAATCAGACGCCGACTTTTCAAGGCGGCGTCTGATCAGGGACTTCATTTTTTTTTGTCCCAAACTCTATTTCTATATCTGTGTTTATTCATTTAAAATTTGCATTTATTTACCTCATTTCCTTATTTTACCGAATTATTTAACACAATTGGTTTGCAGACGACAATTAGAAAGTTGGCCCCGAAAGCTTTAATGGGCATGCTAAATAGCATGTGTGTAGTAACGGGCTAATCACACAATCAAATAGAATAATAAAGCACCGCGTATTTATCATAATATAAAAGGAAATGATAGTAACGTATTGTTAATCAAATACGCAAGACAATTGTGCTAGTCGAGCAAATATGCCGATAAACGTGTTCTATTCTCTAGATAAATACACATACCAATAAACACTTTGTTTACATTCGCGATTGCATTTGGAAATTGACAATGTCTTCAATATTTGGACGAGTTGCCATTCGAGATTTCAGCTCTAGAAATTTAAAAAGACAACGTTTGTTCAACTACTGTTGTTTGGTTGAATATAGTAGACGTGGTATAAATCTATAATTAACCGACCAACACAATTGAGCTATGCTTATCTTTGTCCATACAGTGTTTTTATATAGTTCTCTTGTTTTGAAACTGCCAGATTGCAGTTCGTGTAAGGCAATAGTACAATTATTAAAAAGATATGTTTGATGTAAAACAGATTTACACTTCGTTTACTGCCTAGACACACTTTTCAATTTCGCTGCTACATGAAATGTGCATTTGGTATTAGAACTATAACAAAACAAGTTGTCTTCAAAACCATCCAATACAACTCAATACAACCGGTATAACAGTTATGAGCGTATACACAGTAGAACTTGTCTTAAGCGGCCATTCTTGTATTAAACATAGGAGTCTTAATGAATGTCAAAAATAATACAGAAAGCTCCTGTGGGAGTTTTCTGTATTACCTTTGACCTGCATTAAGCTACCGCCTTTCCCGCATACCCATAATTAAACCATTTGTGATGGCCGTTTAAGACACGTTTTGCTGTAACGAATTATTCGTTTGGTGTATTGTTGCCGATGATTGTTATTGCATTCATAATTGAATTACATTGACAACAGAAGATGATTGTGATTGTGACCGGTTTTTAAAAGCCATTACCTGATAGAAACACGTTTTGACACCTTTTGTGAAAAGGGTAGACCCAGGCCAGAAGGTTCCAGTCGGATACATCTGATCAAGGTATGCACCGTATGCTTATGCAATAATATATATGTGATTCTGCAGTTTCGGCTACGGACAAAATGAGTTCATATATCATATATTTATGATGTCATTTTCTGACATGAAAGTTTATTAGATAAAGCATTGACCGAGTTTCAGATCATGTATTTGTTCGTAACACCAAGGATAATGTTCCATTTCATTGAACAATTGCAGCTACACCCGTTTTGTATCTAACCACTCACACTTCGAAGTTATTCTTGATAAATGACAGTATGCCGTGCTTCAAAATGCATTTCTGTGTATGCAGATACATTGAGGTCGAGATACAGTTGTGTTAATTAATCACCAGGATGTAGTTAAATTCAAATGCTATTCATAATGAAACAAAGTACAGCAACTGAGATAACCCGAACTAAAAGTTCGGTCCTTCAAAAGTTAGCAATATGAAATTCCTCTAAAACATATCACTACTCATATCTAAAACACACGTGACAGCTTAATGCATGGCTAAAGTAATGCTGTAGGGTTCTGTAGGAGCGTTCAGCATTATTTAAACCTGCATTGGGCTGTGAAAACTTGAGAAATTGTTCAGATTAGAAATCGGATAACTCAAACCTCTGTTATCTTGAACTAATTTATATGGTCCCTTGAACTTCAAGGTATCGAAGCACTGCTGTACTTGTATTGAGTACAAGACCGATATTTGTACTAAATAAAACGTCCGGTTTAGAAGGTTTTCCTGTATCTTGGATTAATTACAATATTTGATATGAATCAAACATAAATACAAGAATATGTCTGCTTCACTGAAAATGATAACGCGTAGAAATCACATTTAATCATTGAATTCATACATATTCTCATTTTGACACCCGTCTGTGTTTTCTGATAAGGAGTTGCTATGTTTTCTCATATTAGATAATATATGTCTGATTGTACAGTTTCTGCTATGCCTAGAATGTTGGTGGTTATATACGTCCTATGCTATCAGTTAATACAATTTGTCAGTTAAGCTTGTTCTTAGTTCATTATATGTTTCCTACTGTACATAATCATCTGATTCAACAGTTTCGGCCAGAGCTAGATTGTTAACGGTTACACACAATCACAGCTCAACACATTAATGTTATTGACTTCATTATTTGTTACATATTCATGAAGTTAAAGGTTAAATATCCATACATGCATCGTGAGTAGTCGTGAACGACCTTCGCTGTCAGCCAATCCATTAATTTTGTTGTTAGTCTATTATGTTATACCTGCTGGATGTTACATAGTATAAAAGTACAACATAGTATAAGTTTCGTTTGCTTTCGGAATGTAAGTCTGTTTAATTTGATCGTCAATATTGGTATAATACATATCGCTCCAAATGATGATATAACGATTCGATTGAAATACCTCTTTACCGACTAGTTGAACTTTAACCGCACTAACTACGGCATGACTTGAAATTTGAAACAGCTTTGATCCAGATTTCACCTCACTAACTGCGACAAGACAGGGATTTTTTACACTGTTTCGATCCAGATGAGACGCCGAGTAATGCCGTGTCTTTGTAATATCCAATTTGTTTGACGCATGGCCAATAGCTTTACAAACAATGTTCGAATGGGAAGCAGTAAAAATTGCACCAGATCGAACATGGAGCAGAAATCAGCAGTATACCCCGTGATAACGATTGTATGCATGACATTGATGATTGGAACTGACGCTATTGAACGACGTCAACATATTTAACACCTCCTCTGTTGAAAACTCATGTAACAAATATTGGCATCGTGAATATTGATTAACAGAATTTGAATAATGACACATGTGCACGTCATTTTGGTATCGGTATAGGAACCATCTATTTTAATGTCATAAGCAAACAGGGTCGTCCATATGCGCCGTCTGATCTGGGTCCACCCTGTTTGCTAGTGCGTGAAAAGGCGTTTATATGAAGAGATTATTAATGTAATGATTGTGAGGAATATGACTCTTTGTCTGATAAAATTAATTTATAGTGGTTATTTACTTGTATCGATTATGTTTGCTGGTGGACCAACCATTCACTTAAATATACCCAATTTAGTTTGCTCCCAGCGGAACTTGATATCCTCCCTATTATTCCAATATGTGATATTTAGTATAAGATTGTATATGTGCATCGGCCTGTATTGCAATATGTTTTGAAGATTAAGACTGTTAGTGGGATGAACTGATACAATTAGAACGTAAAAACGGTTATAACATCAAATGATACAATTGGGTGATGGCCGGAACAGAACTATCATTAAATGGCAGTGCAAGTTTGAATACATAATTGCACGAATCATACACAACAGTTGTTACTGCACCTTTTGATGTCTTGCATACAATCCTAATTTACATTCTCACCCAGTCGGTATGCAAGCTGTGGCATACAAATGCATTCTACTGCTTGATTTGATCATTACGGACCTGATCCTCAATTGGAAACATTTTTTGAACAATACTTTCTAAGGATATGATGACTGCTTTGGGGTTTGCCGGTTCCCTATACCTTGACGTAAATGGGCGCGAAAAAGAAAACAACCTACCAGCAAGCCGAATACCGGACTGCGGTGTTATTTTGCTACCATTTTTCATTCGAGAGAGACAGTCATACTGTCTGATTTCTGCTCTATGGGCACGCTGTTTGTTAAGACGAAGAAAGGTTTATATTTGAGGTTAAATAGTAACTACAAACTAAGTTAACAGAGGAAGAACACGACGTTTTCCAGCCCAAATAAAAGGCAATCCTCAGAGGTCCAGGTAAGATGCGTAAATTAAAACATTTTCAATAAAAAAAACTTCTTTATTTCTCCACGAACCGACATACTGTAGCCACACGACGATTCCAATTAGTCGCCACACCATAGGGTTTGGTGGAGAAATTACTATGTTAGTATTTTGGTACGCACCTTGATCTGTTGCTCTGAATTCTATAAAGAAGTTTTGTAATAATCATGTGTGGATTGATTAAATATGCGCAAATGTCATTCATAGAAAACTAACACAAATCGTATGATTAATTTCAATTTAGACGGATATAACATACTCTTTCAATCATGAAATTATAAAATCAGTGTCTGGGGAATGTTTTGGAAACTGCCAGAAGATTCTGGCCAGGGTGTACACCTTCCTGAACTTAACATTTGTAACTATTAGACTGACACTGTAGCATATAGTTCAGGCCCTCAACAGACGGCTCAATTGATCTATGTCCCCACTTGTTTGTCTGCCCGAATACATAGTGTAGTTTGGGTATCTCGGGGTATTTTTATTTTGTTGCGGCTAATGCATAATACATGTACAATGTATGTGGTATTTTTGGGTTTCGTTTATTGCACCGTGAAAAAATATATGCACGTGTGCTATATGTGTAGTCAGCTTTTCTCGCGCACTATTTCAATTCACATTTTCATTATAAAAATATTTTTTTTGTTATTTGGAATTAGTCTATCTGATTGTTTCTGCACATACATTAATTAGCTGTTATTCATTACGTTTTAATTTATAATTATGAAGTCTATGTAAGCACGGACAAAGTATTTGAGATATATAATACAAGATGTCGAGACCAAGCGTATATTAATATAGAACGAGTCTAGTATTTGTAAATATATCACTGGTTACTTGAAGGTGTCTACCAATACGTCAAATTCTGCTTTAGCGTTTGGATTGCAAGCAGCATTTGATTGATTAATTTGTTGGCAACGTTCGTTTTATATATGGTTTGTTCGCTTGTTTTATATTCAGTAGAACCTGTTGGAACGGGACCATCAAAAAGAGGTCTAAGTATGGGTCTTTAAGGCATGTAGTAGCTTAATGCAGGTCGAAAACTAATACAGAAGGTCATATATAAGTTGTCTGCTTACTTTTGTACTGCATTAAGCAAACATTTGCCTTTAAGACCCCTGTGTTCACTTAATGAATGGCCGCTTAGGACTGGTCCTACTGTAACTTATACTTCGCTTCTCTCCATACAAACTACATGTGTTGTTACGTATAAAATGCACAGGCAAACTATTTGAATCTAATACCAACACATTTTAAAGAAACATAGTGAAGTAAGCAAGCATATTGTCCAAAATTGCATTTATCAAAGTGACCGTAAATTTTAAGAACTGACGAAAGCATTCTTAGTACAAATAATGAGTAACAGTTGTTGCCTTATCCAGAAAGTGTTAATATATTGTATACCGATTAGGGTTTTCAAATTATTGAAAATAATGTTAAATGTTCTCTATCAGAACCTAATTTATGTATATAGATGCGCTTTGTTCTCAAACTAAAACATATATACGTTAATCATATCATTATGAATGAAATGGCCTATATAGTTATTATCATGAGAAATGGCAACACTAAAGTGTTTATTATGTACAAAAATATTACTTGTTTCATGGATCATAATTATTTATATTGATGTAACCCCTATTCTGATATTCGCGATCTAATTCGCATTTGCAAACAACTTAGATCCAGATCAGACGCCGAGTAAGTCGGTATCTTATCAGGATCCGAGTTGACACTTGATCAGTTTATTTTGAAAAACTTCAAAGAATCTGAAGTACATGTAGTCAACATTGCATCAGATTTCAAAATTGAGCTGACCTTTGTTCTTCACAGCGGGTTAAGTGTTAACTTTTAGCCTGGTAAGCGCTACTTAACTTACATTGGCAAACAGCTTGGATCCAGATGAGACGCCGAGTAACTCGGCGTCTCATCAGGATCCAAGCTGTTTGACAATCTGTCAATATTATCTCAAAAGCTTGTACAGATTAGAAATATGTGACACCTACAACAAATCGGAACTTAAGCAGACCTCATTTCATAGCAGGCTAATGGTTAAGACGTTACTGATACGCATTTGCTACAGATGTGCAAACATGCCTGACTAAGCTGATACTGGTACATCCTCCAGCTGCCAAATAAAGCTCTTCTCCGCTAGATTACTCTTCCATTTCCTTCGATAAAAACAAAGACAGAAACATCAGAAAGTCAGACAGTTATCACACCGTTTAGATATCGAGTTGCCGGACGTCTGATCTGAATTAAAACTATTATTTTTGTTTCATTTGATTAGCATATTACGACGTACGAGTGAAAGGCCTTTGTATATGATAGTCTTTCGAAGAAGTATGCGAAGGGTAGCAGGCAATACTGCCGTGGACAATTTTATTCTTGTTTAACTAGTATTTCTATTCTCTTCTCGTAATGTAGCACACCAATCTTCCTCAAAAGTATGCAAACCAACTGGTTTTGAAGATATCTAAAGATGTAAATAACGTACCGGTTATGTTCTAGTCCATAAATTATTCAATCAAAACTTTCAAATGCGTTTAAATAATAATTAACTATCACCAAAAGTCTCCTATTTCTTACGATTGTATAAGCCCATTTTCACCCATTTGCAAACAGTGTAGACCGAAATAGGAATCGTCTGATCAGGATCTGCTCAGTTTGCTATTGTAATTTGAAAGATATGTTCCTTTACTTTCTAAAATGGCTACAGTGTTCCACCTTCCATGTTTCATTTTAACTATTATGTCCATGAATATTCAGAAGGTCTTAAACGTCGGAATAAACACAGAGCAAGAAAATGGTTAATTATGGATCAAATAATCAAGAATTATACAAATAAAACAGTGATAATCAGCTATACGACGGCACGCAACAAATCAGTTCATCGATGTTCTTATGATGTGTTGTTAATGAAACTTATCAACGTACTATAGAACCTGTCTTCAGCGGCCATCAAAAAGAGGTCTTATTATGGTCAGTAAGGCAGGTGGTAGCTTAATGCAGGCCACACATAATGTAGAAAACTCACATAGTAGCTTTTTTACATTACGTCTGCCACGAATTAAGCAACCACCTGTTTTTAATAATACTCTTATGGTCAAGAAATAAATGGCCGCTAAAGACAGGTCCTACAGTAGTCGCACTTTGTGTAGAACCGTTGCACATACATGTATAATTTACGGTTTATTTAGACAAATACGCTTGAAACGAATCAAGTGCACTTGGGTTTTAATGTCGTTGGTAAAGAATTATGTACATGTATTTGTATAGCGCGTAGATGTCCACATTGAACGGGTAATCAACTTAACCAGGTATTTAGCCGTCACCTGACCAACTGAATCCTGTTTATAACACAATGTGACGCGTACTGCTTTATTGACTGAAACGGCTGTTGTATCAATATAACAGTTCTACAAATTTCAATAAATATGGTATGAATCATGTCATTGAGACATTTCAGTTGCAGCTTAATTTCTTGAAAGCGCTCTTCATTAGCATTAAGTGCGTTTGTATTTTGAGATTCGAGGAGGTGCTGTGGGCATTTAAATATGTCATATGTACAAATGAAATACGTATGCTACAGCATGCAAACATGTACCAATAGAGCTGTTTAGTGATTAAATGGACAAACCCGTATCATTTATTGTCTCTTGAGACGGAAGGTCTGTGGGCGACAACACTTCCAATTGATCAACAAACACATCTATTTTTGGCATTAATAACATGGTTTACTCTGATTAGACTCTATGTCAGTGACGCTTCGGGTTTTGCCAGCTATAAAACTGTATACATTCATTCACCCGGTTTACGAACAGTCTATAATGTCTTCTATTATCACATATTTTAATACAGTAAAACCTCTCTATAACGGCTACTGAATTGTGTAAATTAGTTGGTGTTTAAGGCTGGTGGCTGCTTAAAGCAAGGTGAAAGTAAAACAGTACACTCTTATAGGAGCGTTCTGTTTTACTTTTACCATTTTTAACACAAACTACTTGATGCAAGTTGGTGGCCGTTATAGAGATGTTTTACTATATAAAACAAACATGTTATATAAGACATTTTAAAAGGTTAGTTATCATTTCGTAGATTCTTCATATTTCCTGAATTGTGATGTATTAGCCACTTTTGTTTGCATTTTTATCAACATTTTCCATGTAATATGTTTATTACAAATGACAATATGTTGTGTGTTTGTATATATACATATAACCCATTTAATGCTATATTAATTAAAGATCCCTACACCCATATGAAGGGAGGTGATCCCCCGAGAGCAAAATCTGCAACACAAAAAGAGAAAACTGCAGACTCGGTTTTATTGAGTCTGTTCATGAACAGTAATTGAAAGTGCAACACTGCTCACGCCCCCTAGCACCGGCTTAAGCGGTATTCAATTTTCAAAACAAGAAGTACTGAAGTTCATGATCTCGAAAGATCAGAAGGTATAACAACACTGAGAATGAAGTACGGGGCGACGTTTTACGACCGCCACACCTGCTGCTGTGAAGATTATAAATTCTGAAGGGAGGTGATCCCCCGAGAGCAAATATTGTAATAAGCAAGTGTTAATTGCGATTTGCGACCTTACGCGCATTTAGAAACAAGTCGTTCCAGATGAGACATTGAGTCAGTCTGCGTGTCATCAGGATGTGCGTTGTCTAAACCTTGGTCAGCAGTTTCTCATACACTTGATCTAATAGGAAATATTATACCAGATATAATTGTGAGCAGACATAAAGTCACCATGGGAAAAGTCTTAACCCTTTCGGCGCCAAATTTCTAATTGTTGTCTGCAATCCAAATTTGTTAAGTCATTCAATAAAATAAGGAAATGAGATAAATAAATGCAAATTTCAAAAGAATAAAGCGCATGTATAGAAATAGAGATTGAGACAAGAAGTGAAGTCCCTGATCAGACGCCGCCCTTTCAAGGCGGCGTCTTATCTGGGACTGAACTATTTGTCGTGGTGCATTTATGCGACCTTGGCGGTGAAAGGGTTAAGACGTCAAGATCGCATTTCGTACAGATGTGCAAACATGCCTTAGAAAGTTGATATTGATTAACAGAGATCCAGATAAAGTGCGTAAATGTAATCAATGTCATCAATGGCTCCTTTATTTCTTCCCCAAACCCTATAATGTGACCACTTTTTTAAATTCGTTTCGAAGATATGATTCTAAAGAGTGGCCACAGTATGTGGTTTTAAATTATGTAACATGGTGAAAAAGTTGTGACTCGACTGGGACTCGAACCCAGGGCCTCTGGCTTACCATGCCAACACTCTACCGACTGAGCTACCAAGCCACACAGTAAAGCCTATCAACTTATTTCACCATAATCTCTACCCGGCTACACACACACCCTCTACACAAGAATTCGTCCCGAATTCTTACTCAAAGAACACTCCACGAGTTTCTTATTATTACACATTATCTTCATATAATCTTCATATAAATCACCTTATGGGTTATTTACGTTGGGCGCCAAATGTAACATGGTGAAAAAGTTGTGACTCGAACCCAGGGCCTCTGGCTTACCATGCCAACACTCTACCGACTGAGCTACCAAGCCACACAGTAAAGCCTATCAACTTATTTCACCATAATCTCTACCCGGCTACAATTATGACGTCATTTAAATGATGACGTCGATTGTTTACCTCTAACGTTTATTTTAAAATAATTTCATTTTGGCAGACATCGTTATTCATGTTGTGAAGTTGTCATGGGGGGGGGGGGTATTTACATTTTGTCTTTGTGAAAGTGGGATAAGGACGAGGTTGGGTACCCGTAAACCAGGTTGAAGTCCCCCAGTAGCTTGTTTTGGTTACTGACCGTTCCAAGGCGGTACTCCTGCTTTCAGCCTATGGTAAAATTTGTTGTTTGATATGCTTAATGTTTAATGTTTTTCGTCTCGATATGCGTCCTGTTATGTTTTGTCTTGTGGCTTACCGTTTCTTGTTTGATTGTGTTTGGTGCGGTGTCATTTCGTCTGTGGCTCTCCCTGTTTGACTAGTTTTCCATATTGGTAGAGAAATGTCGATTTTAGTATATTTGGGTAGCTATCATCTGTAACTCCGTAATGATTAAACATGTCGTTGCCAAATAAAGTGGCCGTAAGAAGTCATCTCATATTTCATTCCCAGTGTTGTTATATTTTCTGGTCGTTCGGGGTCATTTCTTTCGATGTTATTAGTAACGAAAATTGAATACTGCTACATCCGGTGTAAGGGGCGTGGGTATTGTTGCACTTTTGATAACTGCTCATGAACAGGTTCAATTAAACGGAGACGTCTGCTATTTTCTCTTTTTGCATTGCTACTTTGGTTTCAAAGGATCTCCTACTTTCAGAACGTTTGTTTCAAGTAGATACCTCATCCAGTTATTTCAGTTTGTACCCTGTTGATACGCTGGGCTGGTGTCGACGATGCATGTGAATTCTAATCGTTCGTAAACGTTATCACGGCTTTGACTATTGCGACGAAATAGTGAAAAGTAATTGTCCTTGTTGGTTTGAAGCAGACGCAAAAGTTATTATTGATGGCAGAGAAGACATGTATATTCGAAAATCTACCATCAAAGAAATTTTATTCTAGTTTATATCCGTCTCTTTCCGGTTATATAAGACATCAATCTTCGATATGTGCAATATATTAGTTTTTCATGACGCTAAAAACTATGAACATACATCATCATTCTCTTAATTCAGACACTAAGCATCAATGTACATTTTCGAAGAATTACAAACGTTATTTACAATTATAGTCAATTGTTCACGTAATCGGGCTACTAAGGATATTTTCTGTGCACACCATGACACGTTCCGTATGTGATATATACAGGGTTTGGTTAAATATATGAAGCAGTAATGTCTTACAACAGCACTTTTCTTAACCCTTACCACACTGAATTTTCAAATGGACTATTCCAAAATTCAAACAGGCAAAACGTATGGTGAATAGTTAGGGATTTTTGTAAAGAAAAGTGTAACATGACAAACAGTGCAAACATTGATTAGAAGGCTCCTCTAGGAATTCTCTCATCTGGGTCTACACTGTTTGCAAAGGACATTAGTGACCTGTTTCCCGCATTGTACGGTTAAAATGCAATCGTGATTCTGTTTATTTGAAGTATATTTCATTCTCATAAAAATCGACATACTATAAGAATACACTCCATAACGCCGCAAACATGTTCTCAACATCAAGCTGAACTTAATTCACTAACACCTCTTCGAAATGAAACCAGATTCCCATTATACATGTACAATGATAGTTACAAATATTCACAATAAAGCATACTCTTCAATTCTGCTTAAATCATGATTGTGGTTCCTTCTTTCTGCTATACGACTTGCTCACTTTGAACAGAATAATGAACTCGGTGGAAGACGTAACAGAAGCACATAAAACAATATATTAACCCTTTCCTCCATAAATACGCCTTTCAACGCCTTTGTAATAGTCACTTCTTGAAAACATTGTTATAAACAGAGCATTCGCTCCAATAGGAGCAAATTATCTATTTATCACAATGGTTTCAATACTACACAATTTTAACATTTCCCTTTTCTCTAGTAAAATTAATGCTCCTTTTCGGTAGATTCATTCAAAGAGATTGGGTCTAAAATAGCCTATGAGGTAATGGGTTAGATATACTAAAGGTAACTTAATCCATGTATTCCCGTGTTATATAAGGAAACCTCGTCTAGTTCTTAATTTGAATCACATCCATTTTACAAGTTGAGAGGTGCAACATACAACATATTTGCTAGTATAAGCCATTGACACCGATTATTTCAACAGTGTAAACCCTGTTGAAAGATACACTGGGCACAGATAGGTTAAACCAACACAAGCGTTCTGTACCTTATCTGGTTAACTTTTTTCTACTAATTGCCACGTTATTAAATGAACTTAATACATATCTGAATAAACGCAAACGCACATAAAATATATTCTTAATAAAGCCATGGAGCAGTTTGATCAGAAGCCACGTGGGCCACAAGAGACTATTCGAACTATTTAGGCTACAAGATGGTTTTGACTTCATAAATGTAACCAACCAGACAGTAGTACGTACAACGTTTCAGGGCAAGCGGTGTCGTCGTCGACAAATTAGCTCGTCTGAGGATTTCAATAAATAGTTCGCCTTAGATCTACTCAGAAAGGATATCAAGAGAAGTTGCTTGCTACAGTCCCTTTGATTGCATCACTCAGGTCTATAAAGCGATTTAATTAATTGCGGGTCCGATGATGATGGCGGTGATGATGTCGACGATAACGATGATGATTATGGCGATTAAATGATAACATAATAATTATTGGTTTCGTATCGACTTCATTGATATTCAAAGTATATTTCGTGATAAGAATGTAATCGATACTATTCCTAAATATTTCATAAATTCTGAATCACCTATCATCTGTTATAAATACAATAAACCAATAAGGAACGTTATTTTAACTACAATAAAATTGTATCCGACTTAACTATTGATGTCAATACCCCTACTTCTTGAGACTGTAGCACTTCAAGCTTTTGTTATAAATCAGTTGGCCACGTCATTACTGGTAATGTTAATATTATTAAAGATAAACGTCTTACTCCTTACTAAAGGACCCAAATATAGATTACCTTCCCTTATTGATTTTGACACTTATCGTACTCATATTGCTGAAGCTATTAACAATTCTGCATCAAAAGGTGTCGACGAGAACATGCTGATGTAAATGCCCTTTCGGATTTGAAAAAAAAAACATGTTTCTGACATTATTGATACACGTATTGCTTTTTATAAATCTAATTACCATCTATTACCACCTCGACCTAGAATTACATTTCGATATCTGAAGAAAAACACTTCGAATTTTCATTCTAATTATGTTTTTGCTCCTGCTGACAAGACATCAAATAATGTAATAATTATGTGACGATTGTATTATGTTGCAGTTTTGAAGAAGGAATTAACTGGTTCACAAACATATATTACTGTGCAAACCGTTGAAAAAGATATAGTCACGGAACATGTAAAAATGTGCAATACTTTTAAGTCTAATCCTAACGTAAAACAACATAAACTCTCTACTATGTACTGGATTCCTAAGCTACATAAAAATCCGTATAAGGCGCGTTTTATTGCTAACTCTAGTTGTTGTACTACTACTAAACTATCTAAACTTTTAACGTCGTGTCTTACTACTATCAAAGAACATGTTAAACGTTACTGTGATAAAATATATGACAATTCTGGTATTAATGTTTTTTGGTCCATCAAAAATTCAAATGATATTTTAACTAAACTTGAAAATGAACAGTATAACATTTCTTGATTGAGCTCTCTACACTCTATACTACTCTACCTCACCATCTTATAAAGGATAAACTGATTAAATTGATGGAAAAAACCTTTGCCAGAGAAAATAAAATGTTCCTTGCTTGTAATGTTCAACGTTCATTCTTTTCGAATTCTGAAGTTGAAAATTACACAATGTGGACTTGCCTTGATGTTTGTAGATCTTTAACATTTCTTTTAGATAACATATTTGTGCGCTATGGGGATACCATATATCGTCAAGTTGTTGGTATACCTATGGGAACACATTGTGCCCCTCTTGTTGCAGATTTGTTTTTATATTGCTATGAGAAGGATTTCATGCTTAGTTTAAAACCTGATACACAATCTGACATTGTTAGTGCTTTTAATAAAACGTCTAGGTATTTAGACGATATTTTGAATTTGGATAATCCTTATTTTGAAAATATGGTTTCTTCTATTTACCCAAAAGAACTTACTTTAAACAAAGCGTACCCATCTGACATTCAGGCTTCCTTTTTAGATTTGAATCATTCCATCACTAATGATAAAGTTTCGTCTAAAATATACGATAAAAGGGAAGATTTCGATTTCAAAATTGTTAATTATCCTTTCTAGATGGAGATGTTCTCCGGTCTACATCTTATGGGGTTTACATTTCTCAACTCATTCGCTTTGCCCGAGCCTGTTCTTTGCTAGTAGATTTTAATAGTCGTAATTTAATTATAACTCATACACTTCTTAAGCAAGGCTACAGATATCATAAAATTCAGAAAGCTTTTTCAAAATTCTATTATCGAAATTTACCCCTCATTAGTAAATATAACTGCCATTTACGGACGTTACTGCAACAATGTATTTCTCATCCAGATTTCTATGGTGATATTATCTACAAACTTAGGAAAATTCATGGTCATGTCCATTTTCACGATTTGTTTATTAAACGCATTAAAACTTTTAGGAAGAAAGGTTATGGCCCTATTATATTGCAACACACTGCATGTTTGGTTATCGACCCCTTTACAACCGGTCGCTACGCTTTCCTCTTTGCTTGCACGATGACAGACCGAGGGTAGTACTCTATGATGGTATACTCTTAAATTCAGAAATTGGATGAGCTTACCGGACTCATGGATTACCTTTCCTCTGTCGTGCCCTTAACGGCTTCCCTGCAATTGCTCTGTCTTCAGCAAAGTCATTGAGTACATATTGACCGACTTTCACAGTTATTTTGCTATGTTTTACATTTTGTACTGTGATTACTGTCTTCTATGTTGTGGGGAAGTCCGGCGGGGATACCTTTATTTACAATGTTTGTTTAGCTAGGGTGACTTTGAGATAAGTGTGAGGTTAGGACGTCCGTAAGCCGGTTTAAACCCCAGTGGTGATTTTGCTACTGACCGTGCCAATGCGGTTCTCTCTTTGTCACCCTTACTTTTGTTTGTCTTGTGTATTTGTGCTTGTGTTTTGTTCATGTTTGTCTCTGGTGCTCGTATATTTGTTGGTGTTTTCTGTGTTCTCCTAGTGTGTTTGCGTGTGTTTGGTTGTGTGTGTGTGACATGCTGTATATTGATGTGTTGGTGGTGATTGCGTCTTGTATGTGACTTTCTACTGTATGTGTGTATATGATTATAAATTGCTATGCTTTCTGTAGGTGTTTTGGTGATGGTGGCGTTTTGTGTGTGACTTTTCCTGCTTGACTTTACTACTTTTTCATTCAATGCATACTGTTGAAACACAGAGGTGAAGAATAAGTGAGTGTGACTTTTACGTCAGAACGACAGTAAATAGGTCATAGGACGCGGATGAGAGATTGTTGGGTTCAGTACATACTGTTGAAGCACAGAGGTGAAGAATAAGTGAGTTTGACTTTTACGTCAGATCGACAGTAAATAGGTCATAGGAGGACGTGGATGAGAAATTGTTGGCGATCCATCACACTTTTTTCCGCTTCTTCATATATATTGTTACTAATAGTATTGCAGCTTTCTAAAGTATGTAAAGAATATTTCGCGAGTATATTTCATTTGAATGGATTACGTGGATAATTTGAAGCGAGTCAACCTGATGGATTACACAATTATCGTATCCCCGGGCCGCTATGGTGGTAACCGTTACATAAATATTCTGATTGGTTAAGCCTGACAAATATGTCATGGGATAATGGAAGTAAATTACATTTTTAACATTTCTGCCACAAAACGAGATATAAATGAATAATGAGTTTTTCTGGCTTCCTACAGATGATAACATGTCACTGTCTTAGACACGAAATGCATTTGTGGTTCACGAAAAGTAGTTCATGCATGACCTAGCGACTTACATAATTTGTTGGCTGGTTGTGTTGATAAACGTCCGTTTCTGCCAATTTTAGGCTATTTGGACACCCCGAAAAGAGGGAATTCAGTAACATCTCTCTAACCGGCCACTTAATTGTGTAAATTTGGTGTTATTTAGAGCAGGTGGCTGCTTAAATCAAGGTGAAAGTAAAACAGAATGATCCTATAGGAGCGTTCTGTTTTAATTTCACCTTGCTTTAAGCAGCCACCTGCCTTTAACACAAAATGCTTGATGAAATTTAGTTGCCATTGTAGAGAAGTTTAACTGTGGTTACAGAAAAACCTGGGCGCGGCTCCCTACTCTAATTATCGATAGGGGTTCCACTGGTTCCTTTAGATGCCCAGTGTAAAGCACTCATAGATCGGACATGGGTTCATAAAAAGGCTGATGTATGTATAGTATATATGAGACACAAGGTAAACGAGGGATGAAGAGAAGTAGCATAGTTCCCATGTAATGCATGTTTTGGTGTGTTCCTTTGTTTGAAATAGAGAATCACTTTGCAACGATTAGTAAGGTCAGTTCACCGGATCGAGGTGCGTTTCAACGGATAACATTGACTCGACTTGGGAGTTATTATGAAAACGTTACACAATTGTTACACTAATTGTGACTATCAGTGGAGGGTTTATGTAAACAAATTGTGTAGTTATAGTAGTGAATGATCATTTAATATGAGACGAAGCAACCATTCGACAGATAAGATCCAAAATAAGTACTGTAACGTTCGTAGAACGTTGGTAATTATGCAAATGAGGCTGACCAGATCATTGTATCTTGGGAAGTGGAGGTAATATATAGCGCAACAAACATCTCTTGATGTGAGCTTAAGCTTTGCATCGACAGGGTTTGTTGTTGCTGGGTCTCTCGGTTTGCACGTTACAAATGGTGGCAGCGGTGGGATGAAGACAACTGCCAGACCGGAGTTGCCTTACCCACGGGTCTCCCAGGGTCCAAGTCTCGGGACGAGACTTCTCGGAGGGGAGAGTAATGTAATTATGCAAATGAGACAGACCAGATCATTGTATCTTGGGAAGAGGAGGTAATATATAGCGCAACAAACATCTCTTGATGTGAGCTTAAGCTTTGCATCGACAGGGTTTGTTGTTGCTGGGTCTCTCGGTTTGCACGTTACAGTACGTCCAATGCGTATACGCCTAGATATTTCCTGGCAAATTGTATACTAAATTAATTGGTACAAAATTGAGGTATTTTCTGGCCTAAAATAATGTTTTATTAGGAAAAAACAAAAAAGTCAAGTGCTTAGTTTTATTATATACTAATGTATAATACTTAAACATATGTATATCCAAGTATACGAAACCGCTCTGGGTTTCAACAATAAATAAATGGCTTACCCTAATAGAGACATTTTAGTTTATATCAGTTCTCGACGGGGAGAAATGCAATATATTTGACATGTAATAAGTGTACACCGACATCTGTTGAGATACAACAGGCATTTTAACCCATTCCCTCATATTGACGGCTTTTGACGACTTTGTAAAAGTCACTTTGTGAAACCATTGTGATAAATAGAGCATTTGATCCTATATGAGCAAATGCTTTATTTATCACAATGGTTTCAAACTGCAAAAGAATTCCTTTTCTCCAGTTAATGCTCCTTTCGGTAGATTTATTCAAAGAGGTTGTATCTAAAAATAGCCTATGAGGGAGTGGGTTAAAGTGCTCTCAACAGATGTCGTTAAAGGTTTAGCTACATAACCAGCTGCACTGTTACTAATAATGATGTACTTTCATTTTCATTTGTACTTTGCCATTCGAATCTATGACAGCATGCAGTGCTTCAATATGCCTCAAACGTTATATTTAATAAACCTCCAAATAATGTCCAAATGTGTGATTTCATTCCATTGTCCCATTCTAGATTTATTACATACATTATGTCCACTATTATTAGTTACTGGTTGAATTGTACAACTAATACGTTCAGATTTATTCATTTAAACATATGTTTATACAGAGGTCCAGATAAGATGTGTAAATTTAAACATTTTCAACAATAACTCCTTAACTTCTCACCCAAATCCTATATCCTATATTGTGACCACTCTTTAGAATCGTCTCTTCGAGTCACAGTATATGGTTTGATGGAGGAATTATTGAAGTAGTCGTGTACGTACCTTTATCTTTACCTCTGTATTAGTCTATCAGTGTCTGGGTATGTTTAAATCTAAAGTCGAAGCAAACCTTTATCTTACGGGGTTTATATATCTCAACTTATGCGTTTTGCTAGAGCTTGTTCATCTATTGACGATTTTAACAGTCGAAATCTCATTTTAACTGATAAACTGCTTAAACAAGGATATAGATACCATAAACTAAGAAAAACTTTCTCTAAATTTTACTATCGAAATCTCTCGCTTATTGGCAAGTACAAATGTAATCTCAAGGTACTTTTGCGACACGGTATTTCACATCCGGAATTTTATGGTGATGTGATTTACAAACTTCGTAAAATTATTGGACATACCCATTTTCTCACTTTGTTCATCAAATATATAAAACAATTCATTAAAAAGGGATATGATCCTGTATTACTACAACATACTGCATGTTTGGTTGTGAACCCTTTTACAGTTGGCAATCACGCTGGCCTCTTTGCATGTACGCCGACAAGAAAGGTTTAGTACTCTATGAAGGCGACCTCTTAAATCCAGAAATGGAAGGAGAACGTCGGATATCTGTACTATTTCATTTTTGTCGTACCCTTTATTACTTTTCTACAGTTACTCTGTTTGCAGCTCAATCATTGAGTACAATAACGATAGGTGGATACAGTATTTTCAATAAAATGTTTTTTTGTTATACATGCACTTTACCACTGTATTTGCTGTCGCGGTTGTTGTAGATTAGTCGGAGAGGGGATACGTTTATTTACACTGTTTGTCTTTTAGGATGGGGATGGAATAAGGGTGAGGTTGGGCGCCCATAAACCGGTTTAAACCCCCGGTGACTTTTGTCACTGACCGTTCCAAGGCGGTACTTCCATCTTCCTCCTATTGTATGTTTGTTTTGTCTTTGTGCGTCTCTTGTTGTTTTTTCTACCTATGTACATTTGCTGTTTCCTTGTGTTGCTGTTCGGGCGAGTGTTTGTTCTGTATGTGGTGTTTCCTGCATGACTCATTTTTGTACTTTTATCCACCTATCCGCGACCCGATACATATTTGCAAACAGCTTGTTTCCTGATAAGGGAATGAGTAAATCGGCGTCTCGCCAGGACCCAAGCTGTTTGGCACATGTTCAATATTTTCACAAAAGCTTGAGGTAAACAGAACAGAACAGAACATATTTTATTGAAAATTTAAACATATGTACATCGTCTTGTTAATATAATGTTTACATATATCGCAATCGTATAATTGTACATACTCATACTGAGGATGAGCAATAAAGAAAAATGAGAAATTAAAATTGTGTTTCTTTAATTCATAGCTTTTTTTAAAAAGTATTTTGAACATTTAATCAATACATTTCTATTTTGATATTTTCCGAATCCATAAACGTATACATAGATGGTATTACGCAATAATATGTATCCAAGTATAGCTTACGTATTTCAATATAACTGTGACATATACATATTAAATGATATTCATCGTTTTAAATCTAAAAGGCTACAACACTGACAACATCTGTGCTCAGGTGGTATGCTATGTCTTACATCCTGTTTGTATACGAAATGGATGCACAGAAAGTCTCAGCCGAAAAAACTAAAACCTATAATTTTGGGGTAGTATAGGAAGATAATTTTAATAACAAACAATAGATTAATTATGCTTATAGTTACCAAGTACTGAACCTCTGTCCAGTGTACAAGCCCATTCTTGTTTTAATATGTCTATCACTCTACTTTTAAATACATCTGGGGATATTTTAGGGTCTACTCATTTCGCTTCGTTAAAAACACATAGCATCTTCTTGATATTTACCACCCATTTTTAAATCCCCTTATGGAATCATCCAAACTAATCTTGTACATTGCTTTTAGGGGAATATGTTCAGAAAGGTTTACCTTACACCAGTACTTAACTAATGTAACATAATTGGATACATACAATGGCAATCGAACAAGTTCGCCGTAAACAGCTGCTGAGCAAGTATTCATTTTTACATGTAATAATTGCTTATTTTTTTTAAAATGTATTCTTTTGATTTCGTTGGTCCTTGTATAGCCCCAAATGTCAGATGCATATTCTAAAATGTAACCAATATAAGCATTAAACAACTGACACAGTATCTTAGGACTTAAGTCAAATTTCTTACAGTTATTCAGTAAGGTATGCAATGCTTTTAGCGCTTTACCAATGTTCTTGTTTTAACACAAATTTCACCATGTGATTAAAAACAGTACCAAGATAATTGAAATCATTCACAACATTTAGATCATGGCTGTCATAGGTCCAATGTTCTGTAGGTAGAAGTCGTGCACGTTTTTTGAAAACATTGCACCATATTGTATTGAGCAGCCATAATAGTTGCACAGTATGATAAGATGTAAGCAATGTAAAATATTATACACATGCAGTAGACCCTATCCTACTTTACAGACATAATTAGACCTCATTTAGATGGCCTCTATTGACAGGTTCCACTGCACATGGAATCGAGTTTCTCTCGTACAATTTCAGTTAACATAAACCCGTTAACAAGCAAACGGAAAAGCTAATAACACAACGTTAACCTCATCTGCTAGCATATTGTATCAATTATACACACTCGTAGCATGTTATACTGACCTTTATCTGTCGAGTGTCATGCCAAAACAAATTCCGCGAATATGTGTTGACTTGCTCATACAGACATTTTTGTCCAATGAGTTACAGAACATGTGTTTATCTTTATTTCTAAACGTAATTGTATTTGATTTAACCGTTAAGTTGGGTGCGTATTGTGGATTCCTTAATCCACACCAATGACGCGTTTGTTACAAATCAAGGGCACGTGGTGTTTAAAGTCGCTAAATCGGTCTGCACCGCTTTGTATGGTAAGATTATTTACGAATATATACGTTGTTTAGCGGCATGTCATAAACAGAAATGCGCACAGATAAACTTATGTACAAGCTTTAACTGCTCTTGCAATTGACGTAATGCAAGTAATTCCTACTTTGCCAAATAAAGATGATGATATAGCGCTTATATATCCCCGTTAAATAGATACCCATACTATTCTACCCCCGTAAATGAGGTTTACAGGCATATAGGAATTATCTGGTCGGTAGATCGGTTGGTCGGTCGATCGCTCCGCCTGTTGGTCGGTTGGGTTTTGAGTGCTAACATGTTTAGTACAAAACACTTTCACATATGACAAAAGATTGCAATTAAATTTAGTGTGCTGGATTTCCATCGGCTTTAGATGGACAATTTCCTTTCGTCTCTCACCAGGCTATATAGAGTTACCTACTCTTGAAATCAGAATTTATACTGTTATACGAGAACTTCTATCGTGTTGTGACACAAACTACGTCAACCGCTTTGAACAGATTTCAATGAAAGTTTATTACAGGGTTTCTTTGAAGTGTAGACGTTGTACAGTATTCAAAGGAATTTTAAAGAATATTCACATAATTTCTATGAAGTGTATTTGTGCATAATATATTTGTTCTTCGTCTTTATCGACGTTATATGGAATTGCCTGCCCTTGAACTTGAATATTGTATTTACTGTTGTATGAGGATACCTGTGAGATTGTGACATGAAGAACATCTTGTATAGTTTTCAAAAGAAATCAAGTAAAGTTTATATACATTGTCTCTGTGAAGTGTAATTGTGCTTGGCATATTGTTTTGTAGTATCTAATAATTTCTACAGGAGTTATCTGTCTTGTAATATAATATGTCTTGTAATATAATATGTAGCATATTACGTGTGTGTGGTTCTTCACTCATCCTTGTTCTAAAACAATTAGTAAATGTAATACACGTCATGCGCATTTGCGTTTTGTTATTCACGTTTTTATAAGAAATGAGTGGCATACAATTGTAAAATTACCATGTAAATGGGCATGAATACAGATGAAAAATCCTTGCCTTTTTTCATTTGACGCTAGCGACCATTCATCATCACTGATAGACGGTTTATGTATCAAAGGTTCAGACAGTTTAACCCTGACAAGTCTCGTATTTGCCATTACACTATTATTATTCTATCGGTTTAGTGTCTAGAGACGCGTGCGATATATTACAATTTTCTTTAAGAGGAACGGAACGAAAATATATCAAACGTCATGAATCATGGGACGTTTCAATTTCCGATATAGAGGGGGTTTGCTTGAGTCACGTGGTTGTCGTATGGCAGTGGTTTACGGCCGTTGCTTGGCAACGGTGTATGATTAAAATTACAGTGACGCCGCAACGGCACTACACAATATATTTTCTTGTTGGGAAGGTCACATACTGTTTGGGATCATTGCAGCCTGCATACGGACAATGTACGGTGACTCAGAGGTACAGACAAGATGCGTACATTGAAACGTTTTCAAGAATAATGTCTTTATTTCTCCACCAAACCCTGTGTTGAAAACAATCTTTAGAATCGTCTCTTCTACTATATGGTATGGTGGAGAAATGATGATTTTAGAACACACGCTTATCTGTTACTCTGGTCACTGTATGGATTTAAGCCGGTTTTGGAGTGTGGTATTTCGGAAAAACATCAAAAGGGGAATGAAGAGTTATTCATTTGGACTACTACAGGGTAACCTTACAATACCCGTGTGAATACGATGCAAGAAAGACACTTTGCAGTTCATATTGGCCTAACGTCAACGCATGACGGCGTCAGTGATGTTTTAAATAAAATGAGAAGGTATACTTGCGACGCCTGTACTGCGTTTATGCAGAACCCATGTGATGTCAGCGCGGTGGTCCCATGGGACATACACGACTATACCAACCACATACGTTTGCTGTTATAGCATGGTCATCACGCAATCGCCCTGAAGGCGCCTTAATGTACCACACAGTGCTAATGATATATAACGTTGTCCTCAATATATAGGCGCCATTGCCTAGCGGCTGCCGTTAACACCAATGTACACCCACGTCGCGATGGAAACAAGAACATCAAGGATAATATTTAGAACCTTTTCCCCAGTTAATGGTGACTATACAGTGATTGCAGAGGATTCTAACGGAAGAGTTATATGAGAACGGGAACCGCAAAAGAATGAAATATCCGCTAGTATAGTTATGATCAATGTGTATTAGAATTCTAATAATAGCAAAATGTATATCTCGCAGAAAGGAAATGCTGGCTCTTATTACTTAATATGATACGTTTAGTTATGCACATGACACATCTAATTCATATTCCAAATATAATATCAATTGTATCTACGACACAAAACACAATTTCATATCTTTTTCACTGATTTCACTGTAGTCACTGTATCGGATTCAGTCCTAACTTACAAAACAATAGATGTAATCGAAAGAAATGTGTATCGAATTAACCTCATACACATTATTGATAACTCCTGATATATAATGCAAGCACACAGCACATATATTGATGTATGTTAGCTACGTAACTATGTAGATACAGTCGATAATAAAATATATTACCTACCCAGTTCTCGGAATCTGACACAACGGCAAGTACAAATGTAATCTTAAGGCGCTCCTGTCACATCCTGAATGTTATGGTGATGTGATTTAAAAACTTCGTATGATGTTTTTATATACCCATTGTCTCACTTATTCTTGTCAGAAATGCATATACTTTCTAGATACTAAATGCATGGTTTAGAATGTTGGATTGTTAATTTTCTTCCAAACACTAACATCGTTTGATGGAAGTACATAGCGTCTTAACGTTGTTATGGCCGTTTCTGAATTTGCACTTCGATGAAATAGAGTGTCAGTGTATGAATCAAACCGAACAAAACCTAACATTTCTCAATGTGTTGATAATGAGCAAATATGTCTCAATTTGAAAATCAAATGTTATGACTATAATGTGTTGTTGACAACGTGAAACGTGTTCAGAATAGTTATATCGAAACACCAAAACAGTCACATAAATGTGAGGTTATAATGTGTAGCATCAGAGCAAAAGATAAAGGTTCGTATTCAAATATCCACTTTGTCCTTTCTACACCAGCTCATATGTTGTGACCACTCTTTAACCCTTCTGCTGCTGAATTTTAAAATACATTTCTCCTTCATTACCCATGCCCTGTTGTATAATTACATATTCCTTCACTGTGTACAAGTATTTCGCTGTGCAATCACTGCTGCGGAGTGCACTGGTTGCACAATCAATTTGTAAATAGTGCAGATCCTGATGAGACAGCTCCTTCAGGAGCTGTCTCATCTGGGTCTTCACTATTTACAGGTAGGTATATTGACGTGAACAGCAAGCGAAGGGTTAAAGTCGTCTTATTGAGACGATTCTAAAGAGTAGTCAAATCATACGGTTTGGTTCTTTAAAATGTTTTAACTTAGCTACTTGTTGGTATTGTAAGTATTCATCGTCAATATATGTTTACATGCATCTACTAGTAGCAAGTATGACTACATGCCACATGTGAGGTTATTGTGTAAAGTAATCATGCCATAACCACAGTTGATTATTGTAATATTTCTCGGGTATTCTACCAATCTCTCAGTGAAATTGTTTGCTTTAATTGTTTGAATTACAGTATGTAATGATATGTAACTTATCGACAAAAGATAAATGTGCTTATTCAAATACTACCTTCGTCCTTTCTCCACAACCCTACGTTGTGACCACTCTTTAGAATCGCCGAAGCGGCGATTCTAAAGCGTTGTCACAACTTAGGGTTCGAGGCGATTCTAAAGAGTAGTCACAGTGTAGTGTTTTGTGGAGAGATAAAGAAGCTATTCTTTGAAAATGATTTACCGCATCTGCTTGCTTTAACCGCAAGTCTTTAACGTCAATATGAGTTAACATGTATCTCCTCATAGCAAGTATATGACTAGCATACATGCCTCATGTGAGGTCAATTGTAAATTATTCATGCATCGATCTGTAAAACTGCTCCGTAGGAAGACAAATTACCTTTATTTTGTTCTTGTTTCTGAAATGGTTAACAAGTGTGTCATTATGTAAAACGGTTTCTCTATTACGCATTTATTGCAAGAGACGTATAATGGGAATACAAACAAATGCCATTTCATGAGCACAGAGAAATAAACATTGGTGTTACAAACTGCGGAATTAACGTGTTGGAATAACACTTTCTCTAGACTTTTGCAATATTGCTTTGGGTTTTTTTTTCTAATTTTATCACACAGTGATGCTTGTTTGTTTTGCTATGCAGTGTCTCAGTCAACTGGTTTGCTTTAATAGTTTGAGTGGTTCTCTGTTATAGTGTGTAACTTCACTGAAATATATGAAGGTGCGTAATTAGATACTGAATTCGTCTTTCCTCCACCAAACGCTATTCCATGACCACTTTTTTAGAGTCGTCTCGAAGAGACGATTCAAAACAGTGTTCACAACATAGGGATTGGAGGAAAGATGAAAGAGCTGTTCTTGAAAAAAATGTTTTAATATATTATCCTATCTAGAATTTCGTGAGTGTACGTATTAGGCTTGTCGATAAAATAAATTATGTTGCATACATGTATACTTAGTTTTAAAATGTTCAGTTTTCAATAACTGGGATATTTAATGAAATTATGACGCATAAACGTTACATATTGTTATGTGTTAAGATAAAGTGGATAAGTATATCGACTGTGTAAAACTGCCGAATAAAGAATCCAATCAGGTGAGTCTGCTTTATTTGTACTTGATAAATAGTATATCCGCCACAAGAAACCAAATTATTGTTAATGCTAATTGCAAATGCATAGTTTTCCGATTTCGTTTTGTAGTCATATCAGATTGTAATTTGCTCTCAGGCATAGCGAAGCGATTACATGTTTTGTTAGTTGTTGTTTTATTTATACATAGGTTTTATAAGTGCTTAATGATGTTCAAGGCAATACGGAACTTGTGTCTAATCTTGATTCCCTTGACAACAAAAAGGAAGCCAAGGCGTACAAATTATATACAGAACTAAAGATAAGGGTGCGTGCCCAAATACTAAAATCGTCATAAGAGAAATGAAAGAGATATTGTTGAAAATGTTTACTATACGCATCTTATCTGGACATCTTTATATATATTGTAACTTATTACAACATAACATACATGAAATACAACCTAACGTATAATCAACCTTTTGTTTGCCTTGCGTCTTTGTGCTTGTGGTTTGTTCATGTTGTGGAACGTTTGTCCCTGTTTCTTGTGTGTCTTTTGGTGTTTTCTGTGTTCATTTCGTGTGTGTGTGTGTGTGTGTGTGTGTGTGTGTGTGTGTGTGTGCGTTTGGGTGTGTGGTTGTGTGTGTGTGTGTGTCATGCTGTCTATCGGTGTTTTGGTGGTGGTTGCGTCTTGCATGTGGCTTTGCCTGCTTGACTTTACTACTTTTCCATTCATTAAATCTAGTAGAAAATAAAAAGTATGACCATATTTCAACGATACCCGAGAGTCAACTGGTAAAGAGTTCCCTTTGCATTTAAAAACAAGTAGCAATTATTCGAAACAGCCAGTCATTGTTCACAAATGAAACGAACCAGTATTTGCTTCAATCAGACATATTATATCAGATATGTTTTTATTACTTGTCAATATTCTGCCTAAGATATCTCCGTACTTCATCGAGGAAATACAACTTGACGGATCGAAAATTCGTTTTACCTAAGGAAATGTGTAAACAGAGAGCGCCAGTCCCTTATGTCGCCTGAACTATTTTCGCGTATCATACATATAGTGACATTTTGTGGACAAATCCCCCATGAGGTTATTTATAACCCGTGTAGCAACCATTTATTGTATCCCTTGTTTTAAGAAATAAAACATAACCAGTCAAAGTTTATTTACTTACAATTTGTTCAAATATCGCAAAATATTATACAAAAAATGACATCGTAAACAAAGTGAAATGGAGACATATGGATGTGAAACTAAGAAACTGTTGTCTGTTGGGTTTGTAAACAAACGCAGTTTATATGCATAATTATATTTATATGCAATTTGTTAAACAAATGTTGCCGCATCTACTGTGGCAAAGTATATCGTTCATTTTATATTTTATTCTTATTATTTGAGGTATAAAGTAAAGGGACCTTCGGTCTCATAAGAAAGAGCTTATTCCTACTAAATCTGCACCATCAAAAAGTGTAGGTCTAGACGCAAGGCCCCGAGGTTATAAAACTGTGTGCTTGAGTCTCTAGATAATTCTCAAGCATCTGATTGGTCAGATTCAAAGCTTGCTCAGAATCTGATAAATCAGATACTTGGTTTGAACCTGAGGTTTTACAAGACTTCTGAATTCTAGTAGGTTCTCAAGTATCTAATTGGTCAGATTTTTAGTACCTAGTCCTTACATTTTAATAAGCTTCTATGTTTTTGATTTTATTCTCAGGTATCTAATTGATTAGAATTTGAGTAGACACAATACGTGGTCCGTATATTTTATTAACCCATTTGGGTCCAGTGGTCCTTTAAATGACAGGCAATCAGTGTATACGTGCAAACATTTCGTTTGCTTTACTATCTGAACATGGTTCCAAAATAAGATTTGGACGAATTTCCTTAAATAATATAGGAATAAATGGCTTTGCATGTACGCCGACAAGAAAGGTTTAGTACTCTATGAAGGCGACCTCTTAAATCCAGAAATGGAAGGAGAACGTCGGATATCTGTACTGTTTCATTTTTGTCGTACCCTTTATTACTTTTCTACAGTTACTCTGTTTGCAGCTCAATCATTGAGTACACTAGCGATAGGTGGATACAGTATGTTCACTTAAATGTTTTCGTTATACATGCACTTTACCACTGTATTTGCCGTCGCGGTTGTTGTAGCTTAGTCGGAGAGGGGATACGTTTATTTACACTGTTTGTCTTTTAGGGTGGGGATGGAATAAGGGTGAGGTTGGGCGCCCATAAACCGGTTTAACCCCCCAGTGACTTTTGTCACTGACCGTTCCAAGGCGGTACTTCCATCTTCCTCCTATTGTATGTTTGTTTTGTCTTTGTGCGTCTCTTGTTGTTTTTATAGTTATGTACATTTGCTGTTTCCTTGTGTTGCTGTTCGGGCGACTGTTTGTTCTGTATGTGGTGTTTCCTGCATGACTCATTTTTGTACTTTTAACCCTTTCACCGCTAATGTCGTAAAAAAGCAACACAGCAAATGGTACAGCCCCCGATCAGATGCTGCCTTTTCAAGGCGGTGTTTGACCAGAGTCTTCACTTTTTGTCTCAAACTCTTTTTCTATATATGTTCTTTATTCCTTTGAAATTTGCATATTTATCTTATTTTTTTATTTTACCGAATGATTTAACAAAATTGGATTGCAGTTGACGATTAGAAAGTTGTTGCCGAAAGGGTT
This sequence comes from Azorinus chamasolen, assembly GCA_963576725.1. NCBI lineage: Eukaryota > Metazoa > Mollusca > Bivalvia > Cardiida > Solecurtidae > Azorinus > Azorinus chamasolen. Next base: position 9,682,573 of record OY755252.1, read on the forward strand.
AGGCTTCTGAATTCATGCTAATGTATCGAACTTGTTAAGATGAGAGTAGTCACAATACATGGACCCGACGTGTTTTTTTTTATTATAAAGCAAATGAGATAGTTGGAGTGGAAACTTGTTGGGAGTATCTGTCCTAACAGATACTTGAGAATAATGCTAAACTCAGTCAAAATGACTTATAAGATGGGATCAGGAGGTAGTATGATTTTTTGGAGTGGAAACTTGTTGGGAGTATCTGTCCTAACAGATACTTGAGAATACTGCCAAACTCAGACAAAATGAATTATAACATGGGTTCAGGAGGTAATATGATTTTAAACTACGTGTTTAAATGAATTCCATTCTCCTTCATTAACAAACTTCATAACAGTATTATATAAAGTATAATGATTAACTATATTATATGGAGAGTTTCCCTTCAAACACTTCGGATCCAGAGGCGACGTCGGTCTCAGGATCTCAACTATTCTTACTAAATTCATGTCTGAAAAGAAATCTGTACTTTCAAAATGAAGTAGTCGATGTAATACGCAGGCGATATCTATTTGACACCAGAAGAGTTAAAATGTCAGATTCCTAATGAACTGTTAATTAGTTCGTTGATCATAATTCATTCTACAGCTTCAAATAATCGAGTTCAAGTTCGCATTTATTATATGTGTGCAAACATATCAAATCAGGTTAATATTGATTCACTCTTTGTCGTACTAACAAATAATGGCACAACTTGCTTAACCTATCACACACTTTAAATTTGATCAAACGTTTGAGAAACAATTGGACAAGTGTCAAACAGCTTAGATCCTGATGAGACGCCGCGTAACGCGACGTCTCATCTGGATCTAAGCTGTTTGCATATGTTATTCAAGATGCCCTTAACACGAGCACAGTTAACCCTTTCGTCGGCAAATCAACGTCGTTTACTAAGACTTCACCTGCTTCGATTTGCAACAGAAACTGAATTCAGTTTTATAACAACAAACATAATTAGTGTGTCAAACTGTTAAATGTTTGATTAGATGTCAAGTGAACATTTATTTAAAGTTTAATCAGTTTAATGATATAAACAGCAGCATTCACCACTGCAGTAAACTACATCTGTGTCGGTGTACCTTCTTCAATCGTGCAACATGTAGCAGATGTAGCATTTATAAACTAGTTCAGTCGGTTGTATAAAATAGAAAGTGTTTTTGGTTAACTTTTCACACAAAAAAACCATGATTTTCTACCATGCATTAATGTCACTATCCACTGTGTTGTGAACTATATATATAAACTATTGCGATGAATCCACAAGTAGAATTTAATCATCAAACAGTTTACACGAAAAATGTTCCATCGTATAAGAAGTAATGGCATTATGCATACTTATAAGCTGATTGTTTAAAATGATAAATGAACACATAATAGTGATTGTTTCTTTGGTAGAAACTATAGAGTCGGACTTATATTAATTGCATAAGAAAACAGAATATACCCTGGTCAGGCAGCTCTTGTTCAGACGACTCCTATAAGAGCTTTCTGAATTGGATATAGTTTGATTGTTAATGAGTGAGCAGCGTACGTGTGAGGGAAATGGTTTATAAGAATATGCTCACGTCGTAACAAAGAAATGGCATTTTATTGTACAAAATCTAAATGTTCAATAGTCCCTACTTCATCAATGTGCTTATGTTGGAAAATATTCTTACACCCTCTCCATGAATATTAATTCATGAAGTTATTACTGCATACCTATTCATATACTGAATTGCTATTATTACCATTAAAAACAAAACCTTCGGTCATGCCAAATGCAGTTTATTGCACGGGTCGTATCACCTCGTAGCTATTACACTGTCATGCAGATCTTACCGTGCCATGAGGGAATCATATTAATCTTTCCGTCACTTGCTTCAAGGTGTATTAAAATTACGCATGAAAAAATGGAAAACGGTACCTTTGATACAGAGCTTATAGAGCATAACAAATACACTAATTTCATTGCAGACAGTAATGACGATGTAAGAATGGTGCTATTACTAAGTAGTTCTTGATCGTGTCACGTTGGTAATGGGTGCGTTTTCTGTATAGAGACAATCAGGACTAACGATGTGGGATTCAATGTGTATTGTTAAAGCTAAATTTAGATGAGTGCCTAAGCTGGAATTTACCACAATAAACTAATAAGGTCGTATGGCACCAATGCGTTCACGGCGAATTACCGCTGAAACAGATTTGCCATGAATAGCAAAACATGTCTTAAGCGACAATAAACAGTATGTGTAATTATTTGTCATTAAGGCACATGGTAGCTTAATGCAGATTAAAAGTAATACAGAGATCTACTACAATAGATTTCTGCACTAATTTGTAATGCATTAAGCAAACATATGGTGTTTTTAAAAAACAAAATTTAGCATCGGTTTTTAATCGCTTAATACATAAACTACTGTATCTCGTTGCCGATACTTATTACCATATTCTGGGTTTTGTAAAGGATATCTTGCACGCAGATTTCATTCGAATAAATAGCAACAGTAATTGAAAGAGAGTCCAGCTGATGGATTGGGTAATTAGAGAGCCCTCGGGTCACAACGGCCGTTAACCTAATACATGTATGAATTATCGTTGAATTTGACAAATATGTCCAAGGGTAATGGAAGAAAAATGCATTCGATGAAAGAATGTCGACCGAAAGACTTGGTGTGTAAACAGTAGAACCAGTCTTAAGCGCTCATTAAGAAGAAGTATAAATATTGATCTGTAAGGCGGGTGGTAGCTTAATACAGGTCAAAAGTTTTGCAGAAACTTTCTGAATTTATTTTGCCCTGCATTAAGTAACCACTTGCTTTTGAAGGCTTAAGACAGGTTCTGCAGTAAGGCTTAAGACAGGTTCTGCTGTTATCATCGTGTTTTCACGGTCTAGACACAGGGAGGATTGCCATGTTTTGTACATGTATTACGGAAACGAACCTTTGATAACAACAAACACACCACAAGTGTATTAAGCAAACACCTTCTATTTAAGAGTCATATCTCCAATCGTGTATAAGGTCGATTAAGACAGGTTCTACTGTACATATTAGATTCGTTGGCGTTTAAAGACAAGATTCCAGTCGTCAAGTGCTTCCTTAACACATTCTCTCCTGATGACGTCTTTGGCGCCTCTGTACAATTCACTATTGAAACCATTGTGATAAATAGAGCAATTGCTCCATAGGAGCATTTTTTACAATGATTTAAAAACTACCCAATTCTAAATGTTTCTTTTTCTGTAGTAAATGCTCCTGTTTGGTAGATTTATTCAAAGAGGTTTGGTCTAAACATAGTCAAGGAGGAGTGAGTTAAGCACACTAGGAAGTATATAGTTTATTTAACGCTAGGGCAGTATATACTAATCAAAGGTATAGACCTTAGGCGTCATACGATGGCATATGATGGAAATATTCCCGACTAGTGCGTTTTAGTAGTGTATTGTGTGACAGATACCGAGAGGTTGCGTGCCTGAATACATAGTTCTTAAATATCGTTATTGCAATACTCCTTAACTATAATTGTTTGATTTAAACTTGATTTGTTTTACCATTCATTAGACAGAATGGTTTAAAGGAGCATTACTAGCATACTATCGTATTCTTAGGTTCTGCGTTTTATTCATTAACGCAAGTATTCCATCGACACGCCTACGTATATTTACTGAAACAGATTCCAGTGGCTATCACGACTGAGAACAATAATTATGTATATTTCTCTATAGCTCCTATACTGCAGCGTATTAGAAAGACTCTCCCGAGAGCGGGGCATAACAGTAGCAAAATGTAAAGGCCAAACAAATAGTTGTAAAAATACAAGCAGTGCAGATGAGAACAGTTTGATCAGGGTCTACTCTGATTGCTGAAGGAATCCGATTATACAGTTTCCATTGTGATGCCATTATACAAAACGGCTAATCAAGATTCTTGCGTTAATATCCATAAAGTAGAATAGTTAAAATAATACATTGGTGTTCACTTTAACCTATCACAAATACAGTCGAATAAGCTCGGTACCACCATAAAAATTATGCTGTTTTCAGTCGTAATTTGTACCATGCAATACACAAAGCTATTCGGTGATTTAACTCTCTACGCCATTAATGTCATGTACGAAAAACTGACAGTATAAATATTAACACTTTCACTCATATAAACGTGTTTTCAAGCATTTGCAAACAGAGTAGACCCAGATCAGACGACTCATATAGGAGCCGTTTGATTAGGGTCTGCTCTGTTTGCTAATATAATTTGATAGAACTGTTCTTTTGTAGTTTCTAAAATGCTTACAATGTTCCACCAACCATCTTTCATATTTCACTATAACTATTTTGTTTATGAATAATCAGTAGGTATTGAAATTTGGAATAAACATAGAACAGTGAAAATGTGAAAGCAGTAAAATCTCGATAATTCGACATTTTAGTGTAGAAGAATTAAGACCATTTTAGGCAACTGGCTGCTTAAAGCAGAGTTGAAGTGGCATCGAAAGTTTCCATAGGATCTTTCTGCATGACGTTCACCCTGCATCAACTCTTTCCCTTATGTAAGCGCATTTTGACGTATCTGCAAACAGAGTAAACCCAAATCAGGGTCTGCTCAGTTTGCTTATGGTGTAGAATAGATCTGATTATACAGCTTCTTCCTGAGCCAAAATGTCATGTGATCATGAGCCATTATAAATAATCTTATTAATTTTATGACGTCATTATTTCCTATATGGATATTCATCAGGGAAAGGGTCAAGCTGCCATCTGTCTGTAAGATCGATAATTGATACGTATTTGACTGTTCTAATAATCGAAGTTTTACTGTAACTCAATATTTATCATTCCATATTGGACAAGATAAAATGTGAAAATAGTACAAATAGTAGAATCAGATCTATAGTATTCCATAAGCTGGGCCTTACTTTATAAGACGTATTTAGTATAGTGTACAAACGCTACTCGAATAACAGCGCTAGATGCATTTAAACAAAATATAATGTAATCCAATTCGGTTTAATGATCAATACAGCCTGGAAATCACTTATGAAGCAAATTCATTTTCACAAAGAAGTAGGACTTTAATTGTTTGATATATAAAACCACAACAAATGTAATTATGTAATTTTGAATTAAATGCCACTAATGTACCGTTAATCAGAAGCTGTAATCGTGAACATATAGCTAATTGACAGAGACAATTATGTACAGGAAACAAAAGAGACGTTCGTACATGTATTTCAAATTACCTCTGTATCGGATATAATCAGACGAATTTCAAACAGAAGAAGATGGTTCAGGACTACAGACGGTTAACGTCAAATTTGAGTTCAGATGCTGGTCACTCTGTAAACAACTTTACAACTGCTTTTGTTTTAAAACGTACGTTAAGTCTAATTTTGATATAAGTTTGATCTTACAAATAAAACAGATAAATATACACTTTATATTGTTTAAAATATGTACTGGATCCAAGCTGTTTGCAATTGAGAGTCGTGTCACGCTTAGCATAATAAGGGTTGACCCTTCTCTTGCTGAATTTTAAAATATAGTTCTCCTTCTTTATCCATGCCCTGTTGTATAATTACATATATCTTCACTGTGTACAAGTATTTCTCTGTGCAATCACTGCTGTGGAGTGCACTGGCTGCACAATCAACTTGTAAATAGTGCAGACCCTGATGAGACAGCTCCTGCAGGAGCTGTCTCATTTGCGTCTTCACTATTTACAGGTAGGTATATTGACGTGAATAGCAAGCGAAGGGTTAATTTAATCGCAACATGTTCGTCTACTATCGGGTCGTCGTAGACATTACATGTCAACCATTTACCCACACGCTTAACTCTTACCTGCTCAAGGTTGGAACACCTGACGTAATTTTTCAGGCCGACAAGGGTTACCCTTCATCTTGTTTTTTGTGTCTAGATTTACCTATTATCCCAGACACTATTATCCCAAAGTAATACTACATGCAGTGTACAGATGCTCTCATAATAAATGCATTACTTGTCTTTGATCCTGAACAATTAGTAAAAATATGTATAGCATGCAGACATGTGGTTTCCCCCAGGCTATTCAAGTAGTCTGTACGTGATAGTTATCACACAATTAAAAGCACAAATTGTAGCTGAATACAGTTGAACTTCAATATCTCGAACTTGGATAACTCTAATTTTGGCATAACTCGAACAAAATTCCAATAAACAGAACAAAATTGTTCTAAAATGTTTCACTACATATATATAGAAACATAACATAACATAACATATTGTTTATTCGGCATAAAATACATACATATTTATAGCCTTAACAAACAGAGTAGTAAACACACAAATTCCTAGTATCTTCCAGAAGAATAAAAACTGGAAGTATTTGATCTGTCATGTCAATTTTGACAACAAGTTTGTACATGTTGCAGAGATAATAATTCTATTTAACAGACCAACAATAATTAAAGTAAATGAACTGTTAGTCAGAACTTAATCAGCTTAATTAATAAACTTAATCACAGCAAGGGCTTTAATAATACTAACAATATAAAATTCCAATGAGATGTATTATTGAGATTGGGCTCTTAATTTAAAAGCATGATAGATAAGCTTTGCTACATTGTTGTTTAAACGCTCTGAGCTTGAACTCATGAGAGACATAAATTTGTTGACAGTTGGTCATCTGCAAAAGTATGGAGACAAATATTTCAGTCTAATGTCTCTATATTTCGGACACACTAGTAGAAAGTGATACTCACTTTCTACTACTCCCATGTTGCAAAATAAGCAAGTTCGAAATTTTCTGTCGATATTAAAGTACCGACCTGTTTCTATTGCAAGATCATGAGCTGAAATCCTAAATTTTGTAAGTGCTATTTTATATTTATTTTCATTTATGCATTCCAGATACTTTTCTGCGGTTAGGTCATGTTTGAATAAGCAATATGTAGAAAGCTTACTTGAATTATTAATCTTTGAATACCAAGACTGTTTGTATATAACTATAATGCGCTGTTTCATGGGAAGAAAATATGGTATATGCGTAAACTGGTTATTCCATACATCTGACATACCAATATTGCTTAACAATGTTTTTATATGATAAGCCCAGTTCGTATTATTCTAATGTTTATTTAAGTCTGCATCTGTTGCTAGCATTCTATAAACGCTACTTAGAAGAGAATTATTGGTTTTTAAAAGTTTTAACCAGTAATTTAGCAAAATAAATTTTCTGCTAATGTTTAGAGGAAAACGACCAGTCTCACCATAAAGGCATTCCAGATTGCTCGATTTCTTCACATTTAGTATCTTTCTTAAAAATTTACAATGTACTTGCTCGATACTTTTTGAGTCATGGAAGCCCCATACTGCTGCATTATAGTTCAAAATAGGTCCCACAAGACTGTCAAATAGTTTACATTTGTCTGATAAGTACATATCGATTTGATTAAAAACAATGAATAAATTGTGTAGGGCGTATGAAGAATGTTGTGAAATCCGTTTTTGAGTTCTATTCCATGAACCGTTCTTGAACAGATGTATGCCCAAGTATTTAAATGATTTTACCGTTTCTAATATGGTACCGCATAAAATAAAGTCATGAGTAGTACCTCTACCCTTTTCAAAGATCATGGTTTTGGTTTTGTTTGTGTTTATCTTAATACCCCATAAATTGCAATACACTTGTAAATCTATAAGCATTGATTGCAATGCGTCCGGCGTATGAGCAAATAACACAGCATCGTCTGCAAATAACAGCATGACAATCTGTAATTCATCAATTGTAAATATACCTTCAATGTTGGAATTTATACTATCTAGAATATCATTCACAAAAAATAACCTCCGACCTGCATTAAGCTGCATTAAGCCGTGAATTTGAGATATTGGTCAGATTAGAAATCGGATGACTCGAACCTCTGTTATCTCAAACTAGTTTTTATGGTCACTTAAAGTTTGAGATATCGAGGTTCAACTGTATATATGCGGATGAACATAGTTTGTCCATTAGAAAAACTCGTCGCCAGTGGAGCGCCGTCCCTTCACTTTGCATGGTTTATGCACGCTAGCGTATAGACAGTTTATGACTCTTCCTTGTTTGAAGTTGTATTTGTATGTTCGTATCATTATTCAGTTGACTTAACCCTCCGCTCACTATTCACGTCAATATACGTACCTGTAAATAGTGAAGACCCAGATGAGACAGCTCATGCAGGAGCTGTCTCATCAGGATCGGCACTATTTACAAGTTGATTGTGCAACCAGTGCACTCCACAGCAGTGATTGCTCAGCGAAATACTTGTACACAGTGAATATATATGTAATTATTCAACAGGGCATGGGTAAAGAAGGATAAATGTATTTTCAAATTCAGCAAACGAAGTGTTAATGATAAAACACAGGTATATGCTCACATTTCTTATCCTTTACTCTAAAAATACGTCTTTCTACGCATTTGAAACAGAGTAGACCCAGATCAGAAGGCTCCTACAGGAGTCGTCTGATCAGGGTCTGCTGTGGTTGCTCATGGAACTATATAGATATGGCATTTACTGTTGGTTCTGCTTTGGCATAAGTTTTATGTGTTAATATGACGTTTCAAAATAACAAATCTTATTAAATTCGTGATGTCATCATTTTTATCATGAATACTCGGGGTATAAAGTGTTAAAGATCTCTACGACGACACATACCACAATTCATGTTTATGAGTGGGATATTTAAAATATGATATGGTCCTTCACTTGACTTTGTAAAGTTAACAAAATGGTACTAGTAGCTAGAAAAACAACGATACAATATATGAATTATATCAAAGCCATACAACATACCCGACATTTCGTCCATGCTTATCTAGTTATATTATATATTATGTTTATCCCGCTTCATTTCAAATTAAAGCTATACTCATTTTTGAGTAACAAGTTATTTTAACACTTCTAAAGTTTTAACTTATATCTAACAGTTTTGAAGAACACCGTCTCCATCATGATATTTTACTGGACTCGGGAATTATCGGTTATTTCCGTCAGCGCATCCTGTTGACGAACACCGTATGCGCGAACGTCTGTAATAAGCCCCTATGTCTCGGTTTATAGTCGGCTTGTGTTTCCTGATCTTGATGGCATTTTTTCATTTGACGTGAGCATGTATCCGGCTCCCTATTTCTGTGCCCTTCCAGTCAATGATGTGATTAGACTGTATGGAAAGGAATGGTATGTTATGTCATTTTATTATATGCAGTTAAGGTCAACTGTAAAGATTCCTTGCTTTCGGATATTGTATAGTTCATATGCCATTATGACGTCATTATTTCCTACACGAATATTCACCAGGGAAAGGGTTAATAAAATGAACTAATCATTCGTAACGCTTGTAATATTGGCACATAAAGGTTTCCTCTGCTCCAAACTCTAGACAAAGGTCAGCAGGTCGCATTGAGCACGATGAGCTAAGTTCTTTGATATGCAGTTCGATGGTTATGTTTAGTTGTAAGACAAGTTGACATGTGAAATATGTCTGATACAAAAGATAAAATAAACCCAATGATCAAGACAAACTACATTGAGACAAACCAATGTATCCTCTCGCCTGTTGTGATGGCTCTCAAACAGAGATGCAGACCTGTTGTTAATTCGTTCGCTTTGTACATATATTGACAATGTATTTCAGTGCATATGGCATGATGTCCGTATGCCTTTGATATAGGTCAAATGTTAGGCTCTTCGTTAATCATTTTAGAATGCTATCTATGTATCGACCTTAGGATCTGCTCTGTGGGATGACAAATGGCCTTTGTTATTACATCTGATTTGTTCTTTATGCCATCCACTGACGACCGTTGCGTCAGAATTGCCTTAAGTAGGTGCCCTTTTGTAAACACTTTTGAGCAGTTTCGGTAATGTTTATCGTATAAATAAAAATATGTAAACAACGTGACATGAAAGAGAGATGATTGAACATTTAGATACTATGCTATGGCATTTAAACCATTCCCTCATATTGACGACTTTTGACGACTCGGTAAAAGTCACTTTGTGAAACTATAAAATTCTAAATGTTTCATTTTCTCTAGTTAATGCTCCTTTTCGGTAGATTTATCCAAATAGGTTGTATCTAAAATAGCCTGTGAGGTAATGGGGTAACGTGTTTGATAACTCTTGCTTGGGACGGTTGCGATATATCCTTAACACAAATGTGTGGCTGAGAAACTGGAGTTTTCATAGTTTTAAGGGAAAGGAGAGTTTTCATTCGCTAGAAGGAGCACATTTGCAATACCGCAAACGGTTACTAGGAGTGAAGGTATCAACACAGAACGACTTCGTGCATGTTGAACTTGGTAGAATGACAATGCAAAATGTAAGACACTATGCTAAAATCGAGGTTTGAACAAGACTTTTAAGTCATTTTAACTAAAACAATGGAAAAATAATATCTAACAATTACGTTATTTCAAAATATAGTAGACACCCCAAATTGTAGAAATTGTGTTCATTATTAATATACTTACTTTTAATGCCTGTATTTTCAGATGTTTGGCATATTCAATTAGTTATGCTATGTTAATAAATCAATAATAGATAATAAACAGGGTGGATAAATCTGATCGATAAGACTTTTTACGGACATATTGCTAGTTTCAGTCGTCAGCCCTATCATGGTATCTTAAAACCAAAACAGGTGATAATCGAGTTCTTATATGGTTATGTTTTGAAGACGATAATAATCGAATAAAGCCGTTAGGTTGTCATTAAATGAACTCAAGTGTATGTAGTTTGCGTTGCTGTTGAAGACGAGTAGCTGCACCACACGTAATCATTTACGAAAATAGTGTTGCTACCACACTACTGGCAACGTCCAAATATGTACAAGTTTCTAAACGTTGTTTAATGCAGCAAATAATCGTAAAGTCATTAGGTACTTTAGTCAACTAAACATTTTTATTAAGAGCAGATTAAATGTTTAATAGGCATGTTCTGTTCTGCACTGCACCAATATAACGTCTACATGTAAATCATATCTACATGTATGTATATGCTGTTTATATATTGTGTTTAGAAATATTGAACTAAGAATAAGCCTATGTTTATTTTAACTGTCGTTTAAAAAATGTCAAATGTATCTTATGTCAAATACAAATTCACAGTGAAAAAATATGCATGCATGTATTATGATATTAATGTACACTTCGATGTTAGGACAGTATATCTATATAATATATAATCACATTTTCAAGCAATTTGCATCGCTATTTCGTTAGTTGTATCTGTTAAACGTGTGCAGATAATGTGACTTCCTTCGTCGTGCTACAGGCATATTACACTACCTATGAATGGGACTAGATGAGAGATTGAGTAATTCGATGTCTCATCGGTATCCAAACTTGTACAGGATTGTCCATGGAGGAATTGCTTAAACTAGCTGTTTACACATGCTGTCACCGACTATTCTATGAATCGTGCTTTTCGTCTGCAATGATGTCAAGTTCAATAGACTCTACCTTATCGATGGATGTTGCAGTTTTACGGTTTGGTTTTCACTGAACTGTTTTATTTAAAAACCTTGATGAAATAAACACAAGTCGAACCAGACGTCGTCTCTGAGATTTAATTTATCGTCAAAGGATGATAGTGTATATTGGTAGAGTTATGACATTGTGTCCAGTTTTTACGATTGCAACAGGGAAACCGCTACATCAGATTTGTTAGGATACCGTGTTATTGATATTTGATGACGAAATGTGTGAAACAGCTTTGCCGAACAGATAGCATGGATAATTGGGAGAGCGTATAGCTGATAGATATGGTAATTATGGTGTCTTCGATATGTTCCTTTACTTGATACTAATTGTCAATAACACAATTTTGAAACAAAGGTAGTTTAAACTTTAGCCTGATATGGGTGGATGGGCGAATACCTTTGCAAACAGTTTGGATCCAGATGAGACGCCGAATAACTCGGCGTTTCATCAGGATCCAAACTGTTTGACATTCTGATTGCATTCTGGTAGACCAATTTGATGATAGCTTGAATTTTGAAAATGTAGTATATGTATGTGAAATATTCATCAACAATAATTTTCTCAGCAGGCTAAAGGTTATTATGTCACCTCCCACTAGTTTCTGGCATTTTCATTGGATAAGAGCAGTCACGTGGTGACCCTCTATATTTCTGTAGAGGGTCAGTAGCTGACACACTATTGGTACTCTACAAAAAGATGAATGCCATTCAAAATAGTCTTTTTAATCATTATTCTGATCCGTGCTATTACTCAGTTTAAGAAATATTCACTAAATATAATGGATTGGCGCAGTTTGAACCACTTTTTGTTTGCTTGTTCTTTTTTGTTTACTTAAAAATCAGATCTGCAGAATTGTGACGCGCAACTGTAAAAATTTAGCAAAAATAAAATAAACGTCAACGTCATTCCGTAACAATAACAATGTCACCATCTGGGTCAAAATCAATGATTGAAAGTGGTCGGTGAAATGAATCAGTTATTGGGTTTGTCACTGACCCACTTACGGAATTATAGGGGGCATGTAACATGAATAGGGGACTCGGCTACCGCCTCGCCCCCTATTCATCCTACAGACCCCCTATATTTCCGTAATGGGTCAGTGACAAACCCAACAACTAATAATGTATGCATGTTTGAGGTATGTCAATGCAGTAACACCTCACTACTCTTAACATTCAAATAAGTATCAGTATCGGTGTGTAAGAGAGGTTGCAGCGGGTGGAGGTTGAAAACTATAATTTATGGAAGTTCAACCAGGTTTGATTGCCAAGCATTCTACACTAGGCAGTCCTCTGCCTGAAACATCCTGATGAGAGTATGCATGTTTGGCATTCCAAATTGTCTCTACCATTGTCGACTATTCCGCTAGGCACTGAAAGTGTTAAAAATGGTTATCATTAGTGAGTTTTTTTTCTGTATTGAAAAAAATAACATAACCCCATACATAACATTTTCCTTGTAATTACGGTTGTTTCTCTTTTCCGTCCTATTATACTATGATTTCTCTACTTGTTTTGTTTGGAATATGCACTTTACAATGTTATGATATCGGTAGTACAGTGCTCCCTCCCTACAACGGCCCTCTCAATAACGATTCCCTCCTTACAACAACGCATGTCACTGTTTCCGAAACAGCAAGGCTCCAGAAACAACTTTTTTCCATCGTATTTTCTTTATGCCTCTATCAAAGTCTATGTTGTGACCACTTTTTAGAATCCTCACTTTGTGACGATTCTAAAGAGTGGTCACAACATAGGGTTTGATTGAGGCATAACGGTTTTAGTTCTCCAAATACACCTGATCTGCAGATCTGCAAACAAGCTAATTATGCTTGATTTTCCCTCCCTATAACAACTCCCTCTGAACAACACATGCAATCTTCGTATCCCAAAGGGTGTCGTTGTAGATGTAGAGAGGGAGCACTGTAACAAAATGCGAATAATAGCTTTTCCAAATAAGTGATAAAACCGCTTTTTAAAGCAATTGAAACAACAACTGTACTATATATTACGAGCCAGGAGCAATAGAAAGACAAATCCAGCAACAGACTTTACAGATTTTATTAAATTAAAATGACAAGTTTAAGAAAAAACTTAAATACCTCTGTTTAAAGTCCAAAAAAAAAAGAATCCAATTCCAGTCCTTTTGAAAAAAAACACCGGCACTTTTAATTTGAATTTCCCACAATTTTAATAATCCAGTGATTCTATCAGTATCCAAACTAGTTACAAGTAAACTTCTAATGCACCGATGTTTGAAAAGATCCAAGATAAAAACATTGAAGTTTGAGTTCCATATATATAGATATACTCTGTTACCATTCTAGAAGGATGTTGAACAATAATAGAATTTCTTGAAGATCACATGTTTACTTGTTTACAATGAGGTTACTAAATATAGAATTGGTATTCCCATGGGTACGAATTGTGCACCACTTGTCGCAGATTTGTTTTTGTACTGCTATGAGAGAGATTTCATGTTGAGTTTGAATCCTCAAACACAAGAAGATGTTATAAAAGCCTTCAATGAAACTTGTCGATATTTGGATGATATTTTTAACTTAGATAACCCTTTCTTTGATGCTCTGATTCCTACAATTTATCCTAAAGAACTCAAATTGAATAAAGCTAACCCGTCCGACAATTATGCAGCGTTTCTTGACCTAGACCTTAAAATTAATAATGGAATGATTTCTTCTAAAATATATGACAAAAGAGATGATTTTGATTTTAATATTGTAAATTTTCCTCATCTTGACGGGGATGTTCCCCGTGCTCCATCTTACGGGGTTTATATATCTCAACTTATGCGTTTTGCTAGAGCTTGTTCATCTATTGACGATTTTAACAGTCGAAATCTCATTTTAACTGATAAACTGCTTAAACAAGGATATAGATACCATAAACTAAGAAAAACTTTCTCTAAATTTTACTATCGAAATCTCTCGCTTATTGGCAAGTACAAATGTAATCTCAAGGTACTTTTGCGACACGGTATTTCACATCCGGAATTTTATGGTGATGTGATTTACAAACTTCGTAAAATTATTGGACATACCCATTTTCTCACTTTGTTCATCAAATATATAAAACAATTCATTAAAAAGGGATATGATCCTGTATTACTACAACATACTGCATGTTTGGTTGTGAACCCTTTTACAGTTGGCAATCACGCTGGCCTCTTTGCATGTACGCCGACAAGAAAGGTTTAGTACTCTATGAAGGCGACCTCTTAAATCCAGAAATGGAAGGAGAACGTCGGATATCTGTACTATTTCATTTTTGTCGTACCCTTTATTACTTTTCTACAGTTACTCTGTTTGCAGCTCAATCATTGAGTACAATAGCGATAGGTGGATACAGTATTTTCAATAAAATGTTTTTTTGTTATACATGCACTTTACCACTGTATTTGCTGTCGCGGTTGTTGTAGATTAGTCGGAGAGGGGATACGTTTATTTACACTGTTTGTCTTTTAGGATGGGGATGGAATAAGGGTGAGGTTGGGCGCCCATAAACCGGTTTAAACCCCCGGTGACTTTTGTCACTGACCGTTCCAAGGCGGTACTTCCATCTTCCTCCTATTGTATGTTTGTTTTGTCTTTGTGCGTCTCTTGTTGTTTTTTCTACCTATGTACATTTGCTGTTTCCTTGTGTTGCTGTTCGGGCGAGTGTTTGTTCTGTATGTGGTGTTTCCTGCATGACTCATTTTTGTACTTTTATTATCACAACAGTGTTGCTTGTGCCGTGTGGTGGCCGTAAAAAGTCTCCCCGTACACGTAATCAATGTTGTTATCATTCTCTTGCAGGATATGCAAGTAACATACACAACTCTCATTCGCCTCTTACATCATCACAAGTATGTCATGCACCTCGTGGTAGGTGTTGTGTTCACCAACAATTTGATGCACTTGGTAGCTACACCAATGTAATTGACGTGTTGATGAACACAATACAGGTGCCCCTCTATCACTTTCCAATATGAATAAAGTTAAAATACCTCGAATAGAACTAAAAGCTTTAAATATGCAATCTGTGTCGTCTATACAAGTACCCAGAAATATTTCTAATTTCTCTTCCCTTCAACCTTTTGTTCGTTTAAAACAACTTAATCTTCAGTCGGCTTCATCTTTTCACATACCATCTCTTTCTATTAATAAATGTTTTTTCAATGGACCAAGAGTTGTACTTTCACCTTTAAAATCTGTTATCCAAAATGTTTCTTCTATTCGTAAACGGTCCTTATGCAGACGACACAGAGTGTATCCAATTATCCAAAAGTGCTTTGCTAAGAGGTGCATATGTTGTAGTAACATTTCTTGTAATTCCACTATAAAATCTACAGTTAATGGTAGAACATTTAATGTCAAGATAAACTCAGACGTTGATTGTACTACTACTAACGTTATTTATGTTTTAACTTGAAACGCGCCTAGTTGCGGTATACAGTACGTAGGACAAACAGGACGTGCTTTGAAAACTCGATTTCGTGAGCATGCATATCAGTGTCGAAATCGTAAACTAAACAATTTTTTATACCAACACTTTCGGAAATCTGGCCATTCTTTTAAAGATGTTTTATTACAAATTGTTGAGCATATAACATATGATAAGGAGGCGACTAGTAGCTTTAAATCGAAAGCTAGATTTATATCTGAATTAAATTGGATCAAAAAATTGCAAACACCTTTTCCATTAGGACTGAATGATAATATTTACCAGACTGGAAATATTTCAAAAGAACCAGATATAGATATTTTTTCAATTTTTTCTATTAGAAAACGCAAATCTCGTTCGCATGGCATTCGCAAGAATGGTAATGTTAAACGAAAATCTCGTTTGAAATTGACTCTTCTTGATCTACATACTTTACGCCTAACTTCGGGTAAACATGCCATGCTTTCTAGACTTTCCTCCTTATCTATATGTTCATTAAAAGAAATTGACGAGCAAGCCGATAAAATTATTTTTCGATCAGATCCTCTCATAGGAACGGCTAGTTTGATACAAAGCTTTACTCTACATGTTCTCAGACCGCACATCGACAAATTATCTGAACACCAAAGATTCTTCTTGAAAATTCCTTTTATTAATAAAGGTATTGATTTTATTGACCTCCAAAGTATTTTTAGAGACAAAAATGTAATTGACACTATTCCTAAATACTTTAAAAATACAGAACCACCTATCATTTGCTACAAATATAACAAACCCATCAGAAATACAATTTTCAACTATAATAAAATTGTGGCCGACCTTAATATTAATGATAATATTCCTGATAATTGAGATTGCGCCACCTCAAAATTTTGCTATTCTCCGGCTGGTCATGTGATTACTGGTAATTTTGAGATAATTAAAGATAAACGTCTACGATCTCTTTTGAATAAAGGTCCCAAATATAGAATACCATCCTTGATAGATTTTAACTCTTGTCGAGTTCAGATTGCGGAGGCTTTACAAAATTTTAGTATTAAATGGTGTCGAAGAGAACATGTTGAGTTTAATGCCCTTTCTTGTTGGAAAAAACTAATTTTTGATATAATAGATAAACGCATTTCCTTTTACAGCTCTAATAAACACCTTCTTCCACCTAAACCTAGAACTTCATTTAGACATCTTAAAAAGGGTTTACAGGATTTCCATTCAAAATACGTTTTTGTTCCTGCTGATAAGGCATCAAATAATGTGATTATTATTTGACGATTACATTATATCGATGTCTTGAAACAGGAAATTATTAATACCAAGTCATACATTTCAGTTACCACTGACGAAAAGACCATCATTTCAGACCATGTCAAAAAGTGTGAACAATTTGGAACCGATATTAAAATTACACAACATAAACTTCCTACTATGTATTGGTTACCAAAACTACATAAAAAACCATATAAAGCGCGTTTCATTGCAAATTCTAGTTCATGTACAACTACTAAATTGTCTATACTTTTGACTTCTTGTTTAACGAAGGTAAAGGAACATGTAAAATTTTACTGTGATAAGACTTATGAAAATTCTGGAATAAATCTCTTCTGGTCTATTAAGAACTCTTCAGAAGTCTTAAACAAACTTAAGAACAAAAGGTATCTTGCATCCACTGTAAGCACGTACGATTTTTCTACTCTGTACACAACTCTTCCTCATATTTTAATTAAGGATAAGCTTACTAACTTGATCCAGAAAGTATTTGCCCGAGAAAGAACATCATTCTTGGCATGTAATGCTGAAAAAGCTTTCTTTACTGACGAGCAAATGAAATATTACACCAATTGGACTTGCTCAGAAGTTTGCGAAGCACTAACCTTTCTTTTGGATAACATATTTGTACGTTATGGGAATGCTATATACCGTCAGGTAATTGGTATTCCCATGGGTACGAATTGTGCACCACTTGTCGCAGATTTGTTTTTGTACTGCTATGAGAGAGATTTCATGTTGAGTTTGAATCCTCAAACACAAGAAGATGTTATAAAAGCCTTCAATGAAACTTGTCGATATTTGGATGATATTTTTAACTTAGATAACCCTTTCTTTGATGCTCTGATTCCTACAATTTATCCTAAAGAACTCAAATTGAATAAAGCTAACCCGTCCGACAATTATGCAGCGTTTCTTGACCTAGACCTTAAAATTAATAATGGAATGATTTCTTCTAAAATATATGACAAAAGAGATGATTTTGATTTTAATATTGTAAATTTTCCTCATCTTGACGGGGATGTTCCCCGTGCTCCATCTTACGGGGTTTATATATCTCAACTTATGCGTTTTGCTAGAGCTTGTTCATCTATTGACGATTTTAACAGTCGAAATCTCATTTTAACTGATAAACTGCTTAAACAAGGATATAGATACCATAAACTAAGAAAAACTTTCTCTAAATTTTACTATCGAAATCTCTCGCTTATTGGCAAGTACAAATGTAATCTCAAGGTACTTTTGCGACACGGTATTTCACATCCGGAATTTTATGGTGATGTGATTTACAAACTTCGTAAAATTATTGGACATACCCATTTTCTCACTTTGTTCATCAAATATATAAAACAATTCATTAAAAAGGGATATGATCCTGTATTACTACAACATACTGCATGTTTGGTTGTGAACCCTTTTACAGTTGGCAATCACGCTGGCCTCTTTGCATGTACGCCGACAAGAAAGGTTTAGTACTCTATGAAGGCGACCTCTTAAATCCAGAAATGGAAGGAGAACGTCGGATATCTGTACTATTTCATTTTTGTCGTACCCTTTATTACTTTTCTACAGTTACTCTGTTTGCAGCTCAATCATTGAGTACAATAGCGATAGGTGGATACAGTATTTTCAATAAAATGTTTTTTTGTTATACATGCACTTTACCACTGTATTTGCTGTCGCGGTTGTTGTAGATTAGTCGGAGAGGGGATACGTTTATTTACACTGTTTGTCTTTTAGGATGGGGATGGAATAAGGGTGAGGTTGGGCGCCCATAAACCGGTTTAAACCCCCGGTGACTTTTGTCACTGACCGTTCCAAGGCGGTACTTCCATCTTCCTCCTATTGTATGTTTGTTTTGTCTTTGTGCGTCTCTTGTTGTTTTTTCTACCTATGTACATTTGCTGTTTCCTTGTGTTGCTGTTCGGGCGAGTGTTTGTTCTGTATGTGGTGTTTCCTGCATGACTCATTTTTGTACTTTTAGTGGAAATTTCTGTCAACAAAATAAGATCATGTGACTGCTTGTTTAACAACGGATTATAAAATATAGATTTCTAGAACAATCTATATATTTACATATTAATCTCTTTAATATTCCATGACCTTCTAGAAGATTCTAAGAACTTCTAAATGTTCTATGGATACAATAATGCATTTTAAGACATTTAAATACTAAGTAAACATCAAATTCAAATTATAAACATGTTTACATAACATATATTACAGCGATTGTCATATAAACTTAAGACAACACTGACATACTAAATGTGAATGTGAAAATAAATAATTATTGTCTTCATATGCCTCACAGTGTCTACTAAAATTGGCATATTGTAGGCAACCTTTTTAAACAGTTTGGATCCAGAGGAGACTTACGTCTATGAGAACAAAGTGAAGGGAAATGTGCTGTCTGTACTATACGTTTGGTTAAATTGCCATACTAATGACAGTTGGAAGTCGTCTCGACTTGCCACGACCTAATATATCAATGTACTTTAAAAAGCGACACATTCAGCAGTATTTCGTGCCCCACTTTCCACTCGATGTATTTAGCTATTCACACAATTTATGCCTGATAAACGACAGAGTGCCGTGCTTCATTGTGCATTAAGAATTGAATAAAGGTCCTTATAAAGACTAGATCGATACTGCTAAATGTGTTGTCATTCATATCAAAGACCGGTGTGACTGATTTCCTGATTGTAGCAATGAAACTGAATATTGTACTACCCAGTCTACCGTTCTATTATTTCTTTACTACGCCAGAATCTGTCTTAAGAGGCGATCAACGAAATGTCTAGTTATGGGTTTGTAAGGCAGCTGGTAGTTTAATACAGCGCAAACGTAATGCACATGCCTCTCGAATGAGCTTTCTGCATTACTTTTGTCAAGCATTAAGCAACCACCTGTTTTTAAGGCTCTTATGTTTAATAAATCAATGCCTGCCTAGGACATATTCTACTGTACAGTAAACCTCTTTATAACGACCATTAAATTGTGTTAATTAATTGGTATTTTGGCAGGTGGTTGCTTAAAACAAGGTGAAACTGATACAGAACGCTCCCATTGGAGCGTTCTGTTTTGCTTTCACCTTGCTTTAAGCATCCATCTGCCTTTAACACACAATACTAAATGTCATTTAGTGGTCGTTATAGAGAGGTTTTACTGTAATTGCACAGAGCTAATATTTGAATACGTCTCAGTAAACGCTACATAGAATCAAATAGCCTTTGCAATGGTGAAATCTCTGATCTTCCAGTGTTTAGATATACAGTATAACCCCTCTAATGCGACCACCTAAAAGATATATAAGTATGGGTGCTAGATGCAGGTGATAGCTTAATGCAGGACAAAAGTAATGCAGAAAGCTCCTAGGGGAGCTTTCTGCATTACGTTTGTCCTGCATTAAGCAAACATCTGCTTATAAAACATGTATGTTTATTCATTAAGTGGTCGAATTAGAGGGTTTTTACATATACGTAAAGGCCTGCACGTACTAGAGGAGTTTGAATGGCAAACAGTGCAGGTATTGAGGGTTCATTTGGGAATACTTTGATGGACCCTCCGACCTGGCCAACAATGGTTGTAAATGGTTGTCACGTATTGAAAGAGGTAAAGTAAAATACCGTATATATGCACGCAAATACGTGTTTCTCTTACAATCAAATCGGAGAGCTAGTAATATACAATTAACATAATCAAGGTTGTATTTGTAGTCGCGTTTGTGTGCCAATTAACATAGCATATCAGTTCGCACAAATTACATTAGCCTCTTATACTGACCTTTGTCGATTCAGGGTCACGCCAGTATAAACTTATGAAAAGGTGTCGTAAACACTTTTAACCCTTTCGTAGCCAACTTTCTAATTGTCGTCTACAAACCCATTTTGTTAACTCATTGGTACAATAAGGAGATGAGATCAATAAATGCAAATTTCAAAGGAATAAAACACAGATATAGAAATAGAGTTTGAGACAAAAAGTGAAGTCCCTGATCAGACACCGCCTTGAAAAGGAGGCGTCTGATCTGGAACTACACCATTTGTCGTGGTGTGCATTCATGCGACATTGGCGGTGAAAGGGTTAATGTTGCAGGTCTGCAACTCACATGGCTTGCTGCAATGTGGGAATGTGTGATTTTGTTTGCAAACAGTTTGAATCCAAGTGAGAAGCCGAATAGCTTGGCATCCCATCCGGAAACAGTTTGACACACCACACTATTAACGACTGGGAGCAAAATACACAGACACTTAAAGAAAACGACATTGTTTGAAGACGAAACTTATTGTGAGCCAACAGAAGCGGTCACATATGGACAGTTATGTTTAAGATGTTACACAAAATGCATTTCGCTTTATTGCTAAGCTGAAGTTCGTTTCATCCGCCAATTTATTACTATATTTAATCTACAACACGGTGTTCAGGTTACCTAACCGCTTTGCATACGTTAATTACATACATTTATTGGTTACATATATACACAATGGCTGTTTAGTTAATATATGGCTTATAACGACTTCAGTACAATATTTCTACAGAAATAGATATACCCATATACTGGGGCTTGCTGGTGATAATTGGTGACGACTGTGAGTAACCAGATACATTAATGAGTATTTGATTCTAAATAAATTTCGTATTAGATTTGAATAAACACTATTATATTCACGGCTACCTGCGTTCTTGTCTTCCATTGGGACTTGCTTCATTGTCTAGCCTTACCAAAATGTTTTACAACACGTGACAATAAACCAAGACTTTTCAATATTGATGACAATTTACAAGCAAGTTAGGTCCTAATGTTTATTGGTCAAAATAATGAAAACTGTTTCAAATCACTGCAATAGGGTCTGGTCCACTTCAATTTATTTCGGGAAGAAGTATATAAATTATTGCAATTATGTTTGTTTGGTTATGTTTTCGTGTCTGGAATGCACTCGTTAGCAGCATGATTACATTTCTATCGAAGGTTTCAATTTGCTTAATTGCAAATTGCCTTGGTCTCAAGGAAATGTATCATTTAGTTTCAGTCATATAGTACACATATTATATGGAAGTCATGCAATTAAGATAATTAAGTGTATCTTTTGATGTCTTGAATGCACTTTCATTAGCATGATTTTTAACATTTGGTCGACAGCATGGGACACTCGGTATCTATACATGTAGTCATATTTGTGTTGACAATTTCAGTACTATATGCTGATGGTGTCAAACAAACAAAATTAGCGCAGTATTGTATCAATATCGCTGATTAACCTTTTGCCTGCTTCGGGTGGTTGAGCGATCACCTATGAACAGCTTGGGTCCGGATAAGACGCCGAGTCTCATCGGCATCCAATCTGTTTGCCACCATAGTTGCATTTTGTTACCTGATTATTTGTATTCTAAAGATGTAATGGGTGAAACATTGTGTACAGATACTTTGCTTAGCATGCTAAAGGTTAGTGACTACAGGGCATATTATTTGAACATGATTTATAATGTATGTCATTCATCAGTCGCAATGAATACACTCTGTAGTCAATGTTTTCACATTTTGGACGTTTCAGGTTTTCTAAGCACATTTAATACTGAGGTAAGATTGTGATGGAAAATGTGCCATCAATCTATTTATAAATAAACGATAAGTGTTTATCGATAACAGTTTTTTCTTATATTCCATAGATAAAACAAATGCAAATTTAATACAACATACACGCGATGTATAAAAACAGGTCAATTTAGTAGAGCATTTCCCAGTTTATACAACATATCATGTATGTTACTCTACCCGGTTATTATCTAGTTTATCAACCTTTCACTATCTCTTCATTCAATGTTCATTCACGAAATAACGATATCATGACTATCTGTTAGATTAGTTGTTACACTGGCACATGAATGTTTAGCCATGTTAGAACCTGTAGAATCGTATCTATATTACTTCAAATGCTTTCAGAAGATGCCCTGAACATGCAGCTTCTACATGAGCCGTCTGATCTGTATCTTCTCTGTTTGCAAGAACGTTAAATGCGCTTGTATGAATGAAAGTTTTAAGATTTGTTTTGTGTGTATTTGTCTGTTATTTGTCCTCAATATGGGTGCTCACGCTAGAGACACTTGACAGGAGGTGATGTTGTAAGATGCAAAACGAAATTAAGGTTAAAAGTAGATTGCATAGCGTTAGGTTTGAAATATAAATCACGTTTGGAAGCACGTGCTGTAAATATACGTATTTTAATTTGCTTAGTGTTCTACACAGACATAAAAAGCCCGTCATATTTTTAATGTTAGGTTAACAATATAAAATGCCTGGTCTGATATATTGAAATAAATACGGTAAAACCTCTCTAAACCGAACACCTAAACAAATATCATGTCGGTCTTTAAGACAAGTTGTCGAGGCTATGACGGAGAGAGGAGAGAAAGACAGAGAGACAGAAAGAGAAAGACAGAGACACAGGCAGAAAGAGAGAGAGAGAAAAAAGCATGGACAGGGAGATACACAGATACATGTACACAGAGAGACAGAGAGGGGTAAATGCATATACATAGAGACAGAGAGGGGGATTAATTTAGAAGGATAGAGTGAGACACACAAAGAGACAGGGAGAGATACATAGTGGAAGAGAGAGAGAGGTGGTAAGAGAAGTTGTTTGGTTTAACATCGCTGATAAATATATACCATAGTATATGCGGCAAGTGTATTGTTTTATATTTGACATTGTGTAGACCCTGAAGGAACCCTGATTTGAAACACCTGAACCCTTTACTTTATGAATATGCATGCAAGAAAAACGACATCATAAATATCTACTATACCTTTACAATTTTAGAGATATAAACTCAGGAAACAATAATCATAGATAAATCACTCCATAAGCAAACAGAGTAGACCCGAGTCAAACGGTACCTATTCTGTTTGCAACGTCGTCTCTATCAGATAAGGGGTAATGCTGGTTTTGTTAACCATTTCGGAGATAAATAAATGCAAATTTCAAAGGAATAAAGCTCAGATATAGAAATAGAGTTTGAGACAAAAAGTGAAGTCCCTGATCAGACGCCGCCTTGAAAAGGCGGCGTCTGATCAGGGACTGCACTATTTGTCGTGGTACATTTATGCGACATTGTCGATGAAAAGGATACTATATCAAATCGTGAATGCTTCATGTGAGGTTGTTTGACTTGTAATTGTTGAAAAGTTCTTTTCAACTTGATTGCATGATGCTAACACGTTTGCAAATTACATGTTTCCTTTTTTAAATTTTTCCTATATTTTTATTTCGTTTTGCAAGAAGGATCTGATTGTAATTTCCCATCGGGCGAATCAAATGGTGTTTGGATCGTTCTTTTTGTACATGAGCATTTCACTGAGAAATTAGTTTTTGTTATAAAGTAGAACCTGTCTTAAGCAGTCATCGAAAAGAGGTTTAATTATGTGTATGCTTAAGTGTAATGTGGGACAACGGTAATACAGAAAGCTCCTTGGAACTTTCTGCAGTATGTTTGCCCTGAATTCGGTAACAACCGGCTTTTAAACACTTCTGTGTCCAATAAATTAATGTCCGCTTAAGACAGATTCTACTGTATTACCTTAGGGAGACCAATGTTCATGCAAATCGTGTTTTTACTTGTAATCTAGCTAGAACCAGATTTCAGAGCAGCCTTACCCATTTTCTGCCGCTATCCCGTAAATGGGACATAGAGGTCTCTGATCAGGGTCTGCACTGTTTGCTGAACTGGTTGATGAAAGTAACTATTTTGTTCGCTGTACTACCTCAACACCCGGCATGGATGTGTTCCAGAATAGGATCTGGACAGGTGTCCTTATATACTATAGGATTAATGGGTAAAACTTATATCATAAATGTTGGAGAGCTTTGAAACATGTATATCCCCCCTCTGTCTGATATACAAGAAAGTAGAATTTTCGCTTCAGTTTATACTAGTAAAACAAACACTTGCTCATACGGTCTGCTAGTTTTCATTCCAAACTGGGAAAAACATTATTGAAATGTCAGTTTTAAACTGACTTGTGAAGCCTGCATATTGCAAAATCACCCCTCTGCTTTAATCCTCAGAGATACGTCTTTAAAGCCACACCAGTTGTGTACACGGCCTGCTAGACCTGCCTGCAGTGCCTCGTTTGTTCGTTTATGGAATAATATATATTTAACCCATTTGCTCCCAATGGATTCTTCCATGTTTATATATTGGATTGGTTCATTTTTTATCTAAGGAGTGCATTGCCTAAATATTCAATTGCGTTTTGTTTTATATTGAAATTCCTATCAGCAAATAGTGTAGACTCTGATCAGACGCCGCATTATGCGGCGTCTGATCAGAGTCTACACTGTTTGCCTACGTCCCATATATGGGATCGTGGGACCAAATTGGTTAATTCTACAATATGTGTCATAGTTTAAACTTACCGAGTTTATAATACTATAGTTCAATACTATTTATATAATCATCATTTTACATGAATATTTATCAGGTTACGGATTAAGCCGTTACATATTTTATGTCTGGCAATGTGCTGGCAATCTGCTATATGCTGGCAATTTGCTGACAACGTGTGTATTTCGCCTTTACTGGGGCAGGTAGACTGTAGTTAAGAGTGAAGCAGAAACAGACGATTTTATTGAATTCTACCATTAGTAGTCTACATTTAGACATTTAGATTAAAATTGTAGACACTTTTAGAGTAATTAAACAGTGCTGTCTACCGTTTGCACCCTTTAATATAACCCCTTTCCATCGTACTTACGCCTGTGCATATAGTGCAGATCCAAATCAGACAGCTTCTATAGGAGCTAGCTTATCATAGTCTGCACGGATCCATTGCGGTATAATATAGATCTACAGTCTACCTCACGTGTTACATTATACAAATTCATCCATAAATACTAACGATGACATTATTTATCACATTAATATTCACCAGGCAAAGGGTTCAACGAACATTATTCCGAATTTACGGATCACATAATCCCCATGAAGTTAAATCTGAAACTATAATATTCGACATGTCCAAATGATCGATCTTGGTATAAAGTTGGTTTGAGTATTTGCATTAATGTATTTTTATTATTTAGTTGATGTAACATCAAATATTTAATTACACCAACTGTCGTAAGTAGATCGTTCTATGTTTTGACTATAAGGATTTTATATCACACTTGCGCTAATCGTACCAGACCTTGACAATTTCAGTTTGTGAATTACTTGCAATAAAATATCCGGTTTTTTTTACAGATGTTGGTATATGTTAAGCATCTTATATTACGAATTGCTTAAGCAAACATTTAATTGCAACCAGCACTATGTTACCACTGTATATATATATTTGGATGTTCGCGTTCGTTGTTTATATTATCCTATAAGTGGTATACTATTCAAATTATTTTATTATCACACAGAGCTACAGATAAAGTTTCGTACCCAAATATTAAAATCGTCATTTCTCGAGAATCGTCTCTTCGAGATGATCTAAAGAGTGGTAACAGTATATGGGTTGGTGAAGAAATAAAGGATATATTCTTGCATATATAAAAATGTACGCATTTTACGAATATGGACCTCTGTATAACAAGTATAATATTAAAAAACATTGTTGCATGACTATAGTAAGATGATGCAAACGTTTCTTATATGTTTTATATCAATATTCCCTATTTCGCTACAATTGTCAATATGTGATTAGGAAACAAACAATTTGTAATCAGATGCGACGCCGAGTAAAGCGGCGTCTCTTCATGATTCAAACTGTTTGTTACGCTGGTAATGGTTTTGGAAATATAGGGTAGAAAATCAAACAAATGAAATTGTAGCAGACGACAAATATTGCAGACAACACTATCTGGCAGCAGCGAAAGAGTATCAGTTCACTAGATCTGTAAACACGTGTGTAAAATATGTGTTGAACATTTCAGGTGCAATTTATTTTCTAAAATTACATACCAATAATATAGAATATAATATGATAAAGTAATTTTCGTAGAAACAACAAATGGCATTTTTGACGTGCAGCTAATGTTCATGGAGTTATAAATAGTCGAAAGTCACTGTTATATTTGAAGTACATCCGACATGCAGAGTCACAAATGTGTGCCTTTTGAAGGTTTATTAATAGAAAGCTCTCTAAAGCTAACATCTGACTATGCGAGAATGTCTGTCAATAGGAAAATGTTGATACATCTTACATGTACACCGATATATTATTTTGATTACATGGTATTCCAAAATGTATGGTATCTTCATCATAATCACCATCTTCTGGAATCGCATACGTCATACTCATGTTTCAAACAGACGAATTCATATCGTCACTAAATCTATTGTTGGTAATTACATATTGCAAATCGCCTGGTCGTTTAGGTTAACTCCATCTAGACGGTAATATATCGTGCATACCTTCTGGTACGATATTAATTGTGGCGATGCTGGAGGGTATCCGATCTTGTGTCTGCCAGTTTGTATGTGACATTGCCTTGTCATAAATGCTAGGTATGGATAAAGGAAACTGCTATGTGTCAGTCTGGTCATTAACTCCTTCAGTGGCATGAGGGCGTGTATACGATACCGTATACAAACAGTTTGGATCCAGTTTCGGCCCGAGTTACTTGGCGTCCTATCAGGATCCATACTCTTGGACACTTTG
Organism: Azorinus chamasolen; assembly: GCA_963576725.1. Classification (NCBI taxonomy): domain Eukaryota; kingdom Metazoa; phylum Mollusca; class Bivalvia; order Cardiida; family Solecurtidae; genus Azorinus; species Azorinus chamasolen. Next base: position 9,710,433 of record OY755252.1, read on the forward strand.
TGTACTGTACACTCTAACACTTGACAAAGACGAAATTGTGTGCAGCAGACGACCATGCTGACACTGGAAGGATTAATGATAGATATAGAAATACAGTAAAACCTCTCTATAACGGCCACTAAAGTGTGTTAATTAATTGGTATTTAGGACAGGTGGTTGCTTAAAGCAAGGTGAAAGTAAAACAGAACGCTTCTATAGCAGCGTTCTGTTTCACTTTCACCTTGCTTTAAGCAGTCACCTGCCTTTAACACAAACTAATTGATGTACTGTAGTGGTCGTTATAGAGAGGTTTCACTGTAATTACATTTTATAACTCAGAGCTCCAGATAATATGCGTAAATTCAGATATGTTCAAGTATAACTTCTTTATTTTTCCACCAAACCCTATGTTGTGACCACGCTTTAGAATGTTCTCTTCGAGACGATTCTAAAGAGTGGTCATAACATAGGGTTTGGTGACGATTTGGTGAGAAATTACGATTTTAGTATTTGAGTACGCACTGTTATCTGTAGCTCGCACAATGTTACATTCGTATTTAATTCAAGCAATATTTTAGCGGGATAAGTTATATACCGTTATATACCTTTAGCTCATGAGTATTAATGTAAGACATAGCACTTGGCGCCATGCATATATATTTATTTGACCGGCCGCGTGGCTCAGTGGTAGAGCGTCCGCCTGCGGTACGGGGGGTCGTGGGTTCGATCCCCGGCCGCGACAGACCAAAAGTCGTTAAAAGTTGGTACTAGTAGCTCCCTTGTCTACGCTCGACAATAAAGGTGTAGTTCTAGGACTGGTCGGCCCGGTGTCAGGATAATGTGACTGGGTGGGGTGCCCTTGCCATGTACCTGCGGCAGGAGTATTCCAGTGAGGCAGCACTATAACTTATCTCATGCGGGTGCCGTCTGCAAATAACTGAAATCCTGTTGGTCGGACGTAAAACACAACTCACTCACCATGCATATTTATCAGGTGTAATGTTGCAATGGTAGGTGAACAATGGAATAGTTAGCTCTGACCAAACACCGTCTGATCTCGGCCTGCTCTGTTAGCAAAGGCGTGAAAATGCGTTTCTATCAGATACAATTTTAATAGAATTCTTAACTTCCGATTCGTTTCAACTTTGCCAACCAAATGTCAAACTGATTGGATTCTGATGAGACACGAATTTACTTGGCGTCTCATCTGGATCCAATTTGTTTATCACATGCTATTTAGGTCATGCTTTGCACAACGCACGTTAAATTGAATAGTTTTCAAATTATTTGTTGCCCTTGCCACCTCATGCTATACTTTCAACTTAACCCTTTCCATGCTCTATGTTCAATAGTACTTAACCCTTTCCATGTTCCATATTCCAAATCTCAATACCCACTGAACATTGTTATAATGAACTATTGAAGGTATACTAAAGAAACAGACTTATCAAATTACAACAGAGTAGACCCTGATCAGACGGCGCGTATAGGAGCCGTCCGGCTCTTATAGTCGCCGTCGGATCTGGGTCTACTCTGTTTGCAAATGCGTGAAACAAAGGGTAAACAAATGCAACTTGTATAATATATTCTGCTTTAGCCACATACGCATGGAAATTAATACTTGATTAAAGATATTTTAGTGTGCTTTAGATGCACAACTCAAACAATATTAGTCGAAGTAAAACCCAAACGTATTGGTGGTGAATTAGGTACCCTTTCTATATGTTAATTATGAAATAATTTAATTTCAAGTTTATCGTGACTGGGTTCCGTATAGGAAAATGAAATTGGTTTTAATATTTTTTGCACTTTTCCCTTCAGCCCGATACACAGTAAATTAGTTTCTGGTAAAAACAATGAATACAATATCTCTATTTCTTGTTTTACTCTTTCGCTGCCAATGTCGCTTCTGTAATCATATATGATTAACCCTTTCATCGCCACAGTCGCATAAATGCACCACGACAAATAGTGCAGTCCCAGATCAGACGCCGCTTTCAGGGACTTCACTATTTGTCTCAATGTCTAGTTCTACATATGTGCTTTAATCCTTTGAAATTTGCATTTATTTATCTCATTTCCTTATTTTACTGAATGATTTGACAAACTTGGATTGCAGACGACACTTAGAAATTTGGCGCCAAAAGGGTTAAACGCCGAGTAACTTTTTTTGAAAAAAAAAACGAAAATGGTAGCAGACGACAAAGTTAGCAGACGACAGAATTTGGCAGCGAAAGAGTTAACTAGTTTGTCACAAGTTATTAGCTAATTAGACCAATGCGTCAAGGTCCACGTGTACGTGTACTGGTACGTGTACGTGAACGGGTACGTTCACCCTTCTAGTTTTGAAGAGCATGTGCTATCAATGTACTGGTTATTGCTGCCAATGGAGCTTTTCTTGAAAGAGGATATAAAGGTAATATAAATTCAGCCTTGCGCTTTAGCATTTCAAAGTTTCGCTTATGTGACCGCATGCTTTATTAGCACAGTAAAGAAGAATCTGTCCTAAGCGACCATCAACAAGAAACTTTAATTATGGGTCTGTAAGGCAGGTTGTAGCTTAAGGCAGGTCAAACGTACTGAACAATTACCTTTGCCCTTCATTATGCATACACCTGATTTTGTGTATGTGAAATAAAATAAATGGCTGCTTAGGACAGGTTCTACGGTAGACTGTGATAATGGAGCTTTCTCTATTACGTTTGTCCCGCGTTCAGCTATCACTAGTTTTAAATCGCGACTTATGTCTATTTTGAGTGGTCTTATTAACGAGACTTAGATATATAATTTGTATTTATTAGTTTTTGTTTCAAATATAATTTTATTTAAGTATTTGAGGAAATCGAGTTTATCTTACATAACGATTTAGATATTAGGTTAGCTTTGCAGTACATGTATATGTCATTGATATAATATCATTTAGTAAGTATTTTGCTTATTCTCCTGAATTTCTAATAGTCATCTGCAAACCAATTTTGTTAAACCTTTCCTTCATACATACTTTTTTCACGCATCTGCAAACAGAGTGGACCCAGATCAGACGTCTCCTATAGGAGCCGTCTGATCAGGGTCTGTTCTTTTTTCTTATGTAATTTGATAAATCAGTTTCTTTACTTTCTAAAATGACTACAGTGTTCCACCTCCCATCCGAGTTGTTTACCAATATAGCTATACAAATGTCATATTGCACATAGTTTGATAAGGGTTAACCTTTAGCCTGCTGAGCAAATTATTTGTACCGAATTGTTCACCTACTACATCTTCAAAATTCAAGCTATAACTAATTTGTCTACCAAAATGCTATCAGGAAGTCAAACAGTTTGGATCATGATAAGACGCCAAGGTACTCGTTGTCTTGTCTTGATCCAGACTGTTTGCATAATTATTTACTCATCCGCCCATGGCAGGCTAAAGGTTAATATAGTGTGGCCACTGTCGAATGGACAGCTAGTTATACATTAAGAAAATGACAAATGGAAAGTAAGAAAGTGATTTCCCATATGCCTTTTTAGGCAGACTTCTATATCGGATTATGTGACAAAAGAAGTCATTTTGCGTCGACTGACGTTAGACAGAAGAGACCCATGTGTGCCAATGAGGCTCATGACGATATTTCGCTCGTATCAAGTGGTGTCCCATTTAGGGGTTTACCTACGTAGGGGTTTGCTCGGGTATACCCTCCCCGATACTTGGATTCGTCTCTCAGACGTGGCAATACCGGCGGAACGATTCGACGATAAATATAAGAGAATTGCAACGACCAGTCATTTAAAATCCGAATGTAGCACAAAGGTTGATTTTCTTTAATATTTTAGGCCATTATTATTACTACACACGTACAAATATCTATACAATTGTCAATGCCGCAATATATTGACTGATTTACTTTAGCCTAATTAATCCTTTACTCCATAAATACGCCTTTCTGCGCCTTTGCAAACAGAGTAAACTCTGATGAGACGGTTCCTCTGCACTGTTAGCTTATAATATAATATAGATATCATTCTACAGCTTGTGCTGTTGGCAAAACCTCGTGTGTCCATGTGCTATTATAGCAATTAATCTAATTAATATTCTTAAGGTCGTTATTTCCTTCGTTCGTGAATAGAGTTCGTTCGTAACGGGTTAATGTGTTGGTTATCGGTATCTAACTGTACTTTGTTCAAAGAGTACCGTCGCCGGGTTGCCATCACCAAGTGATATGTATACAGTAGAACCTGTCCTAAGTGGCCATTCATTTATTGCACATAGAAGTCTTAAAAGCACGTGCTTGCTCCTATAGGAGCCTAATGTATACCTTTTGACCTGCATTTAGCCACCATCTTTCTTATAGAGTGTAAATTAAACCTCTTTTTGATGGCCGCTTAAGACCGATTTTAATGCATAGTGTAATTACTAGATGTGTTGCGTTGAGTGTTATTTGCCTGTAACAGACTGCAGAACAGATACATAATACAACTCCATAGGAGCAAAATTAATGCTCTATTTATCACAATGGTTTCAGAAATAAACAATTCCAAAACTTTCATTTTCTCTAGTAAATGCTCCTTTTCGGTAGATTTGGTCAAAGAGGTTGGATCTAAGATAGCATGTGAGGTAATGGGTTAATGAGACTTTACTGTATCTGTCTACAGTCCACTTATTAGATACTGTCCACTTATTAGATACTGTTAGCTGAGTATCCGCTTGTTCTGGCATACTGTATAACAGAAAAAGTTCACAAACCATTAAATGTAGTTTCAAATAATTACCTAACATATAATAACATATAACCTAATCAAAGTGAACAACTGTTTACCGGCAAACTAATGAAACTGCAACTTGATTGGTTACATGTAGTGTCAAATACAAAACTAAATGCAGTGTGGGCTTCAGTTACATTTCACCGTCAGGAAACAACAACATTTAATTTCACTTCGTATGGAAATGAACATTTCACATCCCCCAAACATATCAATCAAACAGCAAAAATAACTAGTTGGTACGTTTTGAAAGTCCGTATAAGTATGATCTTACATTTTACAGTCGTCAAGTCTGTCAAATACAATATCAAACGATATAACTGATATCTGTTATTCATTAAAGCTTTATACTGTGTATCATATGAATATGAGGGTTTCATTTGATAGTAGTTGAGACAACACGGATAGTTTCATTAATCATATCAGCTCGTAGCAATTAAAATGTCATATATGTCTCACCATAGGCGAATTGAAAACCATCATATAGTTTATAGCGAATTACAATCAATAGCAAGTATAGATACAATAATAAAGCTATCGTAAAGTACTTATAAACGCATGCGGATTAATCCTTTACCTGGTAAATATGCATGACAAACAATGACATCATGAACACATTTTTTATACTAGTATTGTCCTGTTTTTTTTAACCTGTCAAGATGTAAATAAGTATACGCTTGCTGAAAATGTCATATAGCTTCGGTTGATATCGATTGTTTCCGCTAGTAAAAGTTTTCCTACTTGGCTTATTCCAGAATGTGTCTATTTATTGTGAATCTCGTGAAAAACTTTGAAACGCAGGTTTACCGAAGCTAAATATCCTTCAGTGACGTAGGAATATTAACATTCTTACAGGTCAAAACAACATATATGAGGGACGTAAAGATTTTCCCGGAACCTACTTCCGATGGGCGGAGAAAAACCTATTATAGCAAATACAGTTGAACTCCGATACTTCGAACTAGGATAGCTCGAACATACAACATTTACAATACATGTTTAAAAATACACACAACAAAATTATTACTACGCATATCTAGAATCGTTTAGGGCAGTTTAATGTAGGTCGAACGTAATGCTGAAAACTACAGGAGCTTTCAGCATTATTTAGATCTGCAGTAAACTGGAAACTTAATAAATTGTCCAGATTAGAAATGGGAGGGATAACTCGCACTTCTGTTATCTCGAAGTAATTTGTAAGGTCGATGTGTCGAAGTTCAACTGTACGAGAGTAATTTGACTTACCCACGGGTGATACACTCCTCCCATCTGCTGGATGGTAGCTTCATCAGCGGCGGACTGTGGTCGCCATGGAATTGGGACAGATTGTTCTGTATCCTGTTGGTCCACCCGTACTACCTTACAACACATTAGCACACGTAAACGAGAAACAAATTACACCCAGAACTCCAAATTACCATGTGACATGTAGATGTATAGTTTAATGTCCGTGTACAATTCCAACCTCCTATCGAAACCAGAAGTAGGTCAAAGGAATTATGTAACCCTTACAATGCTGAATGATCAAATGGACTATCTCAAATTCAAACAGGTTAAGCTTATTTTGAATATTTAAGGAACTATTCTAAAGACAAGTTTTACACGACAAATAGTGCAGACCCTGATAAGAGGGATCCTATAGGAGTCATATCATCTGGGTATACACTGTTTGCAAAGGACATTAGTGACTCGTGTCCCGCACTGTCAGGGTAAATGATGACCTTACATAAAGCTTCAAACCTTTACATAAACCTTTTACATAAACCTTTCAAACCTTCAAACATATCTATCAAGGAAAGATGTAAGAAGTGACTTATATTACTATGCTTTACTTGGGAGCATTACTTATAATAATAATAATGGTTAAAACATTAAGTCCCAATCTACAGTAGAATGGTCCAGTCAAGATCGAAACCTATTCAATTGTCATATTGGGGGAGGCATCGCAAACAAAGACAATACTGATATAAAAAATGGACAACCGTGGGTGTATCAAAAAATTGACCCTGATCATATGGATCCTCGATGAGCCCTCTGACCTGGTTAGAGAATATTTGCCTATATCCCGACGATGTGATCATCTGAATTCGTGGATTAGCCTTCCTTAACTCTTTCGGCGCCAACTTTCTAATTGTCGTCTGCAACTCAATTTTGTTAAATCAGTCGTTGAAATAAGGAAGTGGAATAAATAAAAAACAGATCGAGAACTAGAGATTGAGACAAATAGCGAAGTCCCTGATCAGACGCTGCCTTGAAAAGGCGGCGTATGATCTGGGACTGCACTATTTCTCGTGGTGCATTATTGCGGAATTGGCGGTGAAAGGGTTAAACGTTATGAAAAATACGACGACATGAGTAAATGAGACACATTTAAGACACATATTCTGAATATTGTGAAGAAAATGTGACTCGTTGATTTCATTTGAATACATTGCGTATATAATGGCGTATATAATTAGACGAGAAGCTATGTAATTGACTAGGCACTTAGAAGGTCATCGTGAACCTAATATTATGACTAGTTAAAACTCTGTCTGGCAAAGCAAATATAGGATGATGGAAGTAAATTGTACTCTTTGAAATTATCTGAAAGGATTTAAATAAAGAAGGGCTTATCAGACTCCGAATCGATCGAATGTATATCATTTAAATAGTTTTTGGGTCACAGAAGAGCAGTTCATACAAGATATAGAGACAAATGTGTGGAGGGTGCTATGACAAAACTGGCCTAGGTGACCTTCAAACAGCGTAGACCTAGATCAGCCGCTTCGACTCGGACGATTCACGTTAGTTTTGTACAGTTGTATGGATTTTCTGATTATGGAAAACTAATAATATACCTGATACATGTTTAAATGAATAATGCCATTATATCAGAAACTGGTGTTGTTGATTGTATTTAATGACAATATCAAAATGGCTAATTGTCAATATTCTTCATTTCCTCGTTCAATAAAGTAAATTTATGTTTATTTGGATAGTGAATAACTGCTGTATAGACAAAGGGTAAGTAGATAGAATACTGGGGACAATACAAACTGAACGATAACTACTCTATTGCTCAATTTACATTTCATGTTTATAATAAGATGCTAACTATAATCATTGTCACGCTATTTGCTTGACTCACATTTGGAAACAGCCCAGATCCAGGTGGCATGTCGAAGACGTCGGTGTCGCATCAGGACCCAACCTGTTTGACACTGGGTCAATAATGTCTGAAAAGCTTGAACGAATTGAAAGTAATCGAAATGTCACTTTATTCAAACTAGGGCAGATATTCTTGTTTCATAACGGGATTACGCCTTCGCTTGCTATTCACGTCAATATACCTACCTGTAAATAGTGAAGACCCAGATGAGACAGCTCCTGCAAGAGCTGTCTCATCAGGGTCTGTACTATTTATAAGATGATTGTACAACCAGTGTACTCCACAGCAGTGATTGCACAGCGAAATACTTGTACACAGTGAAGATATATGTAGTTATACAACAGGGCATAGGTAAAGGAGGAGAAATGTATTTTAGACAGCAAGAGAAGGGTTAAGTTTAATGTATTGTATTATTGAAACAAACCCATAGTATCACCCACCATATCAAACACTCAACATGTGCGCTTAAAACGTCTTGCTAGTATACTTTTACGTTTTATTGTCGTCAATCCCATCACACGCACGACAAATCTGATACAAGCGATCCATGTGATGTATAATTGATATGTGCCGTTGTATCAGATGTTGAATTTCATTTGTCTATTGTCTGAGACAATAATAGCGTGCAACAATCGAAATGTCACTCAGGTCTCACCATAAGCGTACTGAAGGACATTTCGCAGCCACTGGTTTCAATGAACCTTACAAAACACGCATGGAATAAATGAGAAAACGATTTCATAGAAACCGAAATTATAAAGAAAAATAATTTGCAATGTAAGCTGATATAGCAACAATAGGCGTACTAAGCTAATACTAATTCTTTCTTGTATTGAAACAACCCTTTGATGAGACTTTTAACCCTTTATGAGAGCTTTATGTGCGGCAGTCGGGTATACAGTAAAACTCCTCAAATGCGCCCACCTGAAATATGTATAATTCTAGGTGGTAGAGGCAGGTGGAAGATTAATGAAGGACAAAAGTAATGCAGAAAGAGGAACTTTCTGCATTACTTTTTTGCTGCATTAAACAACCACTTGCCTATAACGACATCCATGTTTATTCATTAAGTGGTCTCATTTGAGGGGATCTACTGTATATTACGTTGGCAAAGAATGTAGAACTCATGTAAAGCGTTCATGACAGAACCTATTGATCAGGGTTTGCATTGTTTGTTATGCAAATTATTTTCTTCAGTGGTGAATGTTGATATAACATTTTGTTTAATTAATGTTCTGAGAAGGAGGGTCCTTTTTTAATTATTCAGTAAATTAACCTTTTCCCTCATATATAAACGTGTTTTCACGCATTTGCAAACATAGTAGACACATATCAGACGCTCTGATCAGGGTCTGCTCTGTTTGTTAATTTAATCTCAAAAATCTGTTTCTTTACTTTATAAAAGGCTACAATTTTCCCATTTCCGTATTTAATTATAACTATTTTGTCAATGGATATTCATTAGGTATTGACATTTGGAATACATACAGAACATGGAAAAGGCTAAGAGTTAAATATACCATAACCCGATTATGGCTTCCAACATATGTAACGGTTATCGTAAACAATATTGATTACAATATGGAAAACTTTTGAAATTGAATTTAAATTATTAATTTAAACTATTCAGTCATATTTCCATTCAAATTTTCAATTTTGTTTCTAATTTATTAAAGGTATATAACCCACTTTGTTTCGTTGTACGTGAATACATTAAATTGTCCATTTTGTACGTTTTTGTGATTTCTTTAAACAGATAATAAGAAGGAATATAATTTTAAATAGAGCTGTAAACATTCTTTTCATTTTAATTAAAATCGATATGGAAACGTTTGATGTGTGTGTTTAAATTGAGCATTGTTTAACCCATTCCCATATAGTTTACTTTAAGACCCGACCTCTTTGAATAAATCTACAGAAAAAAGGATAATTTACTAGACAGAGGGGGGATTTAAGAATTGTGCAGTTTTGGATCAGTTGTAATGAATAGAGCATGTACTCATATGGAGTAAATACTGCCTGTATCACAATGGTTTCAAAAAGTAACTTTTACAGATATTCCAAAAGGCGCCAACATGTGGTACCGGGTCACATCAACCTATTGCAAGTGCTGTGAGGTAGCAAATAGGTTACGTGTATGTCTCGATAGGTTCGTTTGTATTAAATGTACATTGTCTATTTGAAAGCACATTTCGTTATATGAATAGTTCTTATGCGTCACTGCTGCAAAATTTGACATTTGTACAGTGAAGTATCGCCATGACGAACGCATACTTGACTAATATAGGATGATGTAAAGGCAGGTGGTAGCTTAATGCAGGATATATAAGATACCGAAAGCTCCTATAGAAGCTCTGTGTAGCACATTTGTCCTGCATTAAGCTGCCACCTGTCTTACTAGTCAATAATTAAACTTCTTTTGAGTGGTCGTACTAGCGAGTCTTTGTTGTGTTACCATTGTATGTCAAGTTATAATATGATTACGCAGTCCGCCGCTTTTTATGCCCATCAACAATAAACAGCCACATGTACTGCTTCATGCATTGGCACAAAGTATAATGCAATCCCGTTCTGTCAATGAGTCATTGAAATCCGGAAAAAAATGTGGAAGAAATATTAAATTATTTATTTTAGTTGAATAACAATACTAACAACAACAGTATTATGTAATTTTGAATACGGTACAGTATCTGCATCGTAAACTGAGGTATTTTGTAACAATCAGACGTATTGGTGCCAGCCAATTGTGTAGGATGCAGAATAGATATTAATATTTCAAATTGCTTCCGTGCCCAATGATAATAATAATAATGGGAAATTCAAACTTCATATTATATATTGTATTAAATATTTAATCATTTAAAGCATGTGTCATAAATTCATTATTATATTCCAAGTTTCTATCCGAAGCTGGTCAGTCTTCCACTGCTTATCAATGCCATTTTAGTGAAGCGTTAAGAAAGCCAAGTAATCTCAAGGCGCTCCTGCGACACAGTATTTCACATCCTGAATTTTATGGTGATGTGATTTACAAACTTCTTAAACTTATTGGACATACCATGTTCTCACTTTATTCCTCAAGTATTTTAAATATTCATTAAAAAGGGATATGATCCTATAGTACTACAACATACTGCATGTCCGGTTGATAACCCTTGTACAGTTGGCAATCACGCTGCCCTCTTTGCATGTACGCCGACAATAATGGTTTAGTACTCTATGAAGGCGACCTCTTAACCCTTTCGCTGCCAATGTCGGATCTGTGATTACCTATGCAAACAGTTTGGATCCAGATGAGACGCCGAGTAACTCGGCGTCTCATCAGCATCCAAACTGTTTGTTACTGTTACTATGTTTTTGAAACAAAAATGAAGAAAATCAAAAGAATGAAAATTTGTAGCAGACGACAAAGTTAGCAGACGACAGAGTTTGGCAGCGAAAGGGTTAAATCCGGAGACTGAAGGAGGACGTCGTGTTTGTCGTACCCTTTATTACTTTTCTACAATTACTCCGTTTGCAGCTCAATCATTGAGTACACTGGCGATAGGTGGATACAGTTTGTTTCACTTAAATATATTTTCGTTTCACATGCTTTGTACCACTGTATTTGCCATCGCAGTTGTTGTAGATTAGTCGGGGAGGGGATACGTTATTTACCCTGTTTGTCCTTTAGGGCGGGGATGGAATAAGTGTGAGGTTGGGCACCCCTAAACCAATTTAAACCCCTAGTGACTATTGTCACTGTCCGCTCCAAGGCCGTACTTCCATCTTCCCCATATTGTGTGTTTGTTTTGTCATTGTGCGTCTCTTTATGTTTTTGGTAGTTATGTACATTTGTTGTGTTTTCTTGTCTTGCTGTTCGGATGGCTGTTTGTTCTGTGTGTGTCGTTTCCTGTACGACTCATATTTGTACTTTTTTGTTAGAGTAATCTCTCTGAACGCAAAACGTACATATTGTTTAATACAAACACGATGGGTAACTAACATTATTGTAAGAACCAAAATAGTTTTTGTCGTACAGTGGTATAAATATTCCACTGTATGCTAGAAAAAATATAGAATGGCATAACACTATTGGGGTGTCAAAACTGTAACATGCATGTTGAAATTAATCGAATTGCATTATAATTGTTCATGATAAATCATTCTTATGGAGACATGATTCAATGTATAGATTCAATAGATTGAAACGCTATTCATGTAAAACATTATTCCGCTAAAACGACTTGATATGCATTTCCAAACAGCTTGAATCGATATGAGGCGCCGAGTAACTTAGCGTCTCGTCGGGATCCAGGCGGCTGTTTGGCACTTTGTCAAATAAGTTTTCAAAAGCATATGCTGTGACAGCATTTACTTAAAAAATTGGTCGAATCGGAAATACCGTAGAATCCTCTTAACCGTAATTCTAGTAAACGAATTTAGATACTGTTAGGCAGATGGCTGCTTAATGCAGAGTGAAAGTAATGCAGAAAGCTCCAGAAACGCTTTTTGCATCACGTTTACCCTGCATTAAGCTGCCACCTGTCTCCAAGACCAATATCTATACTAAATCGAACTTCCAATTTAGAAGGGTTCTACTGTCTGTACATAGTGTGCTTGTATAGAACAAATAGTTCAACAAAGTTGTTAAGCTTAACCAATTTGTTTATATGCCATGTTTAGTTAACATCAAGAGCTGAGGACAAACTTGTTGAATTAACAATCTATGGCGCGATATCGTGATGACCTTTTCAGTATCGTTTGGATAGAGATGATACATCCAGTAACTGGATTAGTGAACGAAACTCTCATAAATTAGGTGATGCATATTCCCGGGAACAAATCGAATTACATGACTTCTTATCTGAAGCTATGCTGCTTGAAAATGTCATCACCGGTTCCACGCATTGATACAACATGTCCGCAACACACATTTGATATATCAATCCAGTTTGTCTGTCCGCATACTAGGGTATTTGGGTGCCACTGGTTGTTTTGAACATTTTTACATATCCGGTTACACAGTAAAGGTATCCTTGCATACATAAATAATGGGAATTATAGCCGATTATGTGAGCCTATTGTTACAGTTGCAAACTATATAATAGAAATGTTCTGTCTGACTTGTGCTATTTCTGGGAACCATCAGCCTAAAGTATCTACTTTATAAGTGGACACGGAACTTGATTCTAGTCATCTTTAATAATACACTTTGTTTGAGTGTGTTTTGCGCAGAGCTATCATTGGAAATGATGAATACAGTGAAGTCTGGTGGGTATATTTGTTCAGTAATGCATCGGCAATTGGGAAATTCAAACAAGTGTCCTTTTCGGTGACAGCTAAATGCAGGGTGTAAGTCATGGAGGAAGTTACACTAAAGGTTTCTGCATGACTTCCACCCTGCAAAAAATCTGTCACCAGCCTAAATAGTTTTATTTTTTCCATATTTATTTACAAAACCTTTGAATTAATATAGTGCGTGTATCTTTCAGTATCTGCAATAAATCACTAAGAGACATTTCACCAACATATATCAATCTTGTGACAGACTAACCTTTTTCAAGATGAAACAGTAAAGTCTGCTTACACCCTGATTTGTTTTGCTTTCGCCGGACTTGTACAATTATTTCAGAATAATATTGACGGATACATTGTAGTTAAACAGTTTGAATTATAATTCCGAGTTACTCGGTCGCTAAATTGTATCCAAGTTATTTGCATATGGCAGGCTGCATTTAGCATAAAAAGGTTAAACCTGAGTATTGGCTTGTCAAGATAAATGTGTTTTCTTCCAGAACTGCAACTACTGTATTTAACTGGTTAGACACAATGTTATTCATCAACTGAAGGCAGAAGCCGTGTTTAGACAAAACCTGTATTGCTTGTTTTATGCTACTCTGAAATTTCTTGACAAAAGCGTAGATGATGTTTTGTTTCAGTTATCTCAGACATCACATCGGTGTTTGTTTGAATAACGTTATATAATTTTACGTGTCAGTTAATGAGATATTCATAGTGTCAACGCTCGAAAACAAATTTTACCGGAGCTTATCTGTTTCGAGGGGTGACAAACTGAATGTCTCACAAACTGACAGTTAATAATTGTTTTATTACACCGAGCCTCCGTTACAGGCCATCTACATTTGATGTTTTCTTTTGACGAGTGCTTAAATTTCACCAATATCTAAATATCACACGTTTCCTTCATTCAATATAATGGTACCATACATGTTGAAGCATCTGGTAGAGTAACACCTCTCTATACAGGAAATCCAGTAGATGAGATTTTAGATACCTTTAGGCAGGTGGCTGCTTAATGCAGAGTGAAACTCATGCAGAAAGCTCCTAGAGGAGCGTTCTGCACGACGTCCACCTTGCATTAAGCTACCACCTGTCTCCAAGACCGATATTCGTACTAAATATAACGTTCGATTTAGAGAGGTTTTACTGTATTTCATTTTTTCGTTGTCAAGGCTATTAACCATTTACTCCATATATACTCCTTTTAACACAGTTTGTAAAACTTACACTTCTTCGAGGAACCTCGAACAGACATTTAGAAACCTAAATCATTTGCCTAATGAATATTAATACTTATCCTTTTTTCCATGAATATCCTTATAAGAAATAATGACGTTATGAATATTTAGATTAATTGTTATAGTAGGACATGGACACCGGAACGTTTGGTCACAGCAGAAACTGCAAAAGTCATACCTTGATCAGACGGTTCTTATAGAAGATGTTTGATATTGGTATACTCTGTTCGCAGAAATGCGTAGTTATGACAGCGACGGTATAAAAGGATCAATATAATTCAAAAAGTAAAACGAGTAGACCCCGTAAGAACCGACTGATTTTGGGCTACTATTTTAGCAAAGACGATAAAAGCCATCCCTATCTGGTAAAAGGGTTAATTTAATCAGAGCTAAGATCAAGGTGCGTACTAAATACTAAAATCATCATATTTTCACCGAACCCTATGTTGTGACCACTCTTTAGAATCGTCTCTTCGAGACAAATCTAAGAGCGGTTACACCATAGGGTTTGGTTGAGATTGTGGAGAAATAAAGAAGTTATTCTTAAAATTATTTTAATGTTCGCATCTTATCTGAACTCCTTGATAAGCAGGCGTTAAAATGCATCCCTATTTGGTAAAGGACTATGTTATTTCATGAAATGCTCGCACAAGTTGCATGACAGTTTAAAAGCCTGTGTGCAACACACACACAGATTTCAAGTGAACTTGTCAATGACGGAGATAAATGCTTTATTGATCGCCGACATCCATACATTGTCTCCAGTAACTGATGTACATTGTGAATTTTACTGTCCTGGGCCTTTCAATACAGGTTTAACATCAGGCTACTCAAAACTAGCTGAATATTCACATGTACAAAGTAACGATCTTACAGGGATCCTTTTTGTTAGCAATGCTTAACCCTTTCCCTTATGTAAGCGCATTTTAACGCATTTTAACGCATCTGCAATCAGAGTAGACCCAGATCAGACGGCTCCTACAGGCCCGTTTGAGCAAGGTCTGCTCTGTTTGCTTATGGTGTAACATAGATCTGAATCTACAGCTTCTGTCTGAGCCAAAATTTCCTGTGTTGATATGCCATTATAAAAACAAATCTTATAAATATTCATGACGTCATTATTTCCTCATGAATATTCATCAGTGAAAGGGTTAATGAATGCGTGTATATTCCCTATTGTCATATAACTGTGGTTGTCTGAGTCTCTTGAAAATTGTACATAACATAGCAATTAATATTGGCTCATAGTGCGATTTCAAGTTCCTTAATCGAATCGAATTGCAAACATAAACGTAAAAGAAAAGGATACATGTAACTGTCTGTCTGCATGGACGGAACTGACCGATACGGTTAGAGGGCTATTAGCCAAGTCTGTATTTTGAACAAAATAAAATTCATATAGTCTGCTGGGCAAATATTTTTACACAATTTTCATCCACAGCATTTTCAAATTTGTAACTATAATCAGTCAAACTGCAATCAAGGTGTCAACAGTTTGTATCATGATGAGATGGCGAGTTACTCGGTGTCTCATCGGGATCCAAATTGTTTCCAAAGGTAAGCATGGATCCACCGGCAATATGATAAATGTTAAATGGGTAATTCTACAAGCATTTAACATTTGAGAAATAATATGTAAGAGGTGTGATTCAAACGATACAGACCCTGTTCTTTAACCCCTTCCTCCTTGAATATTTATGTGAGAAATAATGACGTCAAGATTATTAATTAGAATAATTTGCTATAATAACACATAGACACAGGCAGTTTTGTCCATTGCAGAATCTGTAGAAACATATCTATATTACATCATAAGCAAACAGAGCAGATCCTGATCTGACCGCTCCTAAAGGAGCCATCTTATCTAGGTCTACACTCTTTGCAAAGGCGTA
This sequence comes from Azorinus chamasolen, assembly GCA_963576725.1. Taxonomy (NCBI): domain Eukaryota; kingdom Metazoa; phylum Mollusca; class Bivalvia; order Cardiida; family Solecurtidae; genus Azorinus; species Azorinus chamasolen. The sequence continues at coordinate 9,726,718 of OY755252.1, forward strand.
GAAAGGCGTAGTTATGGAGTAAAGTGTTAAGAGAGCATTTGATCTGCGTATACTCTGTTTGTCATTGGCCTTGTAAGTGACACTAGCTAGACATTAAACCCGCTCTAAAGCAAACCTTCAAATAAGCCTCGGTATCGGTTTTAACATATTCTCTCCTACTGACGTTTTTTGCGCATCCATAAACTCAATATTTGAAAACATTGTGATAAATAGAGCTATAGTGGTTTAAAAACTACACAATTCTAAAAGTCTCCTTTTCTATGGTAAATGCTTCTTTTCGGTAGATTATTTCAAAGATGTTGGGTCTAAATAGTCTAGGAGGGAATGGGTTAAGACATGTGACAGCTTTATGCTGTGTGCAAGTCATGCAGAAAGCTCCCAAAAGTGCTTTCTGCAATGTTTTGATCCTGTAGTAAGCATCTACAGGATTTAATCCTTCTCTTGCTGAATTTTAAAATACATGTACATTTCTCCTTCTTTACCCATGCCCTGTTGTATAATAACATATATAGTTTCTGTGTACAAGTATTTCGCTGTGCAATCACTGCTGTGGAGTGCACTGGTTGCACAATCAACTTGTAAATAGTGCAGACCCTGATGAGACAGCTCCTGCAGGAGCTGTCTCATCTGGGTCTTCACTATTTACAGGTAGGTATATTGACGTGAATAGCAAGCGAAGGGTTAATTGTTCCTAACTACAAGTCTGGTTTAGTGGGATTCACTGTCTATTGATGACCACTTATCCCATTGTGAAAACACAATGTTTGATCTAGTGAACACTTCCGAAACGATCAATTATTTGTAAAACCTACTGAAAGAGCAACAATTAAGATTGATTCTGATGTGCCACTCTGTGTTTTATCGGATCCAAGCCGTTTGCAAATGCGAGTGTGGGGAGTGAATAATAGGATAACGTGTTAACCCTTTCCCTATTCTATGTAAACCTGTCCCTATTCCATGTAAACATTTTCCTGTCCTAAGTAAACATTTCCCTGTTCTATGTAAATCTTTCCTTGTTCTATGTAAACATTTCCCTGTTCTATTTAAACCTTTCCCTATTCTATGTAAACCTTCCACTATTCTCTGTAAACCTTACCCTATTCTAAGTAAACCTTTCCTTGATCTATGTAAACATTTCTCTGTTCTATGTAACTCTTTCCCTATTCTATGTAAACTTTGCCCCTATTCTTTTTAAACATGTCCCTGTAAATGTATCCATTTCCCCGTTCTATGTCACCCTTTCCCTATTCTATGTAAACCTTTCCCTGTTCTATGTAACCATTTCCCTATTATATGTAACCCTTTCCCTGTTCTATGTAAGCCTTTCCCTATTCTATGTAAACATTTCCTTGTTCTATGAAACCCTTTCCCTGTTCTATGTAATCCTTTGCCTCTTGGCGTGCACACTTCATGTTTGCTTCTGGATTGACCTCGATGAAGCTTCTACTGTCTAACGGCTATTCTATTTTAGTATCGTGTAACGATAAAACACACCCTCGTCCGTTACTTTAAAACGATTTAAGTAGAGATTAAAAACCGCGACTGTAAATGCCAAACTAACTTTGTTCACGTACATCACAAGACAGAGTAATTAACTGTTTAACCTTTAGCCTGTTTGGCAAATGCTATTGGTTGAAAATATCGCATTTCGCTGCCCTCTTGATTTGTTTTGCAATTCTCTTCAACAACATGGTCAAGGTATCAAACAGTTTGGCTGCCTAGTTACTATATGTGTGTACGTACGTACTTGCGTATGTGTCTAGGTAAACCATATGAAGCACGAGTATTGATACTGACACATGCGTACACATACATTTACACCTACACAACACATACATCTACACATACATATATATGCCTACACAACACACACACCTACATATACACTTACATAACACATACTCATGCATAAACACCTACACAACACACATATACATGTACATATACACTTACACAACGCATGTACATATACATATACACCTACACAACATATACACATACATATACGCCTACACAACACACACACCTACATACACATGTATACACTTACACAACACATACACATGCATATTCACCTACACAACGCATTCACATACACGCCACTGTATATACCGTTTGTTTTCAAGAACGTATAACAGTAAAACCTGTGTTGGGCGACCGCTCTATGTTTAAGCATTTGATTCTGCGTGGCTTTTATCCCGCATTATGCTACCAACTGCATATAATCCGTTACTCTATAAATACGCCTTTCTATGCCTTTACATACAGAGTAGACCCTGACCTATAGGAGCCATCTGATCAGGGTTTGCTCTGTTTGCTTATATGTGTCTACAGTTTCTGCAAGGGCCAACCCCTTCTACGTTCACGTTGCATAACAGAATATAAACTAATTAATATTCATGACGTCATTAATTCTTACATGAATACCCATGGAGTAAAGGGTCGATATCTAAATTCAGACTTCTGGTTTAATGGTGGCGTCAGACAGATAGTGTGTGTTGTGTCAGCTGTGCATGAAGTATCACTACGCTTAACCATTTCCATCGTATTGATGCCTTTTGACGCCTCTGAAAAAGTTACTTTCTAAAACCATTGTGTTAATTGAGCATTTGCTCCATAGGAGCAAATGCTCTTTTTATCACAATGGTTTCAAAACTACAAAATTCTACACTTGTCCTTTTTCTTAATAAATGCTCCTTTCGGTAGATTTATTCGAGTTAGGTCTAAAAAATAGTCGGGAGTGGGTTAAATTTCATACACTTTTATGGCTTACATCTATTAACTATGATTAGTGCGATCTCTTTGCAGACACAGTATATTTTTTTCTAAGCAGTCATTCATTTATTGAGCATATGCGTCTAAATAAACAGACGTATGTTTAATGCATGTCAAAAGTAATTAAGAAAACTCCTATAAGAGCTTTTTGTATTACTTTTGACATGTACTAAGCTACCACCTGCCTTACATACCCATAATTAGAGCTCTATTTGATGGCAGCTTAGTTGCTCTACTGTAGTTGTTACAGGATTCTTAATTTCCGTGAAGGATATTCAATATAGATCTTATATACTGAGTAGATTATTCGGATGTTTGTAACAGGGTCCAGCTGATAAATACCATTACTGTGGCGTCCGTGAAATAGGACGGTTGTGATTTTAATTGGTAGCCTGCTGGTTAAATGTGACATATATGCCAGGATTTAATGTGAATGGATTACTTTGTTTGTAAGAATTTAACGTCAATTGCGATGCCATGTATACATTTATCACGGAATAGTCTGGCATCTTATGTTTCATAAAATATCTTACTGTAAAGATACATTCCCGAAAACAAACAACTTAATGTTTCAAACTTTACATCTATACTCTCTAAATACGCAATCCGAACGAATCAATATCAGACAGGGTCAAGATCAGGGTCCATGCTTATAAAGCTTTTAGTTGAGTCTGAGTTTTGTTCTCAAGCTTTTGATTGGTCAGATTTGAGTTCTCAAGCTTTTGATTGGTCAGATTTGAGCCAAAGGCTCAAATCTGACCAATCAAAAGCTTGAGAACGATCTCAGACTCAACTAAAAGCTTTATAGAGCATGGACCCTGGGACTACTCTGTTTGCTCATGATATACTACAGATATAATGTTTACATAAATGTCATGACCAAACACATCCTGTGTCCATGTGCTATTATAACAGTTAATCTAATTAATATTCATGACTTCATTGTTTCTTACATTAATATTAACAGAGTAGATGGTTAATAGAATGTTTTACAAGTTCATTAGAACGTGATTTAACCATTTATCTAATGATCATTTATGCACGAATTGATCACTTCATGAATATTCAACAACTTATTTTTTATAATGTTAAATGTTCAAGGGTATTTTTAACTTAGACAAAAACTATTGGATCCAATCTATATCAGTCTGTAAGCAAACAGCGCAGACACTGAACAGATAGCTTCTACAGGATTTGTCTGGCCTGGGTCTACTCTGTTCGCAAGGGCGTTCGAACCCCGATAAAAAGGGTTATGCAAGCATTTTTAAAGTCAATATACTGGTAGTGCTTGTTTAATTCATGGCAAAAGTAATACAGAACGTTTTAGTATTTACACCTAGCATTAAGCTTACACCCGCATTAGAGTCTCAACTTGTATACATTTTAATGACCCCTTATCCGTTAACCTGTTCACCGCCAATGTTACATAAATGCACCGCGGGAAATAGTGCAGTCCCCTTTTCAAGGCTGCGTCTGATCAGGGACTACACTTTTTGTACCAGTCTCTATTTCTATATTTGTGCTTTATTGTATTTATTTATCTTATTTCCTTATTTTACCGAATTATTTAACAAAGTTGAATAGCATACGACACTTAGACAGTTGGCATTGAATGGGTTAACCTGATAGAGTTGTCTTCTGACGCCTTTGCAAACAGAGTAGACCCAGATCAGACAGCTCCTGTAGGAGCCGTCTGATCAAGTTCTGCTCGTATTCGTTTTTGAGTTGCATAGATCTAAAATAGACCTAATTCTACAGTTTCTGCCAAAATCAATTATTCATGCGTTCCTGTTCCATTATCAAAACTCAGCTAATAAATATCCATGATGTCATTATGTACGTAAGCATGTATTAGGTAAAGGGTTCATATAGTTTCACCCCTTTGCAACCAGAGTAGACCCAGATCAGACGGCTCCTCTAGGAGCCGTTTGATCAGGGCCTGGTCTGTTTGCTTATGGCATAATGTAGACCTGATTCTACAGGTTTTAGTAAACCAACATATTCCCTTGGAAAATGTACATTATAAAAAATAGCTAATAAATATCCATGGTGTCATTATTTCTTACATAAATATTGAAAAGGTAAAGGGGTTAAACATTTTTGCTGGTTTGTAATATTGTAGTTGAATGAAGAAACATTTTGTTTGGAGCTTTAGAATTTAACAGTGTATTTTACTGTTGCTCGTTTAGACAAGCAATACTTTCATTTATTCTGAATGCATCATTATGTCCCGTCAAAGGCGGGCGAACAGAGACAGATTTTGCATGTTATGGGAAGTTCGCCAGATTTATTGTTTAATTGTTAGCCAATACGTGTTTGCCATCGCTATTTATTTTGAAACCATCCTTTTTGTATTGGAAACATTTGCCATACACCATGGTTAAAACTAATATTAACCCATTATTTCATGAATACGAACAATAGAAGCGTTGGCCATGGGCGAAACTATATTGTTTCAACAACAAGCAGAATAGATCCTGGTCAGACGGCTGATACACAATCCATCTGGTCTGGGTCTACTCTGTTTGCAATCACGTTGAACGCGTATTAATTTATTCGATGGTTTTTAATATATACATTCTCTTAAGCAGTTAGTGTTGCTCAAAGAATACCAAACGAAACTTTATAGTGCAGCCCTGGATATGTATATTAAAAACAGGACATTTTCAATAGAGAAGAATTTAAGATTTACATAAGTGACTGCTTAAAGTGATATTGTCTACTTTTGCCTAAAATACATAACTTATTTGTGTTCATGATGAAAACCGATAAAAACTGTTGAAGAAGAAAAAAACCTTCATATGTTCGATTTCGAAGATTTGTCGATGTATTAGTGTACAATTGGGTCAGATGTTAACTTCCTAACTGTTCGACGTAGTTCGATACTATGTTGCTGTGGAACAGACAATTAGAGTATGGGCATATAAATAAGAGTTGACAATCTTCATTAGAATGATTGAACATAGCAATCACCATGTTGTATGCTGTTATTGAAACTATGCGTTTATTGTACGGAATGTCACTTTAATGCTTACTTGCTTAACCCTTGCGGCGACAAATTTCTGACTGTCGTCTGCAATCCAATGTTTTTAAATCATTCTGTACAATAAGGAAATGAGATAAATAAATGCAAATTTCAAAGAAATAAAGCACATATATAGAAATAGAGATTGAGACAAAAAGTGAGGTCCCTGATCAGACGCCGCCTTGAAAAGGCGTCGTCTGATATGAGACTGCACTATTTTTCGTACTGCATTTATGGAACATTGCCGATGAAAGGGTTAATGCAAGTGTACAAAACAAAGAAACCTATTGTACTGTTAAAAATCACGCAGAAAGCTCTTCCATGAACTTTCTATATACCTTTCACCGATAAATCGCCAACTGCCAGAAAGATCGACATTCATACTAACTTCTATGCCCTGTTTAGAGCGAACTTAAAGTTTACTACATTGTATGTAATGTGTATATACAGATAAATCGGTATGTTTGATGGAGTTAAAACATATAATTAATACCTGTGTCATTTCCAATTAATCACGTAAATACAAGGTGAAGGCATCAATTACGGACTTTAGGAAAACTAATATATAGCATAAACCCAATACAGAAGAACCTATCTTAAGCGACCTTTCAGTTATTGAACATATGAAAAGCAGATGGTTTGTTAATACAGGACAAAAAAAATACTAAAATCTCCCATAGGAGCCTATTGCATTACTTTTGACCTGCATTAAGCTACCACATGCCTTACAGACCCATAATTAGACATATTTTAATGTTTGCTTAAGACTGGTTCTATTGTATTCAGCTTTATTGATATATTTCAAATAGTTAAAAACAATCAACACATGTGGGTTTTTCAGCCATCAATCATAATAATTACAAAGTGAAAAGAAGGCCGTCATCGAAATTAATGACTCGAGGAAAACTAATAGCACAAACTCAATAATTCAATATTCAACCTTATTATTGTGTATATCAGGTTAGTATAGTATTGATGTCGATAGAGATGTGGGAGGTGTCTTGAAATGCGAGCGTAAACCAAAATAATAATTTGAAATTCGAAGATATTGTGTCAACAACTCTTGCATATTTAGATCCTGGACGCCGTCAATATGTGTTTAACCCATTCCCTGTTGTATATTCATGTAAGAAATAATGACGTCATGAATACTAATAAGATTACTGTTAATAATGGCATACAAACACGGGATATTTTGGCTCAGGCAGAAGCTGTAGAATCATATCTATAATACACCATAAGCAAACAGAGCAGACCCTGATCAGTCTGATGTGGGTCTACTTTGTTTGCAGATGCGCGAAAATGCGCTTACATAAGTGAAAGGGTTAAAATATATATTTACCCAACCAAATACAGTAAAACCTTTCTGAACCGGGCGTTCAAAGGTGTACTAATGCCATTCTTTAACCCGTTCGTTACTGGATATTCATGTAAGAAACCATGGCACCATGAATCTTTATTTTCATAATGGCATTTACACATATGTTTTGGTATTTGTAGAGTCAAGTCTCATGATTTCATATGCAAACAGAGCTAATCCTGATCTGTCGGCAGTCATAGGAGCGGTCTGGTTTTGGTCTACTCTGTTTGCAAAGGTATGAAAAAGTGTTCATATGAGGGAAATGACTAAGGCAGAGTGCAGCTTAATGCATGGTAAAAGTCATATAAAGAGCTCCAACAACAGTTCTCTACATGATTTTGATCCTGCATTAAACAGCCACCTTCTTGGTTAAAAAATTCCTAGGTGGGTTTGATTGTTATTAACACTTTCCTCTATAAATATGCATTTCTGCGCCTCTGTAAAAGTCACCATTTGAAACCACTGTGATAAATAGAGCAATTGTTTCATAGGAGCAAATGCTATATCACAATGATTTCAGAACTGCACAATATTATAAAAGTTACCCTTTCTCCAGTAAATGTTCCTTTTCGGTAGATTTATTCAAAGAGGTTGGGTAAAAAAGTAGTCTATGAGGGACTGGGTTAAGACAGCTTTATGCTGCGTGAATGTCGTGTAGACAGCTAAGGAAGGAGCTTTCCGTATAACTTTTACCCTGCATTGAGCATGGTCCTGCTTAAAACTATCTAGATTTTCATTTACTTGAAGTCCGGCTTAGACATTTTTTCAGTACCGCACTAGACATTCTCCACGTTAAGACATATTTGCTGTACTGCTCCGGGTTTTCTCCGAGTTTTCAAAATGTAGAGTTCTTTTCTGTACGTATACTTCTCTAGGTGTCCTCCATATTGAGACGGATTTAACTGTATACGTAGTGTTCGGTGTACCGTTGATCTTCAAGTGACCATAAACGTTACTTCGAGATAAATAAAGATTCGAGTCATATACTATGGCAAGTTAACAACTTAATGCAGGTTTAAAGTAATGCTGAACGCTCGTGTAGGAGTGTTAGCATTATTGTCGACTTGCATTATGCTATCACATGTCTTTCTAGATATGCGTAGTAATACATTTTGGAACAAGTCTGCAATGTAAATTTCTGATGAACCGAACATTTACTTCGAGTTATCCGTGTACGAGACATCGGAGTTTAACCGTATCAGCACAAAACCCGATTAATGCTACTAGGGTGATAAAATGAGAGCGAATCCCCCGATGATGCAAAAATAATTTGTCAGTTTTTAAAGTAATATCTACGTCGATCGAACGACACTGTGCAATAAAACGATTCAATTCCCAGGAGAAGATATGACTATGTTTTGACATTTAAGAAGTTATTAAATGTCTGTTGCAGAACTGTCTGCATGCCGTATAAACTGCCGAACTCATTGGGAAACGGAACACTGAACCATTTGCACCACACTATATGCATGGGTCATAATGTTATACAGTGTCTGCAATAGTTCTCAAACATCTTAATACTGCATAATCTTTCCTAAGCAGCAATTCATTATTAAACACAGGAATCTTAAAAAGAAGGTGGTTGCTAAATGCAGGGCAAAAGTAATGCAAAATGCTCCTATAGGTCCTGCATTATTCTACCACTAACCTTACTGACCCATAATTAGACCTCGTTATGACGACCGTTTAACCCTTCGCTTGCTATTCACGTCAATATACCTACCTGTAAATAGTGAAGACCCAGATGAGACAACTTCTGCTGGAGCTGACTCATCTGGGTCTGTACTATTTACAAGTTAATTGTGCAACTAGTGCACCCCACAGCAGTGATTGCATAGCGAAATATTTGTACGCAGTGAAGATATATGTAATTATACAACAGGGCATGGATAAAGAAGGAGAAATGTATTTTAAAATTCAGCAAGAGAAGGGTTAAGATATATTCTACTGTGTAGTTATAGTTTGAGCTTGCTCATATCTGATCAATATGGTACTTTGAAATGATGTCAGACTCGGGCAAAACGGTTTAAATTGTATAGCCTCGATGGCTCGGCGTATATTCACCCGATGACATTAGGATAATGTGTCAGTCTGGATATCAGTATAAATCTCTAGCAAAATTATGGGGTAAGGTATATTCAATGGCTTTACTTGTATTATTTTTGTAAGGTTAAGGAATATTCATAAAACTAAGAATTGTTGTTAATATTCTCCAGTAGTTTATGAATACTGGACCTGGACAGTCACACATAGTATCTGACATTCAGAAGCTACATTTGAGAATGAGAGTGAACATCTGCAGACTATAATACTATTGTAAGTTCACCATTTGTACCAAAATATAATTTGTTATATTTCGTTACATGAATTAGGACCAGAAATGTTCTGTAAACAGTGTAGAACCAGATCAGTTTGTTTTACATTTATAAGAGTATATTCTGGTTTGTTGAATTGTGTGACGAACAGTGTACATATTTTGTATACATGTACTTATATCCCTTTTGGAGACAGCAGGCAGCTTAATGCAGGGTGAAAGTCACGCAGAAACTTCTCTAGGAACCTTCTGTATGACTTTCATCCCGCATTAAGCAGCCACCTGCCTAAGAGTATCAAAATTCTTCTCTACTAGAATTCTGGTTTAGATATATTTTACTGTATGTTTGAGCTTTCCGCGCGAAATATTTGATTTAGGCTAGACTGTTAGACTGTTTGCGAGGTGAGGACCTGAATACAGACCAAGCAACAGTAAATCTATAGTTGCAGCAATTGAATTTATAAAAAAAAAAAATCAAACAGGGTCAGACGAGATATAATCATATATTCTGTGCCAAATAAAAAATATATTAATGCAATGTAAAAATGTATTGTGCTCATATTTTTGAACATATTATAAATTGATTTCAGAGAAACTAATTTAGTGCTAAAGAACATAGTCTGTCTCAAATTCTTGAAATAAATCTACCGAAAAGGAACATTTACTAGAATAAAACACAAAATGTTGGACTTGTGTAGTTTTGAATCATTGTGATCAATAGAGCATTTAATCTGGATCTACACATTGTGCAAATGACAGTATGTTAGTTTCCCTCGCTTAATTGTTGCAAATGGCTTGGTTAGAAAATATGAATTTTGTTTTGCATTGTTTTTGGATGACAGCTTTGTCTTTTATTGTACAAAGAGTACTGTAGAACCCCTCTAATGCGACTACTTAATTGATAAACATGGATGTCTTTATAAGCAGGTGATTGCTTAATGCAGGACAAAAGTAATGCAGAAAGCTCCTCTAGGAGCTTTCTGCTTTACCTTTGTCCTGCCTTAAGCTACCACCTGCATCTAACACCCATATTTATACCTCGTTTAGGTGGTCGAATTAGCGGGGTTTTACTGTACTTGTATAGTCCATATCATGACGGTAACGAAAAGTAAATCACTTTACAGTACAATAATGGTTATCTCAGAAATTCCCTTAATCCAATGGTGCCTGGTGACCCTTACCAATGACATAGTAAAAAGCTTAAGGACCTCTGGGAGACTAAGGTTCCATCCTTTGTGCATAGTTGTCACCTCAAATTATAGTTATGTATATACAGTAAAACCCCTCTAAATCGGAGTCCTTATAGGGACAGAGTTTAGATACATTTAGGCAGGTGTCTGCTTAATGCAGAGTGAATGTAATGCAGAAAGCTCCTAGAGGAACTTTCTGCAAGACTTTCAGCCTTCATTAAGCTATCATCTGTCTTCAAAACCGATATCTATACAGCATTTAACGTCTGATTTAGATGGGTTCTACTGCATATATCAATCTCTTCTTGCATCTTTAAGCCTTTCAAACTCATTGTACCCTATAATTAAACATTCAATTTGATAGATTATTCCAATCTGAAAATTCGGCGTTGAAAGTGTTAACCATGTACTCTTTACGCATTTGCAAACAGTGTAGACTCAGATCGGGGTCTGCTCTGTTTGCTTACGATATTATTTAGATATGATTCTACATTTTCTGTCATTGAAAACATTTAATGTGCCCATTTACTTTTATTACAGTTATCCAAGTTAATATTCATGATGTCATTATTTTTACATGCATATTCATGGAGTAAAGAAAGGATAATCCATCTTAAATTGCAAGAGAATTTTGCTGCAATGCTACACTGCAATCCAACCCAGCAGTGGACTAACTTTCTGCTAAATAGCTGTGCGTACGAAAGGTGATGTCTGCACTAATATGGACATTGATAAAGCCAGGCTTACTTACAAATCTAGCATATATCAGTCTGACGTGTGTGGTTTATTGCGCAGAAATGTTCGTCGTATCGTTATTAAAGATGGTATCTGTATGAGTCTGGTTTTATTAATAGCAGCTGTAGCACACCGACGTAATATAATGCATGTTCTGTGTACTAATAACTGTGTACAGACAGACATATATTGATAGATGTTAGAATCAATTCCCAACCAAGAGATTAAACGGACATCGTTTCAATATTAAGTGTTTTCGGTGATAGCAAATGTCTTCTAATTCAGACAGACTTTTTGATATTTCATGCAATGTCAAACGTAAACAGAATTTCAAATGGTTTAGGTCATAATGACAAAATAGTCGGTTTACCGTCTGGATTCAAACTGGATTGCAAAGGCGTAGTTAAATGTAATTAAAGTAGAACCCGTCTAAAGGGACCGTCAAAAGGAGGTATAAAATAGAACCTGTCTTAACCCATTCCCCCATAGGCTATTTTTAGACCCAACCTCTTTGAATAAACCTACCGGAAAAGAGAATTTACTAGAGCAAAGGAAAATGTCAGAATTGTGTAGTATTACAACCATTGTGATAAATGAAGCATTTGCTCCTATGGACCAAATGCTCTGTTTATCACAATGGTTTCAAGAAGTGACTATTACAGAGGAGTTTATGGAGAAAAGGGTTAAGCGGTCCGTCATTTATTGAGTATGGGAGTCTTAAAACGAACGTGGTTGCTTAATGCAGGTCAAAAGTAATAAGAAAGCTCCTATAGGAACGTTCTGTATTATGTTTGACCTTCATTAAAGTACCACATGCCTTGCAGAACCATAATTCTCCAGTTTTGATGGCCGCTTAAGACAGTTCTACTGTACTTTAGGTTTTACAAGCAGGTCGTAGCTATCTGCATTACACACCTTAAGCGGTCCGTCATTTAATGAGGTAAATAGTCTTAAGATGGTTGCTTAATGCAGGGAAAAAGTAATGCAGAAAACTCATATAGGAGCTCCCTGTATTACGTTTGACCTGCATTAAACTACTAACTGCCTTTCAAATCCATAATTGACCATCGTTATGATGGCCGCATAAGACATGCTGTACTCTACTTTAGGTCCTTCAAGCAGGTCGTAGTTATCTGCATTACTTTTGCTGCAAAAATGTACCACCTGCTGTTACAAACATCCATATACTGTAAACCCTCTATAATTCGGAATGTTAGAAGACTTTAGATACTTTTAGGTAGATGACTACTTAATGCAGGAAGAAAGTCACACAGAAAGCTCTTAGCGGAGCTTTCTGCATGACTTTCACCCTGCATTTAGCTGCCACCTGTCTCCATACTAAACTGGACGCCCGGTTTAGAGAGGTTTCACTGTATATTGATTATGTGGTGTCTTTAGAATGGTTTTACTGTACTATCCATAGGAGACAAATAAATTGAGAATCACTTAACATAAGCATACTACTTCATTAAGACGTTACTCCATAGACATGCATTTGCAAACAGAGTAGGTCCAGATAAATCGGCTCCTGTAGGAGCCATCTGATTAGGTGTTACTTGATATGCTTTTGCAATTATATAGATTTGATTGTACGGCTACTGTCGCGGTCTAAATTATATGTGTTCAAATGCCACTATCAAAATCATCTAATTATTTTCATGATTATTATCATAATTTCATCAGGTTATGATTTGACCCCTTCCTTAATACAAACGTATTTTCACGCATCTGCAAACAGAGTAGATCCGGGTCAGACGGCTCCTAATGGAACTTGATAAATATGTTTCTTTAGATTCTAAAATGGTTACAATAGTATACTTTTCACATTTCATTATAGCTATTTTGTCCATGAATATTCAGTAGGTATTGAAATTTGGAATAAACACAGACTAGGGAAAGGATTAATTTTGAAATCGAAAATTTTCTATATCGACCACCAGCAAGAGGTCTAATTGATGTATGCCTATCGTTGCTTTATAAATAGCCTAAACGATGCTGAAAGTTCTTTCGGGAGCTTTCTGCATTGCTTTCAACCTCCAATAAAAAAGACACCCACGTTCATTAATTTAGCTTTGAAGCTCATTTAATTTAGACTCAGAGAGGTCACGTTTCTTCCACGCGATGACATTGGTTTAACCAGTTGAATGCAGGACACGAGTAAATCGTTTTTGGCAAACAATGAAGACCCAGATTATAACACTCCTACAGAAGCCCCCCTATCAGGGTCTGCACTATCTGTCACTCGAAATCATCTCGCAAATTGTATGGACTCTACCAATAAACAAAGATGGGTTATTCCACTTTGAAATTTCAGCGTGAAAAGGGTTAAGCACATCTGTGATAGTCAATAAGTTATTGTAGTGACGTCTTTACGAAGATCTTTCTACAGCCAGTCATCTTGTAGGGTGAGGGTGGCTCTCTCCAATATTCCTGTTTCTGTGTATGAGATGGAACAGACTCTGTAAATGCTGGCAAACGTTTCATGCATCGATCGTCAAAGCAATTACATTCAACTGAAAGAGGATATATTGAAACATTTTAGAATAATACTGCTGATTATTCAATATATGACATATTGTTATTTTCCATCTAAAATGACAGAAGTGAAGCTGTGATTAAATACAAAGTAGTATTTCGCATAGAAATCTGAGAAGAATTATTGTAAAATAGGGTTTGACATGGAAATATGGTATTAGATGCAATTTTCTGCAGACTTAACAAGATACGACTGGATTTTATGGTAAGTTTTTCTTATGTTTCAAACTAGCGTGTTTGATTTACATTAAATGGTAATGGAATACAGAAATGCGCAGCATTTGCAAATTTGAATGGGAACGAGAATAAACTGGCGCTTTTCTCTTACCTATGAATGTGTAACCGCACGATATGAAGCATTTACATAAATACATTAAAAGTGTTCTTAAGTTAATATTGTAAATGTTAGCTTTATAATTTACTTTATTATTGTTTTCATAATTGCTACAACTACTAATAGTAGTATGTAAAAGTATTAATAGTATTAGGAGGAGATGAAGGAGGAAAGGTGATGAGATGGAGTAGTAATGATGACAATACATGCATCATTTTTCATTTATTAGTAGATGGTGGTTGTGGTTATAGAAGTAATAGTTTAACCATAAATGAATATGACTTATTATCAGTATCACCATTAATCAGTATAATTGCCATTACGACTGCTGTTGTTGCTGCAATTGGTTTTTTGATTATTTATAATAATTATCATCATCATCATCATCATTATCATCATCATCATTATCCATCGTCATCATCATCATACTCGTTATTATTATCATTATTATTAGCATTATTAATACTAACATCATTATAATCCTCATTATAAGTATTTGTATTTGCATATTCATTTGCAGTTGCAGTAACAGTTACATGTACTTGCCCACCAAACGATGCAACTGATGTATAAAGACATTCTTATTTGCTAACTTTATTTTGTTCTTGTAGTTTTGTAAGTATGCACATACTTTAAAACAATAATTCCAAACAACGAATCCATACAATATAATAAGTATTTCTTTTATGCAAATGTCCGCTTTTACCCTATTTGACATTATCTTGGGCCTCGTGCATGTGATGGTTATGTTTAAGTTAGACATTATTACAGAAGTATTTAATGCTATATAGACAAATAAATTCCGGAATGCGTGCAATAAACCATACATACTTTTAACCCTTTCAGTGCGGGACATGAAACATTAATGTCCCTTAAAATATTGTAAACACCGATGAGAGGGCTCCTCTAGGAGCCCTCTCATCTGGGTCTGCACTGTTTCACATGCTTCACCTTTCTTTAAAAATGTCCTTGAATATTCATAGTAAGCCTAGCCTTTATCATATTATCGTAGTAAGGTTTAATTATATATTAACAGTTTCTACACTACATTTTGTAATTCCGGCGCTCGAGTGCGTGCTTTAAACCTTCAATTGTTTCATCACGCAATGTTTCAAACTGAGAACCGCATGTATTTAAGTCTCTGCATAAAATTAGTCATGCTAAGCAGTAGCTTAATATATTAGTTGTATATAGTATCAAGAAAGATGTTATCAAAAGGCCAACACCATCATTATCGAAAATAACAGCAACAACAAATATAATATTAGTACTACTAATAATAACAAATAATAATAATAATAATGAAAAGAAATTAATGATAAGGTAAACAGTTGGCACAGTGTCCTCACGATACTGCGATATTATGTATGGGCTCCTTGTGGATATGCTCCATGTTTCACAAATACGTGTTCTTATACAAGATGTGACCAAGCTATTAATTTAATTGCATTAATTTCATTTTCTCGGCAAGGCACACTCTCTGTGCTGACTTCAAAATTGAATTTAGTAGAATAATTCTGTCGAACATTGTTTACATGTTGAGGGACACCGATTATGACAGATAATTCAATAAAAATATCAAAGTGAAAGGGGAAGTCCCTACAATGAACGCAAATGTTCGATACTATCATAACATTTGGTAATTGTTGTGCACAATCATTATCAATTCGAACTTCTATCGAAACATGCCGCTATAATACAAATTTAACTGTTTTCATCGATACTTATGTTTTGTTCTTCATCTAAATATTATCGGCTTGTGTCGAACAATTAACACAACTAAAACGCGAGCTGAATAAAAACTAATACATTTGCCGACTAGCATATCAAACGTATGAAAGTTGTGTTTTCTTCGGTCTTTATCCGTTTGGTTTTCTTGCGATATACATCTTTTCTGGTTATAAACAAATGTTATATTGTAATTGTTTGGGCATTTTTAAATACGTTGCAAGTAGATATTATCATTTTAAACATTCCTTATATAACAGAAATCATCGTAAAGTCAACCATACGACTGCCGCTGCTGGGATTTACGATACGTTCAGTCGTCCGACTTTAAGTAGGACGGACCCCTGGTAATTGTATTATCTGTTCGTGGTTATATAGAGATGAAACATGATTAAAACTGATATATTACTGATGTATTTGTACATACTGCCTTGATCGTACCTGAGTTTTTATGTATTATCATTTGAACAAAATAGGATGGCACGAGCCTTGGCATTGTCATAATATTTAGTCAATGAGTTCGACACAAATGGGGATAAATAAACAATTATTAACACAGTTGTGCCATCGATCCCATATGGGACATAAGCAAACAGTGTAGACTCTAATCAGACATCGCATAATGTGGCATCGGATCAGAGTCTACACTGTTCGCTGATAGGAATTTTAATATAAAACAAAACGAAATTGAAATTTTAGGCCAGGCATACCTTATATATTAATGGACTAATCCAATATATAAATATGGAAGAATCCACTGGGCGCAAATGGGTTAATTCGAGATTATATTCATTTCATGCGAAGAAATGTGGTCACTTTGATACAAGCAACGTCGCTTGCTTACTCGTACTAACTAAAGTACATGCTATAAAATTAAAAAATCAGTTTGATACAATCCTACTCAGTATGTTATATTTTCAAGACATGGTGAAACATTATTTCTATGATAGTTATTATGTAATATGGTAGGTTTAATTTGTAACTCCCGATAGTTCGAACACAAACCAGTTAATTATCGGTCATTAAGACAGAGTGCAGCTTAATACAGGTAGGAAGTCTTTCAAATAGGCCAAGAGAAGACGCTTTCTTCGTTACTTTCATCCTGGAAAAAGGAGTCACCTACCTAAAATGCATCAAATTCTCATTACTATAATTTCGAAGTAATGAGTGTTTACTGTGATGTGCAAAACGCAATAATGCGTGATGTATGATCAGCTCTAATTAATATTTAGGCGAGAGTTTCTTTCCTCTCATTATATCGCGTATTTTCGTGTTAATTAGACGGGTCCTAAATCAGACAGAAACGTCAGTGACACATGTACATAACCTAATAGTAGGGCAATTGCCACACGGATGAGCACGTGAGTGCTCATGCATGTAAACATATCTTATCAATTAACCCTTTGAATGCGGTACACACATACGCCCTTGTTTGCAGTGTAGATCCGGATCATAGAGCTGCCAGAGGAGTAATCTGATCGGTGTCTGAATTGATTTCATTCTTAACCCTTTACCCAATAGCCTGTTTATAGTTTTGAAGACATATGACCACTTAAAGCAGGTTGAAAGTAAAGCAGAATGCGCCTTAAAGCGCATTCTGCTTTACTTTCAGCCTGCTTTAAGCTACCACCTACTAGGATATAGAAAATATTTATTATGCAATATGTTCATGACTGTATGAATTTGAACTATTTTCTTCAACGGAGGAATAAATCAAACACGCTAAAAGCCGTTTCTATCAGGTAAAGGGTTAAGCACATAACAACTTTAATCCTTTCATAGTGAATGGACTATACATATTGAGCATTCTATTTTGAACATTCAGTGTTTTAAGTGTTAAGGAGATTGTAAGCTTGCCACAGTGACTTTTGTTCAATGATGGTGCAAAGTACATGTATCATTAATTTGAGTAATCTCTTTATTCCTGTATTATTTAAGGAAAATATGTCCATTGCGGATTGCGTCAGTTATTTTTCATAATTAAAAGTTACGTAAGAAAACCACTGTATGAATAGTACATAACTGAGTATGTCATAATGGCATATGAACAATTTAAATATTACTCAGCGTCTCACCTGGGTACAGGCTGTTTGCAAATGCCAGTCAATTTGCGCTTAGCGGGATAATGCTAAATGCAGTTGGTGGCTTAATTACTACTCATGAACAGACTTAATAAAATCGAGTCTGCAATTTTCTCTTTTTGCATTTCTACTTTTAGTTTCGAAGGATCACCAATTTTCAGAATATTAACCCATTACCTCATAGGCTATTTTAGATCCAACCTCTTTGAATTAATCTACCGAAAAGGAGCAATAACTAGAGAAAAGGAAAATTTCAGAATTTTGTAGTTTGAAACCATTGTGATAAATAGAGCACAATGGTGTCAGAAAGTGACTTTTCCAGAGGCGTCAAAAGTCGTCAATATGAGGGAAGGGCTTAATGCATGACAATCACTGAGCGGAAAAGACGGTCGCACTTTCAGCAACATTTAAAATTCCCCATTCTGGTAATTATATACACGCATCAATCTACACACTGTTCAATGGTAAAAGCGTGCGTGTTAAAGTGATATAACTTCGCTTCAAGCTGTTACATGGTAGCAAGTAAACATGTTCCAATTCTCCAATTTCGCTAGGAGGCGTTTGATCTGGGTCTACTCTGTTTGCAAATGCGTAAAAACACGTTTATATAAGGGAAAGGGTTAAAACATTATTATTAACACGTTATATTATATGTAAGACCTTATACTCATCCTCGTAGCAATACCCACGACTTCCGACATCTTACAGTTTGATACATGTATATATCTGTGGTAGACAGTATATGTATAACCGACATGTGCCCCCTTGCATAACCGCTATTTGCATTTCGTGAAAACAATTGAATACAGTTTGAATCTATATGAGATGTCAAATAAGAGGATCGCAAAACTACTTGTTTAAAATACAAATTAGAACGAGATCTATTTGATTTGCTACCATTTTCGTCATCGTTACATAACAAATAAACTATGAACCCGGAATATTCTAGTTCTATATTACTAATTGGATATGCAAGAATTTAAATAACAATTACGATTCCTCACACTTTGCACTAATTAGACTTGTGCATTATCTAATGTATCATGGGAACCAGGAGTCAGAGTTTATAAATTTTCTAATCCTGAGTCATTGTCAAAAACCTGATTGGACATATTTTAAGCAAGCTAAAAATCTCATCTGTCACAAATTCGAGAATGAACTCAAATTAAACCAACTGTTTTAGACTCCCGGACCTGGCACCGACGTTATAGAATTTAAAACGAATCCATGCTCAAAGTTCATTTTTCACTAATTAACTTGACCATATTTAGGTATATTTAACCTCCAAAATATTTAAAAGCGCCATACAAATGAAACTTATGAGTGTTGAGCACGGTTTTAACTTTTATGGCTTATAATACGTAGATCAGACTAAGATCTGCATGTACATACATTTGACTATAATGTTAATCAATTATTGATATGTAAGAGTACAGTATATTCTCGCTAACTTTTAATTAAGACTAAAAGAGGACTGCCTAATGCAGGGTGAAAGTCATGCAGAATGCCCACAGAAGAGTGATCTGTATGACCTTTTAGTCATACGTTAAGATGCCATTATTCTGACTTAAAGACATACATGTATAATGATACTTATATGAATGGTCTTATTAGCAAAGTTGAACTATACAAAGTCAAGATTGAAATAATCACTTTCATTAACCCTTTCGCTGTTCTACGTTTATTCCAAATGCCAATACCTACTGAATATTCAAGGAAAAAGTAGTGACAACAAAATATGGAAGGTTAAACGTTGTAGTCAGTTTAGAAAGTAAAGAAACGGATCTTTGAAATTCCATTAGCAATCAGAGCATACCCTGACCAGACGGCTTCTATAGAAAACTTCTGATCTGGGTCTACTCTGTTTGCAAACGCGTGAAAACACATTTATATGAAGGAAATGATTAACCCTTGCGTGTATATATATATATGATGGTGGCCGTATAAACATTTATCTGCTCACATTCTGATCTTGGGTATTTTGTATTTACTATATTTATGTTCAAACATTGGAAAATACTTTGAGTATGTTTTAATCAAGCAGCATGGGTCCCAAAGGGAGGTCGAACTAATTGGCGTTTTGTCCGGATCTGCAAATGACAAATAAATCACAGAAAGCATGCTAAAAGTTAACGAGGTTTCCATTCCTCAGTGGCAGCAAATATTAATACAATACCAGGCCTGTAAGATTTGTAATACATTCCATTAGGTTCTTACAATTGTTTTCATCGTTGTTGGTGGTGGTAACGTTCGCTACAATGACAGGATTTACTGAAAATGATACTATTGTCGATTGGAACAGGGACATTGCAATTAAAGTCAACACAAAGAAACGACGTCAGTATTAGATACTAATACTCTAAATGTAATTTGATGCTCGAAACGTAATTATTATAATTAAAAGGAAACAAAAACAGACATATACTGCCAGGTCGTCAAACCGATTGAATACTAGTTAAAAAGCTAACGCACTCGTTCGTTGTTGTCTCATTTGGATCGAATTTCATTTCCAGGGTCTGGTATATTATCTGTCTGCTGGTCCGTAACAAGTAGATTATGAAATCGTAAAATTCAAACTATCCGCCTACAGGAGCGGCCAGTAAGTCCAGACAACCTGTCCGTCCTGATACAGTAAACCCTCTCTAACTTGGGCGTCCGGTTTAGTATAATTATTGGTCTTGGAGACAGGTGACAACTTAATGAAGGGTAAAAGTCATGCAAAAAGCTCCTCTATGAGTTTTCTACATGACTTTCACCCTGCATGAAGCAGTCACCTGCCTAAAAGTACCATCGTTCTTCTCTAAACCGGTTTAGAGGGATTTTAATGTACTCGTATTGTGCTAGTTTGGACTGGATTTTTGCTACAACAATTAAGTCTACTGGGTAAAGAGCATGCCATTGTATTGTTACTGTTTCATTACGATCTGGTTCTCTCTGTAAAGGAAACTATTTCATTATCGTTGGCAACTGAATTTGTATATTGGGAAATGGCTATTAAAAGCAAACTGCCAAAAACTGATAATAGAAAAGGATTTTGTTTAAGTATATGTGCTGTCAATATAAAAACCGTGGGTGAAATGTTTGAACATGTATAATATAAGACGTATATCTGAAATAAAAGCCATTTACAATGATGTTTGAGTTGAACATTGGTTAATACAAATACAAGTAACTTATTGTTGAATTTCCAATATACAAATATCGCTTATATGTATATGTACATGTAATGGCCTGTGCTATAAAGCTACCCCTTTTAACGTTCTTGCTTGCAGTTGGTGAATGTATAAAACATACATTAATCTTAACATTCCATACTAACATCGGGGCACGTAAAAATAGTTTATCTTGTCCCGACGACAAGAAAGACATAAAATGCAATTTGTCAGACCCTTCATTTCAGATGGTACCGCATTGTACTTTTGCAGTATTTTAACCCATTAACACCAATGATCCCATATATGGGACATATGCAAACAGTCTTTACCGTTGTCAGATAGCTCTCTGACTAGGGTCAATACTGCTTGCTGAATGGTTTATACCAGTATGTTCTTTGTCTGAGATGTATCCCATCACCACCAATGCGAGAAATGGTTTGTTTCAAAATCTGATTTGGGCATGTGTACTACTTAATGGGTTAAGCGTTAATTGGTACCCTGTTGTATTGTACGTGACAGCTATGTCGAGAGATAATGACTGATGCTATATTGCATTAACCCTTATCCTTCTATGTTTGTTAAACTAATAACCGAGTGTCAAACAGATTGGATCCAGATGAGACGCCGAGTAACTCGGCGTCTCTTCAGGATCCAACCTGTTTGACACTTGTTCAGTCCGCTTTTTTGACACATTGTTGAAACCGAAAGAAAGTAAACATTAGTAAATATCGGAATCGGAGCAGACTTTTTTTCAGTATTAGTGTTAATGGATTTTTCGCCACTCTATATACTGTAACTGTTACAGTAGATAAATGGACGTTGACATATGTTTTCAATATGGTGTTTCTGAACAGTGTGGCATATTGCGACGACACAATCTTTTTTACTACATGCCCAGAGGTCCAGATAAGATGCGTAAATCAAACAAAACAAGTGTAACGTCTTTATTTTTCCACCAGTCCCTCTTCGAGACGACTCTAAATAGTGGTCACAACATAGGGTTATGTGGAGAAATGACGAATTTAGTATTTGAGATCGCACCTGTTGCTCTGAAATATCCGTAGCACTGAAATGCGTTCTAGAATATTTCAAATACTTTAATAGTAATGTGTAGTTATCTTTGCAACCGATTTAGATAGAAATGGGACGCATCACCGCAGATTTAAACTAATTATTAGTGTTTTAAAACATGCTATACTTTCTGTGTAAATTCCTAAATACGTGTTTACATTACATTGGAATCTGTCTTAAGCGATCATTAGAAATATAATTAATTTCTAATTATAAAGATCTGCTAGACAAGACTTAGTAGTTGCATAATACATGTCAAACGTAATGCAGAAAACTCCTATATGGGGATTTCTGCATTATTATTGCCCTGCATTAAGTAACCATCTGATTCTTAACCCTTCGCTTGCTGAATTTTAAAATACATTTCTCCTTCTTTACCCATACCCTATTTTATAACATAACACGTGGCTTCAGCGTGACGTAACACTATCATTTATTTTTTGATAATCATGGGCATATAATCACTAGTGAATAACATTCGAACGACCGAATGACATTCGAACGATTCATACGCGCTGTCAAAACAAACAAACTGGCGGACGGTGGTCGACCTACCTGTCCACGATTGAGTCACGATAGATGGCAAAGGATTGTTGGCACTTGCGCCTTAATTTCGATAAAATAATACAAATTGTAATCGCTGTCAGGAATCATATACAAAATGTATGCCAAAAAAGACCTACCAGCTACTCTGACCCATACAATCCATTCTGCATTTAAAATGCCTCCTCAACTTTGCATTTTCTTCACCGTATGTCCTTTTGTTTATGCAGATTTCTACTCATACAAATATCTCATCAATCAACAACAATAGTCATCTGAATCCAGCACAGCACAAACATATTTCAAATATGCTATACTCACTAACTCAGCTGATCGCGAAAATCTTCCTCCTGTTCCAACACATTTTATGCAGCAGTTCGTACTGAATCTTTTGTCCATTTCAAACATTTTCACTGAACTTGAATCGAGATTTTTTTCTCGGTGGAAATGTCCATGTCCATGTGTATACATACAACACTAATGAAGGGCTTAATATACCTAAACGAAGGCGCATTTCGAATCCCATTGACAGCGAGTGTCGGACGTGTTGGCGACTGTATGTAGGTCTTCATGTAAATGGCGCGCTTTATATAGACACATGTTGTGTACAATGACGTCATAATGTGACGTGTTTGTAACTATGTATGTCAAAACTGTAACTCAAAAATTATTTTGACGTGTTTCTGTATGTTTTTGTATCATAAACTATCACAGTTAAATTGAATACCAGAGAGATCTGAATTAGATCCTGGTTGATATGACAGTAAGTAAAAAATAAAGTTGGAAAATTTGGACCTACTTTGTCCCAGTTACCTAGCGAACCTAATAACACCTTTCATTCATCATTTCTATATGTAAGGAGAATTATAACAATCCACGTTACTGCTGAAATATTGGCTGCAAATAACATTTGTGTGTGTTATGTTATAAATAGAATCTTGCATTCGTGTTCATGATTATTGGATTTATTAAATTCGTCTTTTTAAAACAATAAAAAAAACTCGCTAAAGCTCGTTTTTTATCGTTTTAAAAAGACTCATATAATAAATCCAATAATCAAGAACACTCATGTAAGATCCTCTATGTATAATTCCATACATCTTCACTGTGTACAAGTATTTCGCTGTGCAATCACTGCTGTGGAGTGCACTGGTTGCACAATCAACTTGTAAATAGTGCAGACCCTGATGAGACAGCTCCTGCAGGAGCTGTCTCATCTGGGTCTTCACTATTTACAGGTAGGTATATTGACGTGAATAGCAAGCGAAGGGTTAGGATCCCCGTGACCAATCACTATGAGGTCGTTTAAGAAAACAGGTGCTACTGTATTCTGTCTTTGTAAGCCTTCCGACCGGTGTTTACGCAGTATAAACTTGACCGTTCTTTACAATTTATCGTTTCGCGAATCCGTAGTTACCTTTTTTAAACAGTATGAATCAAGATGAGAAGCCGAGAAATTCTTTGTTTAAACCTGAATGGACCATATTCACAGTAGGTGAAATTCATGCTTGTGCTAAAGTGGTACATACATATACATAGAATATGTACCCTTGGTACATACTAATATTACAATGACACTTCGATATCTCATCTCGAATAACTCGAGCTCCGGGATAACTCGAACTAAAACTTCACTCCTTCCAAAATTTACAATACAGAATTGCTCTTAAATGAATGTATAACTATTTAACTATGCATATCTTAAAATGTGTGATGGATTAATGCAGGTCTAATGTAATGCTGAAAGCATTACTTTAGACCTGCATTAAGCTGTGAACTTAAGAAATTGTCCAGATCAGAAAAAGGATAACTCGAACTTCTGTTAGCTCGAACTAATTTGTATAGTCCCTTGAAGTTCGATATATCGAAGTTCAACTGTATTTGAAAACAAAAAACCTGTACAAAGTTCTTATCCCGCTAAGTAATCAAAATGAAACGAGATCCAAACTTGATCAGGCATTTTGTTTGCAGTTGTATTTTAGCTCTTCTTTTAGCTTTTCCTTCCTCATTTTATTTCGAAACCACTTTTTTGATTTAGTTCAAAACCTTACTCTATGTTTAGCACTCTTTGGAATCGTTGCAACTGACGAACCCCCACCCCCTGATACATGTATATGAATATAAATATTAGCAGACTAGTAAGAGGACACAACCGACAAGAATATGAAACATGTGTGAACCATAAAATGATAGAGCGATATAGGACGTAACGGACAAAGAATCCCATATCCTATACCGTCGAGGTAGATGTAATAAAATAAACCGTATAATGTAATGTTCAGCTAGACTATGTAATTATCAGACAGTCCAACCGCGTACTTTCTTGGAAATGCAATAAAAAGAAGCTATTAGATTGATACAAAGGCGCTTAATAAAGTAGCAATTTCTATATATGACAAAAATATAGCAGATGATTTTGAACATGCCACGGGTAAATCGTGAATGTCATCCTCCAACTGTTTAGATACTGATGAGAGGTCAAGTATCGTTTCACCGGGATATAGCTCGTAACCACTTACTGCATAAAAACACCTTTATAAACAGAGTAGACCCAGATCAGACTGTTCCTGATTGCTTATGCAATAACATATGTATGATTGTAAAAGTTTCTACTAATGCCAATAATGTTCGTATGCTGGTGCAATTACAGAACAAAATCTAATTGATATTTATGGTGTCATTATAACAATCATGTAGAAAGGGTTAAGTAAAATGTTAAAAGGATATAGTAAGAGCAACATGTTCACAATTGACGCTATGGTCGCCATGAAATGACGATTTTGGATAACATGTTAATGGTAACGGATACTATTCTCGAGAGGAATTGTGACTTTGTGATAACCGTTACCCAAAACAAGACAAAAATAATGTCTGTTCATTTTTTGATTTAGTGCAAATTGGACTACATGTACTTCCTACCCGATCAAGAATTTGCGAAACAATTGCTCGTGTATCAAACAGATTAGATCCTGATGAGATGCCGTGTTATTCGGCGTGTTGTCTGGATGCAAGCTGTTTGCAAAGGCGAGGCGAGTCGGTCATACCAGGATTATTAAGCATTAAGACATTTTCGGATTTATATTGCCGTTTTTCTTGATAAGTCTGCGGCTGGACGTCGCAATTCCCCGAGCAAAGGCAAATATTTCATAATACGTTTCTGTAGTTTATTACTGGCACTTTATAGTCATGTAAGAAATAATGGCATCATGAACATTTGATGTGTTCATATTGGCATTTAAACACATTACTATTTGGCTTTGCAAGAAACTGTAGAACCAGACCATTTTGTTTAATGTAAACAGAGCAGACCCTGATTAACCCATTACCTCATAGGCTACCTCTTTGAATAAATGTACCGAAAAGGAGCGTTAACTAGAGAAAAGGAAAATTGTAGAATTTTGTAGTTTGAAACCATTGTGATAAATAAAGCATGTGCTCCTATAGGAGCAAATGCTCTATTTATCACAATGGTTTCTCAAAATGACTTTTTACAGAGTCGTCAACAGTCGTCAATATGAGGGCGTGGGCTAATACGGCCTCTAAGGGACCATCTGATATGCGTCCTACACTCTTTGCACATGCATTAAAGGCTAATGTTTGAAGGTTTGTTTTTGTAAATTTAAGGGAATACGTTTTCTACATTTCTCCACCAGGCCATGGCATTTAATATGAAATAGAACATCAAAAGTGTGGTTCTAACGAGTACTGAAACGATAGAATTCGAATGCTAGACATGGGATTGGAATAAATCCGTGCTCATTTTATCTACAGTCATGAAACACGCCTTATCAACGTTCGCACAATCACGTTTATCTTACGTCCTGATTTACGGCATAACCTACTATCCGGATAGCCGATTTTATTGGACATTCTACCGAGTATCAGTTACAGTAAAACCTCTCTATAACGGTCACTAAGCTGTGTAAATTAGTTGGTATTTAGGGCAGGTGACTGTTTAAAGCAAGGTGAAAGTACAACAGAACACTCCTATAGGAGCGTTCTGTTTTACTTTTACATTGCTTTAAGCAGCTACCTGTCTTTAACACAATACACCTAATTTAATTTAACCCTTCGCTTGCTATTCACGTCAATATACCTACCTATAAATAGTGAAGACACAGATGAAACAACTCCTCATCAGGGTCTGCACTATTTACAAATTGAGTGTGCAACCAGTGCACTCCACAGCAGTGATTGCACAGAGAAATACTTGTACACAGTGAAGATATATGTAATTATACAACAGGGCATGGGTAAAGAAGGAGAAGTGTATTTTTAAATTCAGCAAGAGAAGGGTTAATGGTCGTTACAGAGAGGTTTTACTGTATGTTATTCCCTCCTACCGGCGGCTTTTGACGCCTATGTAAAGTCATTTATTGAACAATTTTGATAAATAGAGCATTTTCACCATAGGAGCAAATCTGTATAATTCTAAACATGTTTTTTTTCTGGCAAAAGCTTTTTTCAGTAGATTATTCAAATAGTTTGGCGCTAAAATAGTATTAGGGGGAATGGGTTTACTTCTTGTCGTTAAATAATTTACGTCTGAAATTTATATCGTCTGCTTTAACCCTTTCTCTGTTCTATGTTAATTTCAAATTGCAATACCTACTGAATATTCATGGACAAAATAGTTATAATGAAATATGGAAGGCGATACAATATAGCCATTTAATAAAGTGAAGACACAGATCTTTCATATTCTATTAGCAAAAAGAGTAGACCCTGATCAGACGGCTCCTCTAGGAGCCGTCTGATCTGGTCTACTCTGTTTGCAGATGCGTGAAAACACGTTTAAATGAGGAAAAAGGTTAAAGTCATTTTTATATGAAGCGAATTACTCGCTTAATTAGCTACCAGCTAACTACAAATGAGGTGTTGTATAGAAAATATCATCATTTGCAGTTTTATTTGCTAGACAACATAAAAATATCGCGGAACAAGCAGATATTTTTAATGCGTACGTATATGATGTGTCAGTGAATCACGTGACCATAAACTGTGATCTATATTGAAATTATGTCTGTCTTTTAATGCGACCAGACAACAAAAGAGTAACTATTACTGAAAAAAATAAAGCACTTGATTCTGGGTTTTTTGGCATGTTTCTTTATTTAAACGGACGATGTATTTCGACTGGGGCCACTGTTTCTCGTACTCTTTTAACCAATTCCCTGATCAATATTTATGTAAGAAATAAAACCATCATGGATATTTATTAGCTGAATTTTCATAATGGCATATGTACACAGTATATTTTTGTTGAGGCAGAAGCTGTGGATTCAGATCTGTATTATCACATAAGCAAACAGAGCAGACCCTGATCAGACGGCTCCTATAGGAGCCGTCTGATCAGGGTCTACTCTGTTTGCAAATGCGCGAAAAGGCGTTTATATTAAGGATAGGTTTAAACCATCAGTCTTTTCAATTTATCACAATGAAAAGTTATGCTTAACTATAATGGGACTTTAAGTTTAACAGTTAACTTTCCTTCAATGTCTTCTCTTAAATTTAAATATGTATGGAGTATAACAGTTTGGCTCCTGATAAGATGCCGAATTACTGGATCCAATTTGTGCGCAAACGTAATTACAGATTCGACCACTGCCACAAGCCCTATGGGTAGCATTACGGTGACTTCGGTGGTGAAAGAGATGAGGTGATAGCCTGTATAATAAACACATAATTTTAGTAAACATCTTAAAACATGCTGTTGGTTATGTTCAGTTATAAGATATACAAAATATAAACTTTTATGAAAATTTGTCAAATCGACAGCTAAATGCTAAATATTGTAACAGTCACTTTGTTATTATTGATGTCAAATTTCTCTAGAAATTCTCTTTTAAAGAAAGCGATTGAATGTCTATCCTTACTGTTCCAAATGCTATTGCTAACCCGTATGTGTTTCCTGAATTTTTGATCCGCTACTATATTTACTTACTATCGATTCGTTTAAGTGTTTATGGAACTATAAACTGAGATTCCAGCAGCTTGGATCCTGATGAGACGCCGAGTCACTCGGCGTCTCATCAAGATCCAAGCTGTTGGCAAATGCGAGTCAGGTCGCACGTAGCAGGCCTGGGGATAACTGAGACTGCTAGAACATTTCAAACACGATACATTTTATAATATGAAGTCCAGAAATAGTCTCAGAGTTTCAGACAGTCACATGTAATGAGTTCTACACGCAGCTTTGATCTTATTTAGTCTGTCCAATTTAAAGGATGCCATTCTATTAACCCTTCTCATGTGGAGAAAAATATACACTGGTAAACCTCTGATTTGCTGATTTATTTCACTCAACTCCGATTCGAACCAATCCTTTGAGAAACTTCCGACCGAGTTGAAGCAGCTTATAGCCTCTTGTACTTTGAATTGTAATCTGGATCCAAGGTGTTTGCAAATTGCAAATGCCAACAAAGTAATACCAAGTATGGACAGAGTTAGCACGTAACTTGACGACCAAATAATTCGATGATATAAATGTCTTCTAATTCAGATATAGAAACGACGTTCTTCCGTTTCGTTTCAAAGACGTTATCAGTGTCTCTAACAATATGGAATCTGTTAATGGGGTACTGAATTACGTCTCTTCTATCTTCTAATTAAGTTATGGATCCTTCCGTTGCGTGCTAAAGGTTACCTTACGTAAAATGACTGCCATTTTAATTTAATTGAAGGCATTCTAATTTAATTTATGACATTCTAATCAAATACGATCTCGGTTAAATAGTAGGGCATGTCTTAATATCTTACAGTTAAAATAACCTTGTAAAATAAACACCGAAAATATGTTGTCTAAAATTTTATAATACTTGGAATAAAAACCAAGTGGTAGTTAAATGCAAGAAGAAATGTATGCAGAAAGTTCTTGTCTGATTTGTCAGTATTACTGTCGTCATACATTTAGCTACTTTATACCTTTACCCAATGATTATTTATTATTTAAGACTTAAACCTTTAACCACCAATGTCGCAAATATGTACCACGACAAATAGTGCAGTCCCAGATCAGACGCCGCCTTTTCAAGGCGGCGTCTGATCAGGGACTTCACTTTTTGTATCAGTCTCCATATATGTGCTTTATTCCTTTGACATGTGCATTTATTCATCTCATTCCTCTATTTTACAATATGATTTCACAAACTTCGAATTCAGACGACAATTAGAAATTTGGCGCCAAAAGGGTTAATTGCATTATGAATATTAATGGCATTATGCATATCAATTAATCGAATTTTTATAATGGCATTGTGAACAATGATTTTGTATGATGACAGAAACTGTAGAATCAGACATATACGTATTATGTAATAAGCAAACAGAGCAGACCCTGATCGGACGGCTACTATAGGAATCATCTGATCTGGGTCTACTCTGTTTGAAAAGGCGTAGAAAGGCGTATTTATGGAGGAAAGGGTTGTGTGTCAAGTGTTAATCAACCATATATAATCAACATGAGCACCAAGCTCGAGTGCTAACGTTCTTCCGGAGACATTAAAGGTTTTATTTCTTAAATCCATAACGGGGCATAATTTTCTTTTTTTTAAAAAAAGGCCTTACTGGGGTTTTCCATTAGTCAGATTGTATCTCTTAAGGTGATGAACAAGTGTATGAAATTTCATAAGATTTACCTGAATGGTTTTAAAACAATAGCCAATGTTAACGTTTTTAGTTAAAGTTCTAAAACTAGGTCAGAGTTTAAAGGTCGAGGTCACAAGTCAAAAAAAAGTAATATTAATGGAAAGGCATTGTCACAAGGGATGTATACATGACATATGAGCTTATTACATGTACGATAACAACATGAGAGACATTTTATTTCTTTAAGTTCATAAAGGGACATAATTTTGTTTAGAAAAGGCCTTACATACATTTGACCCTTGGTCAGAATGAAGCCCTTGTGGTGAACAACAAGTATGTGAAGTTTCATAAGATTTAGATGGTTAGTAAAGAACTGATAGCTAGCATTAAAGTTTCTGGACAGCGACAACGAGGAAAACGGCAACGCGGACGCCGACAATAGCTCATATCATTTTCTTCTAAAAACAGACGAACTAATATAATGGCCGTCTTATGGGGTAATATTTTTAACCATTTGTGAATATTTGTCCCTTAATGTAGAAATAGATAAACAGTGAAGACCCAGATCGGAAGACTTTCGAGATACTCCTCCTGTTACTGGGGTCTAGAATTCTGGCTTCATATCTACAACGCAATATGTATTTAATGGAATCAAATGAAAATAGGATTTACCCAAAAGACTCGTTTAACAAGTCCACTTAAATGTTCAGGTAAATTGAGTTTGTCATACACATCATGAATATGCATGTAAGAAATAAAGACATAATGGATATTGATTAGAGTACAGTGAAAAGTAGATTATTCGAACACTCACATACGTACCATTATTGATATTTAACACAGATGGTAGCTTAATGCAGAGTGACAGTTATGCAGAAAGCTCCTTTATGAGCTTTATGTACGGCTTTCATCCTGCATTAAGCAGCCACCTGTCTACAACGACATAAATCCTTCCTTATTACAATTTCGTAGTATTGAGTTTTTATCCCTTTCGCTGCCAATGCCGCGTCTGTGATTACCTATGCAAACAGTTTGGACCCAGATGAGACGCCGAGTAACTCGGCGTCTCATCAGGATCCAAACTGTTCGTTACTGTTCCTATGTTTTTGAAACAAAAATGAAGAAAATCAAAAGAATGAAAATTTGTAGCAGACGACAAAGTTAGCAGACGACAGAGTTTGGCAGCGAAAGGGTTAATGTAATTTCATAATGGCCTTATGGCTCACACTGTAGAATCGGACCTATATAAAATCGTAAGCAAACGGTGCCAAACCTGATAACACAGCTCCTAGAGGAGTCGTCTGATCTTGGTATACACTGTTTGCAAAGGAATGGAAATGCATTTCGTTCAAGTAAAAGCTTATGCTTATTGAGCAAAAATCGACAAAGACGACTTGCAGAGAATATTGATAACCGTCAGAGGGGTTGTATAATTACACTGTACCGTCTTTTATGATATGCTGTTTTTTTTCAACATACCACACCAATGGTCCTGTCTGTCCTTTTATGATATGCTGTTATTTCGGTATATTATATACATTATTGTGATCCTTATTATATTTCAGGTTTTGCCCATTAGTTTGCATTTAGTATGCCCTATAGACAACGGCGTTAGCAAAAGAATAATACTTTACCATATCTAGGCATGTTGTAATGTTTTCATATATAAAATATATTGTATTTTCTGTGATATTTAGTCCTTACTCTGCTGTAAAAATGAACAAAAAATATGTTCATATTTGGAACTGGTGCAATCTCCAGTCCTTCCAAGTCGATTAATCCTTTCCCTCATATAAACGTATTTTCACGCCTTTCCAAACAGAGTAGACCCAGATCAGACAGCTCCTATGGGAGCCGTCTGATCAGGGTCTGCTCTGTTTGCTAATGGAGTTTGAAGGATCTGTTTCTTTACTTTCTAAACGGGGCTACCATGTTCCATCTTCCATATTTCATTATAACTATTTTGTGCATGAATATTTCGTAGGTAGTGTATTCTGGAATGATAATAGAACAAGGAAAGGGTTAAGCTTTTGTGAAACTCTTTGCCGAGTAACACGGAGTCTCATCGGGATCCAAGCTGTACGAGGTCTGGAATACCGAGATAAGAATGAATAAGAATTAAGTAGCTCTTCACACGCTAGTTGAGAGTTTGTGAATACAGAATGTTCTAAGCGGCCATTCATTTGTTGAACATAGGAGTCTTAAAACTGAGGTGGTTGCTTAATGCAGGGTAAAGGTTATGCAGAACGCTCCTTCTGCATTACTTTTCTACTGCATTAAGCTACCACCTGCCTTACATACCCATAATTAGATATCTTTATGATGGCCGTTAAGACAGATTCTAATGCAGTGTTGACGTCGGCGTTTCATTAGAATCCACACTGGTTCACCCTTTAACCCTTCTCTTGCTGAATTTTGAAATACATTTCTCCTTCTTTACCAATGCCTTGTTGTATAATAACATATATCTTCACTGTGTAAAAGTATTTCGCTGTGCAATCACTGCCTTGGAGTGCACTGGTTGCATAATCAACGTGTAAAGAGTGCAGACCCTGATGAGACAGCTCCTGCAGGAGCTGTCTCATCTGGGTCTTCACTATTTACAGGTACGTGAATAATAAGCGAAAGGTTAATTGCATATTTGAAGAGAATGAAACAAAAGCAAAAAAAAAAATCAAATTCTGGAAGACGATAAATTCTTCAACATTTATGATTTACCCTGCAAATAGTTAATACATAATACGTATGTCTAAACCAGACAATGTTCGACTCTTCCCATGCAAAGCACTCGCATTTACAAACGTCTTGAGTCCAGACGCCGAGTTGCTTTATCCTCGGTCAACGGCTTCTGGAGGATTTAACGAACCAGAAGTGACCAACTTAAGCATAGATATTCAATAGGGAATGGTTAAAGTTCACTCTGAGGAACTATTGATTGAGTGTCAGACATCTCGGCGTCCTATCTGGAGTCCAGCCCTTTCCAAGAGATTGACAGGCAAAGTGTTACCTATTACCTCATTTTGACGCCTGTGTAACATCACTTTTTGAAGTTATTGTGATAAATAGAACATTGGCTGCATGTGAGCAAATGCTGTATTCATCACAATGGTTTAAAAATTACACAATTCTAAAAACATTTCTCTTTTTAGTAAATGATTCTTTTCAGTAAATTCATTCAAATACGTTGGGTCTAAATGCAAAATGCAAAATTATAAGTGCAGCAATACCCATGTAACGGCCATGAAAAAGAGGTCTAATTATAGGTCTGAAAGGCAAGTGGTATCTTAATGCAGGACGTAATTATAATATAATTCATAAAGTGGTCGCACTAGAGGAGTTGTACTGTACATTATTTGTTATAATGGCATTTAAACACAGGGCATTGTAGCTGAGGCAGGAACTGGAAATTCAGATATATACCGTATCACACCACACTTTAGTGAAACATTTGCCAAATGGTAACAGTGCAGATGCTCCGGTATTTATTATTAATACCATTATATTGACAGCTATCGAATCGTGCTTGAATGCATCGGACTCTGTGGAAGTAGTCAAAGACAGACACCATCTCATGTATCATACCATTTAGCAAACAGAGGAGCCGTCTAATCTGGGTCTACTCTGTTTGCAAAGGCAAAGAGGGAAATGGTTATTCTGTCATCTGTAACAAAATTGTTCGCTAAGATAAAGATGGAATCACCCAGTGTGCGCTAAAGATGAAATTTCAGAGTGTGTCTACAGTACAAAACCCAGGCTCAGTGCAGATCTAGATCATTTACCGCGTTTTAATAGCTAGTTCTACACTGGATATGGTTCGACACTGTTTGACAATCCTAGAAGATATGTTTCGTATATAGCAGAACTCATAAATTGCACACGATATGCACTAACATATCATGAAGCCTATTCCTTTCAGGGATCATTTGGACCTGATGGTCAGAGAGGTTTTTCTCCCATTAGTCCAATTTGCATGATATTTCAACAGGATAATGAGACACATCTTAATATAAAAGTTGTTGTAAAGTTTCTTTAACCAGTTATAGAACCTAAAAGTAAGTATTTAATTAGAATTACATGAAATGTTAGAGGGAAATGTGGTTTAATTACTATTCCGTGCCAGAAGGCATGCTTTCAGAAAATTGCTAGTGAGATTTCTTGTCAAATTTGAGACATTTCATGAGATTTAACAGAAAAACAAAACAAAATGGGAGAAAATCCCCGGATCTCAAGGGGAAATTATCCCTGCCTTTCCATTACAGTTTAACCCATTCGCCGATGTTTTTAACAATGTGGATCCTTATATCTAATGGCTATTGAATATTCCAGTCAGAATTAATGACATCATGAATAATATTATTAGCTGAAATTTTATACTGGCACGTGAACACAAGTGCTTTGGTGTTGATAGAAACTATTGAGTTAGTTCTTTAATAATTTT
Organism: Azorinus chamasolen; assembly: GCA_963576725.1. Classification (NCBI taxonomy): domain Eukaryota; kingdom Metazoa; phylum Mollusca; class Bivalvia; order Cardiida; family Solecurtidae; genus Azorinus; species Azorinus chamasolen. The sequence continues at coordinate 9,761,589 of OY755252.1, forward strand.
ATGAGTAAACATAACTATCCTTTATCTGACTATTCTTTTAGGAGCTTTCTGACTTGGGTCTGCTTTGTGTGCAAAGACGCGAACAGCGTTTGTATGAACGAAAAGGTTAACATTTATAAAATAACGTTAAACTTGTCCTTCTCTTGTTGAATGAATTCAACGATTTTTAAGCAATGTTTTACAGTCCCGATACAAGCTGGTGATACGTTGAGTTACAGTGTCTCATCAGGATCCAACTTGTAAGCAACATATAGTAAAACCTCTCTAAACCGGAATTATAACAAAAGTGACTTTGGATACTTTTAGGCAGGTGGCTGCTTAATGACGGGTAAAAGTCATACAGAAAGCGCCTAGAGGAGGTTTTTGCATGACTTTCACCCTGCATTAAACTAACCCCGAACCCAATATTTATACTAAACTTAAAGTCCGGTTTAAGGAGGTTTTACTGTATCATTACAACTCCACATCATACTCCATAGTTACAACAGCGTGTGCCAATCAATATAATGCAGTAAAGTAACCTCACTCTAAACCGGACTTTTAAACCAGTACCATTGCCTGTCTACGGCAGATGACAGTTTAGTACAGAGATAAAATCATCCAGAAAGCTCCCACCTGCTTATCCTTTCATTTATATAAACGCAATTTCACGCCTCTCGAACAGGTTAGATCCAGGTCAGAAGGCCATGTAGGAATCGTATGTTTATCCGTTTGCTTATGAAATTTTATGGACCATGTTCTACAGTTTCTGTCAAGGCCAAGCTACACCATATGTATTTTCTATAGCATTATTATAAATTGTCAGTTAATAGATATATATATTGTCATTATTTCATACATAACTATTCACGAGGAAAAGGGTTAAACAAGTTAAATTACAGTATAATCTGTCTTAAGCTGCTATCAAAAGAGATTTTATTATGGGTATGTAGGGCGAATTGTTGTTGTAGGAGCTTTCTGCATTATCTGCGTCCTGCATTAATCAACTACTTGCTTTTAAGAGAGCCTATGTTTAATAAATGAATGACAGCTAAAGATAGAGACATGTTCTACTGCATTCTTTACTAAATCCCACTGAACAGGAGGGCGTCGCTGTCTACAGGAGAGTGTCACCTCACGCAATATTAGTGCTGCCCCCTTTCAAACCAGCAATCATTGTATCTGTTTTTATCGTTTCAGGTATATGCGAGAATGAGTGTTTAGGACTGCATCAATACAATGCCAGACTTTGATTTCAGTAAATGGGGTAAAAAACTTGAACACGTCCTAGCATTAAAGGTAAGATATACTACGTACCCAGTTTGCCTTTAACCCTTTACTCCATAGGCTATTTTAGATCAAAACACTTTGAATAAATCTACCGAAAAGGAGCAATAAAGGAGAAAACGATTTTTTTTAGAATTTTGTAGTTTGAAACATTGTGATAAATAGAGCATTTGCTCCTATCAGAGCAAATGCTCTGTTTATCAAATGGTTCCAACAGATGACTTTTACAGAGGCGTAGAAAGGCGTATTTATGGAGGAACGGGTTAACCCTTTACTCAATAAGTACGCATTGCTACGCCTTTGCAAACATAGTAGATCCAGATCAGACGGCTTCTATAGGAGCCTTTTGATCAGGGTCTGTTCTGTTTGCTTATGAAGTAATATAGATCTGATTCTCCTGTTTCTGCCATGACCAACAATTCCTGTATTATAACAAATTAATTTTATTTAATTTTCATGACTTTTGTTATATCTTACATGAATATTCAGGGAGGAAATTTATATTTGCACATGGACACTAACCTTTACACATCGATATTGGTATTTACCAACTGATAATGGCATTATTTACACAAAGTAGTGTTTAAAAAAAAGACACAACAACAGCGACACCAGTTATAGGGCAATAACACTTTCGTCCGTCTTGTTAAAACTGTACGAGTCCATTATACTTTCACGCATGAAGCAACATAGCTATGAAATTAACGGACTACAGGGTGGCTTTAGAGAAGGCATGGGTTGTCTTATGACATCATTTCTCTTTAGAGAATGTAACGGTTATGTTTGTGAGAATAACAGTAAGTTGTTTGCCTGTTTTTTAGATGTACGTCAAGCATTTGACAGAGTATGGCACGAAGCCCTCATGGTAAAACTGTTTAATACTAAAATAAGTACATACCTGTTCAAAGCCATATACAGTCTATACCAGAATATGCAAAGTAGGGTGAGAAGTAATGGCTATACTTCTACCTGGTTCCCGATTTTACAGGGTACCCGGCAGGGTGGGGTAATCAGCCCACACCTCTATCTTATTTTCATCAATGATTTAATGAACAAACTGGTATGCAGCCAGTACGGGCTAACTATGTATAATCTAGATATAACGTGTCCTTCTTCAGCAGACGACATGGTCTTGCTATCTTTGTCTAAATCTGGCTTGCAAGAGTTGATGAACATTTGTTACCGATATGGGTGTTCCTATAGATATGAATATAATGCAGCCAAATCAGCAGTGATTGTTACAAATGAAAGAAAATCGAAAAGGTCAGATAATGGACGACAATGGCATCTAGGCAATGATATAGTCAATGAACGGGAGTCATATACACACTTAGGTGTGCTATTCAATCAAAATAATGACTATTCACAAATAGTTAATGAATGTTCAAGCAAATTAAGAAAAACGTTTTTCAGTGTAATTAATTGTGGAGTATATGAGGGTGGTATTCATCCAATTACAGCTAAACGTCTATATGATACTATAGTTCTCCCCAGAGCATTATATGGTTGTGAACTTTGGTCAGAGTTAAATAATGATGAAATCATGACACTTGAGATTGCCCACAGATTTTGTTTGAAATTTATTCAGGGTTTATCACGAATTTCTAGATCAGATATTGTATTAACTACATTAGGAGCTCTATCTATTGAAGCGGAGATAGACAAAAGGAAACTTACATTTTTAGGCCAGTTATGTAGATTGGACAGTGACTCCGTAATTAAGACATTTTTCAACAATAGGCTCTGCAGTTATTTCAATAATAAAAGTAAGCTAAAAGGGTTTCTACCTGATATAGACAGAATTTACAGCAAATATGGTCTTACTGGTGTTCTTGTGACATACCACACGACGGGTGAATTTCCTTCCAGACATGTTTGGAAGACAGTAGTCAACAGCAATGTTAAAATTAAACAAATGTCCCTGATACAGTCGCGTATCTTAGCTGACAATATACTTAAAGAGTATTGTAATATTCAGTCCTTGTCAGATTCTGGTCCTTGTCAGTTTTGGTTGTTAAGTAAATCTAACCGTAAGTATTTGCAGTTATCACAGGCGGCTGTAAAATTTATGCATTTTCTCTTTGCTAGATCATACACTAGTCGTTGTAAACGGTGCAATAAATTAACGGACGAGTTTGCTTTGCACATTGCTTTGTACTGTGAGCGCACCCAAAGTGCAAGACATAGGCTATGGAAAAACATTTATCATGTTTTTGGGAAATACATATTTGAGAAGTTGATTTCATATTCCCCGCGTATGCAACTTATTCATATGCTATCTGGCTTCCGCTATCTTTTGTACACTGACGTAGACCCAGTCTGTCTTAAAATAGTGGGAACATTTTGCTGTAACATATTGAGACACCAGTGAATAGAACAGCCAAAGTTCTCCCTATATTCGGAGCATAAACTGAAGTAATAGCCCATGCCATCTGCGTTAATATTCGCTTCTCCGTTGTTTGTTTCTAGAGTCACGTCTTATTACTCTTACATAAATAGAAACAATGTGCTATCAGCATCTGTCAGTTATAAGCGAAATTCTAATTCTTATATATGTTTCGCCAGTTATATATTATGTCAGAGTTATATATATAACATTGCTGTTATAATTGCTTTCACTGTCACCATTATCTTCATTATCATTATCACCATCGTCGTCACCATCACCATCATCATCATCATCATCGTCGTCATCATCATCATCATCATCATCATCATCATCATCATCATCATCATCGTTGTCGTCTTTTTTTAGTTGTCGTCGGATTTACTGCCACCACTGAAATTTGTGTTTTGTATATAATTGAGTGGCATACCTCAACCACCTTCTATATTTCGTTTCGATAATGGGTGCTGAAGCGAGGTAATCATAATATTTATATTTTGTTTTCTTTTTCGATGCCGAATGTGTGATATCATTTTCTCTATTCCATCATTGTAGAACGTCCAACTAATGTATTTCGGGTTTATTTGGCTCGCTGCATTGATGGAGTGGAGGGACCGGTATGGGTATTGTGGCAGTTGTAATGATAGTGTACATGTATGTACCTCTGCTTCATTACCTTAAGCATGCCATTCTATGGGCTGTGGCATATTTGGGTGTAGTTGCTTCAGGAAAGGGAAACAGCTACACACAGGTGTACATCGCCACATATCGGCTTCATATTTTTCATGTCATTAGTTTGTTCACTGTATATGTATAAACACCAATGCACTGTTTGTATCCATTTATATGAATGCTCTCCTTATCTGGAGGTAATAAAGATTATTATTATTATTATTTACACGTCGATACTATCAATTACACGCGGCGTTTGAAGACACGTGTAATTAGCAATAGCAAACCCCAAGTTTGACAGTAGTATACATTAAGTAGTATTGCCAACCTATACGCTATTTAAATGTAGCTGAATTTCTAAACAACTAATTAATACATGATACACTTATCATTATATGTATATGTGCAACTAGCATTTGCAGGTGTCTCATTAGCAAATGAATTACATGCCATCAGTAATTACCTACCACTTGACATGGTAGCGGCATGGTCTTATCTTTGAAACATTAAAAAACATCTTACGCAAATAGCACATGACTTATTACTGTCATTATTTATTTGATATATGATGTGAACTACGGGCGTTAATAATATTATAATCATGTTATTAAAGGTTTCAAACAACATTTAAAAAACTCAATTCAATTTTACATTCTCCATCCGCTTAACAGCTAAGTTCCCGGGACCCGTGTCACGACATATTGTACGACTAATATTATCGTACACTCTACTATAAGACAATCGCAACAGGAAGTTGCAATCGTCGTATTTTAGAACTAAAGACAATTTCTATTTCACAACGTTTGCGATAATTGTCTGCTCTAAATACGCCTATCGATTATCGATATCAGTAGTAGCGATTATCGTAAGATCTATAGATAGATTTATGTTAGATAGATTTATTTCAATAGTGTGCTAGTAACATGGTTACACTGAAACAAAATCAACATTGTGATGATTAAAGCAATGCATATATAAACATCATGAAATAATTAATGATAGGTTTGATCGTACAGTCGTTCATGGAACGGTAGTGTTGGACAAAGGGAAGCTCGCTCTATAAATCCTCGCTCTTTTAAACTTTAACTCAAACTCTGAAATGAAGCAAACTTTACTTACATGCGATTCGAACAAGCTTTTGAGACAATACTGACCAAGTTTCAATCAGCTCGGATCCTGGTGAGACGCTGTATTTTTCGGACTCCCATCTAGATCCAAACTGTTTGTAAATGACGTTTAAGACGCAGTCTGTTATAATAAGGTTTTAACTCTTTCGCTGCAAACTGTTGCCGTCTGCAAACTTTGTCGTCTGCTACAATTTTCACTTTTTATTTTTCTTTGTTTTGTATAAATAATCGGTCACAGTAACAAACAGTTTGGATACTGATTAGACATCGAATTACTCGGCCTCTCTTCTGGATCCTTACTGTTTGCATAGGTAATCACAGATGCGAAATTGGCAGCGAAATAGTTAAAAGTACAAAATTAGTCATGCAGGAAACACCACATACAGAACAAACAGCCACCCGAACAGAAACACAAGGAAATAACAAATGTACATAAATATAAAAATCATCAAGAGACGCACAAAGACAAAACAAACATACAATAGGGGGAATATGGAAGTACCGCCTTGGAACGGTCAGTGACAAAAGTCACTGGGGGTTAAACCGGTTTTTGGGCGCCCAACCTTACACTTATTCCATCCCCAGCCTTAAAAACAAACAGTGTAAATAAACGTATCCCCTCTCCGACTAATCTACAACAACCACAATGGCAGTTGACATTTGAGAATTGGGAGAGCCTCAGATACTTTACATTGAATCAAAGCCAGTGACGTATTTAGAGGAGGATGTGTGTCTTTATTACAAACGCTTTGTTGACAGTTATAAACAACTATAATTGTTCTCTGCTCTGTTATTTTGATACTGTGGAATGATCATGTTTTTGTTTACAATATTTCAGATGAACTCAACAGCTTCTCCAGTCTCAGACTGTGTCACTTTGGTAAATACCAGCAACTCGAATGCCACAAATTGTTCCAAAATTGATGGTAATTTGTGGGGCACAATTTACGAAGAGAATGCACCGGAAGAAACGAGCCCGGCAAACACTTTCTTCACATTTTTCACTCCAATTTTGTTTACTGTTGGAATAGTTGGAAATACTTTATCTCTCATTGTGTTTATGTCAAAGAACATGAGGAAAATGTCAGCCAGTGTTTATCTGGCCGCTTTATCAGTGTCTGACCTGATGGCGCTTATATTCTACGTGCTGCCGGAATGGCTAAAACACGGACTGTCATCATCACCTGGCAATAACCCGGTGGCGTTTCTTCAATACAACGGGATATGTAAGACTCTGCTGTATCTTCAGTACATTGCAAGATTCATGTCCTCGTGGATCGTGGTCTTGTTCACGATCGAGCGGTTCATTGGCGTGTGTTTCCCACTGAAAAGGCGCAAGGATATATGTGACTCCAAAACAACGCTCAAGATCATCCTGGGCTCAGTACTGGTGGCAGCGTTGGGATGCTTATTCAAACCTCTTCTAAGTGGCTCCCACATAAGCGAAAAAGGTGATCCCATGTGCACAACATACAAAGATCATCAATATATCTCCTTCATTCTCGACAGCATATTCGGTGTTACAATAACGCTCATTCCATTTATAATCATAACCGGACTAAACCTGTTGATCATTCGGAAGCTCATTCTGCGGAACAGACGCCAACGGAAAATAAGGCTAATAACCGAGGAGTCTGTGATTCGACTGGAGTTGACATTTATTCTGTTAGCGATATCTATTTGTTTTGTGTCTCTCAATCTCCCATACTTCACAGTATGGTGCAAAAGATATTGGGCGACTGAAAACACAACGGAAAGCGACACGTTTACTCTAAACCTGAAAAACGAGCAAATAAAGAAATTGGATGAAATTCTTCATGTGACACGAACCATATTTTATGTGAACTACTGCATAAATTTCTTCTTGTATTCTGTAACAGGGGCTTATTTCAGGAAAGAATTAAAGCAGCTTTTCCTACTAAAAGGAAGACAGCGTAAGTACTGTTACACATCAACCGCGTACTCGAAAAACTACACACGTACTGCATCGCACACTACACAGTCATGGGTATAAATTGTGGAAAAGCATTCCGGATGATGGGTACAATAAGATGTCACTAATATGAGCATTTAGTAAAAAAAACTGTTAGGCGGGTTAATGCAGGGTGTGGGTCATACAGAGAGCTCTACAGAGATATCTTTGTGCATGACCTTCACCTTGCCTTAGCCTTTCACCTGTCTTAACCCTTTTGCGGTTCTATGTTTATTCAAACTGTCAATATATTATATTTGCAAACAGAGCACATCCTGATCAGACGGCTCCTGTAGGAACCGTCTTATCTTGGTCTGCTTTGTTTGCAAATGCGTGAAAATGCGTTTATATAAAGGAAATGGTTAACCCATTCCCTTATGTATATTCATTACCTGGGTTTTTTATATATAAGAAAAACTGTTTCTGGTACTTCAGAAACTGTTATATTTTATGTATGTCCATTAGCAATCGGAGTAAACCCTGATCAGATTTGGGACTACTCCATTTGCAAATGCGTGAGAAGGCATGTCTATGTAGGAAAGGGTTAATGAGCGATATTTGTATTCATCTGAGTTTTCGGATTAGTGATGTGTTATTGTACCGCTAACTCGAACAAATAACACGCCCATTGCATTTCACACTGCGCAGTCATGGATATAAACTGTTGAAATACATTGATAGTAGGGAGTACATGTATATTCCGGGTACTAAATACTAGTATTCGCGCAAATGGGTAAGCAGAGCTATAAACAATAGTCGCAAAAGTCATCAAATTCTGTAATTCCTCACCCTTAAAGTAAATAAATGATATATTGGTATACAGACAAGAGTCGTACAAATATCAACACACTGTTTGATTTCTCACCCATTAACCCTTTCGGCGCCAAATTTCTAATTGTCGTCTGCAATCCATTGTTTGTAAAATCATTCGGTATAATAAGGGAATGAGATAAATAAATGTAAGTTTTAAAGGAATAAAGTACAGATATAGAACTACAGAGTGAGACAAAAAGTGAAGTCCCTGATCAGACGCCGCCTTGAATAGGCGACGTCTGATCTGGGACTGCACTATTTGTCGTGGTGCATTTATGCAACATCCGCGGCGAAAGGGTTAAGTAAATGCATGATGCTTGTGCTGATGGGTATACACTCCACAGACCTACACACAACAGTGGCACATATCATATCAAACTGTCTGATTTCTCAATCCAACATCCTATCATGTTGATATTCATTGACAACGCGTTGGAGAACACAAACAAGACATGGCTTGGCAGAGACGTATACACATGTATTTTCCCCTAAATACTCCTCTTATTAAAGGGCTCTGGATTTTATAAGAACAGAACAGAACAGAACTTTATTGCTACAAATTTCGTTTGGTTAATTTAATTCCATTTTTTTTTACAAACAAATTATTTCTATCCTTTATCCAATAAGGTCGGCGCCTCATCTGTATTAAAACGGTTTGCACAGATAATCACCAATACTAACATAAAAATGTCATGAATATTAATTTTTGGAAAGGCGTATTTCTGGAGTAATGGATTAAAGCAAACTGTAAAATAATCAACCACCTTACAAGAGTCAAACATTTCTTTATTGCCATTGACGAATCTGGGATTTCCTATGTAAATGGTTTTGATCCATATGCAACATCGCGTATATCGATGTCACATCAGGATCCAAACTGTTTTATATTCTGATGGTGGATTTGTTTCAATCCTTTCGGTGGCAAATTTCTATTTATCGTCTGCAATCCAATTTGTTAAATCATTCAGAAATCATAAAGAAATAAAATAAATAAATGCAAATTTCAAAGGAATAACGTGCAGAAATAGAATTTGAGACAAAAAGTGAAGTTCCTGATCAGACGCCGCATTTTCAAGGCGGCGTCTGATTTGGAACTGTACTATTTGTCGTGGTGCATTTATGCGACATTTGCAATGAAAGGGTTAAACAGATAGGAAACAATAGAACGTAGCTGATATCCAATTTTGTAGATGCAACAATTTGGCAGCGAACTAGATAAAATTAAGCAAGACGACAAATTGTGCAGACAAAAGTAGTTGAGACTAATAGTAAATGCCAAATGTTTATATTCGACGAGCTGAAAAGTGTGAAATCAGACTTAACTGTATATTCTGCTATGGCCAAATATGGCTTGTGTTCATAAATCAAAATAAAACATTCATTTAATACATTTTAATGGTATCGAACTGCGCACGAATATCCACGAGGGAAAGTATTAAATGGTGTCTCTGTATCAGTTTTCAACACCCATTTAACATTACCTCTAAATATAAAGGTTTGCCACACCTTCGCAAACATAGTAGACCTAGATCAGGTCGCTCTTGACGCTTCTGTAAAGTCACTTTGTGAAACCATTGTTTAATAGATTTAGATTTCTAGGACGACTTTCCACTTTTTCTTATCAAAACATATATATTCATAGTGTCAAGCCATTTGTATACCGTATAGTAACTATGCGTGCCAAGTGGCCACAAACTAGATTACTATATCAATGTTATTACAGATTAGCTTGCCACATGTCAAACACAATCTCTTTAAAACGATCACTTAGTTGGTCAATTTAACGGTCTTGAAAAAGGGTGATTGCGTAATGCAGGTCAAATGTAAAAGGAACTTTAGGTTACAACCTGACTTACAATTCCAGAATTAGAAATCGTTTGATAGATCGCCTTGGAGTGGTCTGCTGTGTTGCATTTCCCTTCCAATATCTGTTGCAGATATTCTGGACTACATTTGCACATCATGAACCCAAGGGGAGACATTCTAATTTGCACAACCTGTCTTCCACAAATCTTGATAAATGTCATTCCCGTGTAGTTAGTGACATTTCCTGTCTCTTTTGGGGTTTGCAGATGGAACATTTGAATAAAAATGAAACAAATGAACAAAATAGCTTGGATCAGTCTAATTAGTTGACACCAATATAACATGGCCAAAGTTATACGATACCAATATATTAAGTTTATATATCCAAATGTTTTGTCACCAATATAAGCGGGCAATAAAGATATTTGATATCAATTTATGATAACCAAAAGTGTTGCCCAGACTTTCAGAAATAAATACGTAACTATATATTGTAACAAGCAAACGCGGGTTAATAATAGCTTGAACAAATCTTAAGTTAGTAAATATATCATATTATACAGAGTACATGTCCATGTTTTTTTAATGGATTCGCAAGCAAAAAAAATGGTTACTTCGTGAGATTACTTCAGGATTGACAAAACATGCCTGCCATAAACGAAAATATCGTTTAGAGATTCAGATAATCTTATTTAAATCTAAATTCACATATAGATGACATGTAGCTGATTGCAAATATCCGGATTTCGTATAAACCTTTTGTAAATAAAAGTACTATTCCAATTACGAATGATACACTGACATTGTTTAATTTGTAATTAGAAAGTTTTATTTATTTCCAGATGGAATCAGCAAAACATATACAAAATGTTTCAGTGGCATCTTATAAAGGTTAATTACTATAGTCTGCAATTAACCCCTTTTCGTGAACAATACTCGAATGCAATCAATAACTAGTTTCCACACAGACCAAACAACTATTCATACTTTGTTTTAACCCTTTCGCTACCAATGCCGGATCTGAGATTACCTATGCAAACAGTTTGGATCCAGATGAGACACCGAGTAACTCGGCGTCTCATCAGGATCTAAACTGTTTGTTACTGTTACTATGTTTTTGAAACAAAAATGAAGAAAATCAAAAGAATGAAAAATTGTAGCAGACGACAAAGTTAGCAGACGACAGGGTTTGGCAGCGAAAGGGTTAAGAATGATTTGACGTCATGAATGGTCATAACATAAGTTCACCCCTGACTACTGATTAACTGATTTTAATAGTGATACATAATTATATGAAGACAGAACACGTTGTCCATACAGTAAACCCCTTCTAAACCCGACGTTAAATTTAGCATAAATATTGGTCTTGGAAACATGTAGCAGCTTAATGCAGGATGAAGGATATACAGAAAGCTCCTGGATAAAAACTGTAGAAACCGATCTGTATCATTCTATAAATAAACAGAATACATCCTGATCACACACGGCTCCATCAGGTGCCGTCCAATCTAGATTTGATGTGTTTGCAAAGGCATTGACAAGCGATTCAATGTACTAGCATCAAATTGCTGACACAGAAATAAATCTCTAATATGCGTTCAATGGAAAATCAAACCCCATGAACTTATGCTAATACCGTTCTAGTTCATTATTTTTAATCTGCTCAATAATGTGCCCCGGTATTTTAATCAACGAGATGGCGAACACCAATCTATCAAATTGTATTGGGCGCTAATTCTCTCACTACCAACAGCAAAATTGGGTTTGACGTTGACTCTTTCACTGCCATTTGGTATCTTGTGAACACGTTTGCACACAGTTTTGATTATTTTGAACCGCCAATTAACTATTGCGTTTGAGCAATATTCAAATTGAATGAAGTTTCTAATATATATATTTAAAAAAAAATGGATGAATTTTGATGCAGATAAAGTATTTTGTCGGCGTCAGTGTTAGCATGGAAATAGTTAAACGCGATCTTCTCGTCTGATTGCGCATGGCTTGAACAGGTGGTGGTCTTATATTCAGTACACATACACTCGTTTTATTCTGAAGATTGCTTCAGGCGGGGGTTAAAATACAATATGTAATTGTGCCACGCCGAATATTGCCTAACATTTTACTTCATGAATATTCATGTAAGAATTAAAAAACACCATTAATATTAGTGACATTAATTTATATGAAGGCATATGAGCACAGGAATGTTTGGCCATGGCAAAAACTGTTTTCCATGAACAAGCAGGCCCCGATCATGCAGTTCCTACAGCGGCCGTACGATCTTGGTCTACGATATTTGTGAAAGCGTCAAATGGCGTCTCTGTGGAGTAAATGGGAACGAGCCATTGCAGGCCGGAACGTTTTGCTCATGGCAGGCCTGACTACTGCGTATTGTTTGATAAACAACCCTATCAAATTTTAAAGGGGTATTTAGTTTCGTTCTTTGTTAAAGAATGGGTTGGTTCAATTTAATTTAAATGTCTCCAGTCAGTAATGACGTCTCTTCGATCCCGTTAAACGAAGCAATCAGATTCCCAGACATGTTGGAAATCTCCAGAGAAAATATTTAAGGTACATATTCACATACAATATAAGTCAAGTCATATTCGTCTTGCATAAAGAGAGATGAAGTAAGTGACACGAAAAACTAACTATGAAGCGAGCATCAGTTTTATCCATGACTGTGTTTGGTCCTAAACATTTAACATTGAGCTTTTTTTGTTTTTATCTTGTACCATGTTCTTGGTATATAATTACCGACGACACATGTTCGTAGTACACTAATCAATTATCCAAGTATTCGGACACTCAATCCTCTATATCATCCAGCTGTGTAAACCGAATAATTCAATTTGGCACTGGTTTGATAAATGTAAATTAGACCAAAATAATAGCAAATAGACAAGACTCTGATCAAATGGCTCCTAAAGAAACCGTTTGACCCTGGATTGCATTATTTGCTTAACCAATTTGCAACCAGTGGATTATTCCATGTGTATATATATTGGATTAGTCTATTTTTTATGTAAGGGATGTCTGACCTAAAGTTTCATTTTCGTTTTGTTTTTATTGAAAATTCCTATCAGCAAAAAGTGTAGAGTCTGATCAGATGCCGCATTATGCGGCATCTGATCAGAGTCTGCACTGTTTGCCCATGTCCCATATATGGGCGCATGGACAGAAATGGGTTAATTTTGTAGTTTAGTCTGTCTGAAAACTTAGGTAAATTCTGGTACATGTAGATCTAGTTACAAGCTCCTGTTAAGAATTCATGAAGAATGTATACCTGTTTCTTGTCAATAATTATTCGTTCATTATGTTCGACCGTGTTTCAAAGTGTTTTGTGTATCGTTTCGAATAATGATGTATTGTAGTTGCATGGAATTGCTAGACGAACGATATGCGTTTATCAACTCAAGGAGACATTTGTGTGGAGAACAAACTACAAGCAATGCGGTCCAAGTGTTATTTGAGAAACATTCTCAGACATGAGAAAAATGGCAGACTGGTGATATTTCAGTCAATTGTGTGAACTGGAGATAACTAGTCATCGGCAAAGAGGATTTGACACCAATAGATACTGACGCAAATGATTGTCATATATTGATAAATTGGAGTCTGGCGCTGTGAGTGAGTAAGGAGCCACAAATATAAGGCATTAGAATGATGGATATGAAAAAACTTATCTTGAATGAAACGCTGAGGGAATAGTTGCCTAATTATAAATTTAAAATCACATTATGATTAATGCTGATAGTATGTTAACTGTCAGTCGAGATATTATAACTACATGTGTATAAGTGGGGAACAATACGTCATAAATCTGGCTAAAAGGTTTGGAAAATAACTGCTGGTTTGCGTGCTATTATGTGTGAAGTGCATGCAGTTTATAAGCATGTTTCTTTTAATTGTAGAAATTTTTAAATTGTAGACATTTAACACATGACCATTTTGTTGGATACATTTAATGCAATTAACATAATACTGGCATTCGGCAGGACCTGCTTAACCATTAAACAAAACTTGTTCTTCAAAGTAAACATAATAATAGCATAGTTCAATGCACATGAAAATGACATTTTTGGGCATTTATAACCCCACGTGTTCCCATTTTATTTATTATTTTCCCTGTCGTATATTTATGCAAGAAATCATGGCATTATGCCTAGTTATCAGATTAATCTCCAAAATCGTAAATGCCCAACGGACATGTTGGCTGAGACAGGAACTGTAGAAAGATATCTTTATTATACCATAGGCAAACAGAACATACCCTGATCAAACGGCTCACACAGTGTGTTTATTTAAGGAAAGGGATAAGACATTTTGGACGCTTTCGTTTTTCATCTGGAGAAGGTATAGCAAACAAAAACAAATATTTACTGAAAGAGGCCATTGACAACAGTGAAAACCCTGATCAGAGTGCTCCTGGAGAAGCCTTTGATCTGTCTACGCTGTTTGCCTGTATCCCTTTAAAGGGATACCTGACATTGACAGAGTGCGAGCGAAAAACCATTACAAACTGCTTGGATCCTGATGGGACAGCTACGTTTAATCAGAATCTAAACTGTCTGACATGATATTTGAATAAACCTTCGTTTAGTATTGATGCCAACGATATGTACTTCCTTTCGATATCGTTTTGTAAGTAACGATAAACCTTTACTCCTATCAACGTCTTGGCAAACAGAGCAGATCCAGAACAGACAGCTCTTGTAGGTGTTGTCTGATCAGAGTCTGCTTTGTTAGCCTCTGGAATAATACATATCTCGTTAAACAGTTTCTGCTTTGCCAAATATGTCATATCTCAATACGACATTTTAAAAAGTAATCCAATTGATATTGATGATGTCATTATTTCTTTCCTGAATATTCATAAATAAAATGTTAACCCTTTACTCCATAGGTATGCCTTTCTACGACGTTGCAAACATAGTAGACCCAGATCAGACGGCTCCTATAGGAGCCGTCTGATCAAGGTCTGCTCTGTTTGCTTATGACATACATTTGTACATTTTCTGCAATGGTCAACATTTCCTGTGTAAATGCGCTATTATAAAAACAAAATTATTACTATCCATGACGTCCATATATCTTGAATACATAATCATGGAGTAAAGGGTTAAGGTTCAGGATGAAATCTAGTGTTTAACTCTCACCCCACTAACTGTGACCTTAGCTTGGATACAGATGAGACGCCGAATAGCTCGGCGTCTAAATCAGCATCCCAGATATTTTGCACTAAGTATATAGTTTCCGTTAAGCTTGTATCATGACATTTGGTCCATGTTTGATTCCAAATACTTGCTCTAATCAGAAGTAGTCATACTGGAACATTTGCAAATTGTAGCAAACATTAATTTTACACAGTGGAATAAGGGTTCAACAGCACAGCTATATGACTAAGATTGGTAAAATATGTTTCAATCCAAAGCATAAAGCTACTTTTAAATAGGGATGGGTTTAAACAATGTATTGTTTCTCGTGGTTTCTTAATAATAAAACACTGAATGAGATATCAGCACGCGGCAATTATCCAAAGTTTCAACCAAATCAAAATAATTTTGTGTAACACGTTCAGTTGTTAATAATTCAAAGAGTAATCACAGGGAATAGGATTAACACACCAGAATATAAGACAGATAAATCATAACACTTTTTAAGAACATACCCTTTATTTCTCCACCAACTCAATGTCGTGACTACTCCTTAGGATCGTCTCTTCGAGTCGGTTCTGAAGAGTGATCACCCCATTGAATGTGGTTGGGAAAGAACGGTTTAGTATTTGAATACGCACCTCTATATATCTGATGCATGCAGTGGAAAGGAAACCGAAACAAGTAACTATGAATTACACTATCAAGGTTTCTGTGCCGAATTCAAATCATACAAACAATACATAAACATTACGATGGTTTTTCACGAAATCTATATTAGACACATGTACTACTTCCAATGTGAAGAAAAAATAACAAGTGTCATATTAAGTCAATATTCTTTCATATTATGTTATTGACATTATTATCCCCTTTGATGTGTTCTGACTAGTCACTTCGATAATAACATGGATACAGTTTAACCCTTTCACCGCCGATGTCACATAAATGCACCACCACAAGTAGCACAGTCCCAGATCAGACGCCGCATTTTCAAGGCGACGTCAGATCAGGGACTTCACTTTTTGTCTGAATCTCTATTTCTATATATGTGCTTTATTCCTTTGAATGTGCATCTATTTATCTCATTTCCTTATTGTACCGAATTATTTAACAAAAATTGGATTGCAGACGACAATTAGAAATTTTGCGCCGAAAGGGTTAATGAAGGTGTGCAATGTTTGTCACTCATAAGAATGGTAGTATTTTGTGTTCTATCTTTTCATTAAGCTCAACTGTGATCAGCTTCATCAGCAAAGACGTTATGATTGGTCTGGGTTTACAATGGTACAGCACAACAGATAAATGTGCATAGTTACGCAGATACTTAAACCGTCATTTCTCCACCAAATCCTATGTTGTGACCACACTTTAAAATCGTATCTCCAAAGTCTATGTTGTCTTCGAGACGATTCTAAAGAGTAGTCACAACATGGTATTTCGGTGAAGAATAAATACAGGGTTAGTCTTGAAAATGTTTTATTATTTATGTGTCCTATCTGGACCTCTCTTTCCAGCATTGCAACAATTCTCAAGTATCTGATTGGTCAGATTCTGAGCTTGCTCAGAATCTGACCAATCAGATACTTGAGAATGATCTCACAATGCCCATTTGTCTCAGAGAAATACTCATACAAACTCATAAAAATATACTCCTAAAATCGACGCATTTATTTATATCACGTCTATATCAGTCAAGGACATTCATTTTCCATTGCATACATAGTGCAATATAGTTTTCTTAGGGCAAATTTATCCTCCTCTTACGTTCAATAATTTGAGAAGATGAAAATTAGTATGTTCTTAGTGTAAATCTACATGTTCTATCGTAGATAACTTGTACTTACCTTGTTCCATTTGAACTACATGTTTAAAGCAAAACGATTATATTTTTTTGTGAACGAAGTATATATGCATACCAAAATACACGACTCTCTGTTGCCGTGTCCTATAAAGGAAATGTTAAGCAAGAATTCTGATAAAAATTCAAGTCAGAACGCATGCACATATATCATATCAGGGTTACATTATCTCGGTAAATACCATCCTGGATACGAGCCACTTGAGAAGCCATGTATATTGTCCCTAGCTCCTATCAGGGTTACATTATCTCTGTAAATACCACCCTGAATACGAGCCACGTAAGATGCCATGTATATTGTCCCTAGTTCCTATCAGGCCTATATCGCCCTTGTATGAAAGTGTTCTTATTACAATTCATAACGCTATACAGTACAACCTCTCTACAACTACCATTAGGAACAATTTTTAGTCTGGGATATTACGACAGATGGACGTTAACCCATTTGGTGCCAACTTTCTAATTGTCATTTGCTGTCCAATTCTTTAAATCATTTGGCACAATAAGGAAATGAGATAAAAAAGAATTCAAATTGTCAAAGGAATAAAGCACATATATAGAAATAGAGATTGAGACAAAACGCGAAGTACCTGATCAGACACCGCATTGAAAAGGCGGCGTCTGAGCTGGGACTGCACTATTTATTGTGGTGCATAAATGTATGCGACATTGGCGGTAAAAGGGTTAAATGCAGGACAGGGGTTTCTTTTTTTCTTGCATTAAACAGACATGTTATTGTAATCACATGGTCGCTATGGAGAGGTTCTATCGTATATTTTCGAGAACGTTTGTTATTGCATGTTGTTACTATAATAAAACCATACAAAATTACACACATCGTTTCTTATGTTTTCTGTGCCGTTTCATCGTAGTTTAGCTATTAATACTTACCCTGTTCGATGTCGAAAGAAGACGTAACTGACCATATCGTTTTATACAGTACAACCTCCTATCTAATAATAGATAGAGAATAATTTAGCTACTTTTAAGCAGGTTGCTGCTTAATGCGGGATGAAAGTCATGCAGAAAACATATTGAGGAGCTTTCTACATGACGTCCACCCTTCAGTTTGCTGTTACCCGTCTCCAAGACCGACATTTATACCAAATTAAACGTCACGTTTAGAAAGTTTTTACTGTACGTCCATCACATGATACCGGTGGCCTCACGATACCACGAGACAAGTGAAGAAAAGGATTGGTGAATTTTATTCACGACAGGTCAGTTGTATTTTCTGAGTACGAGTGTCGAGTTCATTAAGTACACTGGTATGTGGGAACCCGGGCTAAAACATTAAGAAACACGTTCATCAAAGTTTGAATTCTGAAATATTGTTTTCCACATGTTCTACCACTCCTGTGAAAATTTATGTTGAGTAACGGTTTGGATTCAGATCAGTTTATCTCCTTGGATTCAAATATTTTGAGATTCTCACATATGAAGAAAAATATAAGCACACCTATTATTGCAATTGTTGCGGACCACAAATACTTCAGAAATTGCATTTACTTATTTCTACATAATATGTTGAAATATTAGCTGTTTTCATAGATTTGTAGATTTCCCTACCTTTACTGTTTGTCCTTAGATTATCGAAATAAACATCAATCTGCGTGTAGTGAAATGGATTGTAAGCGTTAGTTTAGTTACATGATTATGTGTAAAGTTTTTGTGTTTGATTGTCTTGTACAAAGCATGGCCAAAATAAAACTTTTTAAATAAAAATAATTATGCTGATATTGAAGATGAAAAAGGTCAATCTTTGTGCGGACTGGCCTAAAGGATAAAGTAAAGTAAAGTACCGAGTTATAGTCTACTTTCAGTCCGAAGGACCGCTCAGCCGACCGTGAATTTAGGTACAGAACGACCATATATTAATTAGACATAGGAGTGGTTGATTAATACATGTCAAAAATAATGCAGCATAGTCTGAATAAATTGCGTCTACGTGAACGGTTGGGGGTAAACAGAATATGTTGCATTAATGGGAGATCGTCCCGTTTTAATGTACATTAAGTGATTTAAAGTAGGACATGTGCTGTGAGCTATTTTGGTCAAAACCTCGTGTTTGAATTAGCCGAAAAGCTAAATAATGATGCAAATGTATTTCGATCATTTTCCTTTTGATTTACGGTAATTCGCTGACCTTGTCTTGGAATCAATGCAAATGGTCACGTAATACAATGGTCTGATGATATCTTAAGGAAAGAAAACGATGTTATTCAGAGTACCAGATTAGCGCAGTATATGGGCTCGGCTTTAGAAGACGTTTGGTAACGCTGCATGGCGACCAAACTGTTCCTTGCATACACGGGAGTGTGTTGCAAAATATTTGTCCTGCATGGAATATGCACCAGTGTTGTATGTAAAAAGTCAGACTTTCGTTCGAATGATATTCAAAGAGAGGTTTTAATGGTTATTAGATGCTGACCAAATCCGACTGAAAACGACGAAGACAGATATATGGTGTCTGCCGTCAATCACGAATCGTATTGTAATTATTCTACTGGCAAATACACAGAACATCACACAAAAGTTTCATCAGTCTATAATTGGAAGAGTGTTTCTTTCTTTTTGTTGTTCTGATATATAGATGAATCAAAGATGAAATGAAGACTCACGTTTTGCATTTGAAGTTTTGAAATGCACAAACACTACTTTCACTAAATGAAACGGGGATGTCTTAAATGTTAGCCTGCTCGAAGGAAATGGACGAATGGAGGGAAATGCCTTCTTATTGAAGTATTAAAGACAAATTAATTGTCTTTCAATTTTTTATCAAGACATATTCGACGCGTAAAACAGTTGGAATCTAATGAGACGCTTAGTTACACAATGAATCATCAGGATCCACACTGTTTGAAAGGGGGTTTCATAGATTCACCTGTAATAGACTTAACCATTAACTCAATGAATATTTATGTAAAACAATAATGACATCATGAATATTGAATAGATTATTAATCAAGACGTATGCCACTGGATTGTTTGGCCATATAAGAAACTGTAGAATCATATGTATATAATTTTATAAGCAAACAGAACAGACCCTGATCAGACAGCTCATAGAGGATCTGTCTGATCTGGGTCTTCTTTGTAGAAGACGTCAAGAAGGCGTCATGGAGTAAAGGGTTAAGGCTACACAGTGGTCATCAGTCACAAAGTGGACTCTAGACGAAACTGAACCGCATAATAGCTTTATGTCACTGCTCGAAAAAATGCCAAAAGTTGTACAAATAAGGGGGAAATAATTATTTTCCGGTAAAAATTGTTGTTTTTTAATTTTATCTAAAATAATGTTTCATTAAACCGCTTAACTGGTCAACAGTTAAATTATTTGCACACGCGTTGAAAGGAAGATACACACCAACGCCGGCTTGCACACTTGTTCTTTTGACGTGGTTCACAATAGTACATGTTATGTAACCATTACCCAATAAATACGCCTTTCCACGCCTAAGTAAACAGAACGGATCCTACAGCTGTTGTCTAATCAGGGTCTACTCTGTTTGCTAATGACATAATATAGATATAATAGCTCTACAGCTACTATGAGCAAACATTCCATTGTCCATGCTCCTTTATAAAAATACTCTTATTGATATTCATCATGTCTTACATGGCTATTACTCTGTCAAAACTTATGTCTGCTCAATATCTGATCTAGGATAATTTAATTACTACCTATGCCAGTTATGTCGAACCTAGCATCATAAGGATGAAAAACCAGTTGTTAGACGGCGAGATGATCACATCAGTCGATGAAAGAATTCAACGGAGACACACTATCTATATGTTCCCCGAGGAAAGATATCCTTTAAGACAGCCTGTCAAACTGAATGCCGATACATAACTCCAGGTGACACAGGACATAAGGTGGTCTTTTTTTAACTTAAGTATGGTTGATTTAATAAAATAAGTTTCTTGTTTGATGTCATCAATCAGACAGTATCCTAGACATGGAATATATAAACAAAACAAACTTAACCCTCTCCTTCGTATAAACGCGTTTTCTCACATTTGCAAACAGAATAGATCAATATCAGACGGCTACTATATGAGCTAATGGAACTTGATAGATATGTTTCTTTGCTAATGTTCCACCTTCAATATTTCATTATAACTATTGTGTCCATGCATATTCAGTAGGTAATGACATTTTGAATAGATATAGAACAGGGGAAGAGTTAAACCCGTATCGCGCTAAGTGTTGCCTGACTGCCATGTCTACATAGCTTGGATCGAGATGAAATTCCGAACAATTCGGCTTATCATCGGGATCGAATCTATCTCACACTGGTTCAGTAGATCCTCCAAGGAATATCGGAAGTAGTTAAATTGCAGTATATCAGGATTGACGCAGATTTAATTTGTAAAGCATTGTAATGGTTCAGTTACGATTAGTAACAGAACGACAGTATAACTAACTCTTAAGCGGTGACCAGAGAGGTTAACTATGGGTCTGTAAGCCAGGCGGTAGCTTAATGCAGGTCAAACATATGCGGAAATATGAGCTTTCGGCATTACCTTTGCCCTGCATTAAGCAATCACTTCCTTTTTTAAGATTCATATGTTCAATAAATGAATGGCCGCTTACGACGGATTCAGCTGTAGAGGCTAGTCGATGCATTAAATTTATATATATATACTGTAACATCTCTCTATAACGGTCAATAAGTTACATCAAGTATTTTGTATTAAAGGCATGTGGCTGCTTAAAACAATGTGAAAGTAAAACAGAACGCTCCTATAGGAGCATTCTGTTTAACTTTCACCTTGCTGTAAGCCGCCACCTGCCCTAAATACCAAATAATCAACATAATTTAGTGGCCGTTATAGAGAGGTTTTACTGTAACTCACTTACATGTTAACCATGAATCGATCAGAGACGCCTTTTGATACCTTTGCAAGCATCATATACACGGGCAATAACTATTAATGAGGGTATTAACTTTTTAAATAATTATTCAAAAGGGATAGGGTTAAATAATATTTATATTGCAATGTTTCACACATGAATGACCAGCATGCGACGGATGAAGTTCACAGTATTACTGTGTTGCAAATTATTCCTGTATGCACGAAGATTGTCTGTCGTACGCAGATTGCCTGCTATGATTGTTACCAGTCATTTATGCACTGTTTATCAAATTATCTTTTCACCATGTCTGCAGTCTATTGTCTTGTCGTCTCTAGCATCAGGGAATAGAATGAGTTGAAGTCTTCGGCTGATTTGACTATGTCGCTGCCTTAATGCAGAAACCGAGATTGGAATCAATTATGACGCGAATTATAGTCACCCATGCCCTATCCACGTCTAGTGGAGTATAGATAGTGTCGACTTCTATCCACAGGGATTATATTGGCAGCATAGCACGTGAAATTATAGCATTTGCCAGTGACGAAAACGATTGAAGCAGAGAATAATCTTTGTAAACCAACCACTCTTGCAACCTGTAGCTGTCTACTTGAAGATAGCATAATCTATAACAGTGTGTAATGTAATTTATGAAGCAAACATTGAAGACACTGAACATGGCATGCAGGTGATCTCCATGGCAAATGTTCTCAATAAACCACACACTGATTTAACCCTTTAACTCTCTCAATCGCATAGATGGAACATATATAAACACGATTGACGAAGATTAGAAGACTTCTCGAGGAACCCTAAAACAGGGTCAAGGTTGTTTGCTGAACCCAGGAATGTTAACGGGTATATAGTAGAACCTGGGTAGCTGGGTAATGGGTAATAGTAGAACCGGTCTTCTTTGCTTGCCAAATACTTAAAGCGGCATGGAATATCCGAACTTTGTCTACGTGTATATCTTTAACCATTTCCTCCATAAATACGCCTTTCTTCGCCACTGTAAACGTCACTTTTTGAAAACATTGTGATAAATAAAGCATTTGCTCCATAGGAGCAAATGCTTTATTTATCACAATGGTTTCAGAACTATATAATTCTAAAAGTTTCATTTTCTCTAGTAAATGTTCCTTTTCGGTAGATTCATTTAAAAAGGTTGGATCTAAAATGTCTATGAGGGAATGGGTTAAAGAACCATTCACCGAAGTTAGCGAAAAATTAGGTTGTGCCTGGATGGGTAACCACCTGGGAATACCAGGTGCCATAAATATATTCTTTTCAAAGGATACATATTCCTTTATCTACATTTTTAATTATTTTTCTATTCCAAATTCAAGTTTCGCTCGAACCATGGAATGTTTATATGCCCAAAGGGACGGCAAGCAATTCTTAGCGAGATATTCGAACTGGCCTCAACCGAAATATATATACTAATGGACACGAGACGAACTGAACTGAAATGCCAGCTTTGTTAAATATTCGCATTTTCTTTAGAAATAAGTGTAAATTTACGTTAAACATTTCGCTGGACGGTAAGCAAGTGTTTAGAGCACTGCATTTCTTTTTCCTTTAAGTGTCTTTATTTCTTTTAATGGTTGCTAGATTGCGTTTAATGCACTCGGAATTATGTAATATAATTGCATTGCCCGTGTTTGTAACTGAGTTTTGGTTAGTGGTGCAGAAAGCTATGACTCAGAGTTTGGAAATTGCTTGTGTACATGTATTAACTGCATACACATGCCTTAATTTAAACATGTCATACAGTCACGAGTCCCCACATTCTTAACGTTATAATGATTTGTTTTTGCGGCAAGTATACTAGCAATTCGGTGTTGTTAAAAGGTACTGAAAACGTCAGTACTTTGATGCTTATAATGTGCTTATAACAATATTTATAGATGCAAAGCAGGGCATCAACTTTATATTTATTTCAACAGGTATTGCATTGTAAATGATTTAGGAAAGCAGATTTGTTTTTTTGTTTCAGAGAGAAGCCGTGCAAATGTCGTCGTAATACTTCCTGATTCAGTAGTCTTGGCAGCTATTTCAAAAGATACATACCTGTTATAGGGGACACCATAATTATCTCGGCGGTATTTGTTTTCAGGAAAAAGGCTCTTCAACTTCACTTTATCTTATATATATTTAATCCTGTATGTCTCTCATGACCACAAAGCAATTCTGTGTCCATTTATATAAAAAACATAATATATCAAGTATGCATGATGTTATTATTTCTTGCATAAATATTATGAGGTAAATTGTAAACTCTTTATTGATAGACACGGCTGTTTACGCTTTGCAAACTAAATAGATATGGCTGAGACAGCTCATGTATGAGCAATCCAATTGACATCTGTGATGTGCACTTATGAATATGTATACAATAGAACCTGTCCTAAGTGGTCATTCATGTATTGAACATAGCAGTATCAAAAGCAGGTGGCTACTTAATGCAGGACAAAAGTAATGCAGAAAGATCATATGGGAGCTTTCTGCATTACGTTTGACCTGCATAATTCTAAAACCTGCCCTCGAGACCCATATTTAGACACCATTACCATTAACATGGCCGCTGAAGAGGAATATATGGAATATTAAAGAGAATAGTATGTAAGTATGTAGATTGTTCTAGAAATATATTTTTGATAATCTGTTGGTAAACAAGCAGTCACATGATCATGTTTTGATGATAGAAATTTCAAGTCCTACTGTAGATCTGAATCTGCAGTTCTGCCATGGGTTCAAATACTATTGTAAACATTCAACGATCTGATATTCATGATGACATGATTTGTGCATGAATACTCACCAAGCGACGGGTTAAGGGAGTATTCTATTTTGTGCGTAATCAGCACTCTTTAACTCTGGCGAAATGAAGAATGCTTACACACTTACATGTAATAATGTCTCTGCCATTCTCATAATCGCCTGATTAACCTATTACTTCATAGACTAATTTTAGATCCAACCACTTTGAATAATTATACCGAAAAGGAGCATTAACTATAGATTTTTTTTTTTTATAATTTTGTAGTTTGAAACCATTGCTCCTATAGGAGCGAATGCTCTATTTATCACAATGGTTTCAACAGGTGACTTTTGCAGAGTCGTCAAAAGGTGGCAATATGAGGGAATGGATTAAATGATATCGTCTGTTTCAACTGTTATTTATGTGTGTGTTTTCTAAAAAGGAAGTTGTTTAAAAAACTTAATACTACTCGTACAAGAGCAGTCTGACTTTAATTTGTGTTCAAAGTCTCCTAAAGATGTTCATGCAGGGTACAGAGTTAATTATTTATACTCCAAACGTCACAGTAATATTGTAATTTGATATGTTTTACCTTACGCCGTTGCTTAGACAGATTCATGTAACATGGTGTCTGGAGATCAGAAACCTGATGAGATACAGTTGAACTTCGATATCTAAAATGTCAAGGGACCATGCAAATAATTTCGAGATAACAACAATTCGAGTCATCCGATTTATAATCTGACCAATATCTTAAGTTAACTGCTCAATGCGGGTCTAAAGTAATAATGAAAGCTCCTGTAGGAGCTTTCAGCATTACTTGATACATGCATTAAGCTGCCACATGTATTTCTAGATATGTGTAGTATTACATTTTAGAACAATTCTGTATTGTGACTTTTGGGGGGACCAAACATTTAGTTTGAGTTATCCCAGATTCGATTTATCCGTGTTCGATATATCGAAGTTCAACTATATTTAGAGACACAAATCTCATGAATGTGTATTACATTTAGACGACAGTCTTATAATAGCATATAAACACGTTTTGGTATTGCAAGAAACTGTAGAACTGTAGAATCTAAATATATTTTCGTAAGCAAACAGATTAGGCGCGGATCAGATGGCTCATACGTGATCTGTCTGATCTGGGTCTTGTAATTGTGCTGATTTATGATTGATGGTGACGAGGATTTTTTTCCAATTCTACTCTGTTTGCAAAGCGTTAAACGCGAAAGCTGAACGCGAGACTAATGTTACTTATTGATTTGCCACGTTAGAGAGATTCTACTGCATTCTTTTGTTTAACTCATTGCCTCCTTGACCATTTTAGACCCAGTCTCTGTGAATTAATCTACCGAAAAGAGCATTACCTATAGAAAAGGAGATATGTGTAGCTTTTTCATCATTGTGATAAATAGAGCATTTGCTCCTATGAAGCAAATGCTCTATTTAACACAATGGTTTCTAAATGTGAATTTTACAGAGGCGTCAAAATGCGTCACTAGGAGTGAATGTGTTAAAATATTAACTCGGATAGTCTATTATATCATGAACGTAATCAAAAGTGTGAAATGCGGGGAGTTAATTCGATTGGTGGATATATATGAACCTACACAATTCTCGACGGATCTTGGTTTTCGTGACAAGCTGTCCAAATTTGCAAAGCATGGCGATGACTTACTAGACAAAGAACACCGCGAGTTGTCTAAGGTATTATAACACAATTTGATTATATTTAAAGAATTAATGTCAGTTGTCAAACTTATCCCTTCAAAATATTTATTGCATCGATTTGAAATCTCTATATAAAGTATGATTACATTTCAGGAGGATTGCGAACAAGTTGAAATATCTGGAAATAACAGTACAAATATTGCATTTAGTTTTAACGCTTGTCCAGCTAACCACAACTGTAGCCGACTTTGCCAGAAAGCATGGATCCAGATGAGACGCCGAATAACATTATTTTATAGCTGAAATGAACACCTTCTTCCATCTATACCTAAAATTACTTTTAGTTATCTTTAAAAGGGCTTATAGGATTTCCATTCAAAACACGTCTTCTTTCCTGCTGATACGGCATTTAATAACATCATTAGTTTTTGACAATTACTTTATATCGATTTCTTGTTACAGGAAATTATTAATACCAAATCATACATTTCAGACTACCCAAGACCATGTCAACAGTGTGAACAACTTTGAGCAGATACTAAACTTACACAACACAGAATTCCTACAATGTGTTGGTTACCAATTACTTAACTACAAAAACGCGCGTTTCACTGCTTATTCTAGCTCTGGTACAACTACAAACCTGTCTATACTTTGACGTCTTGTTTAACCCATTACCTCATAGGCTAATTTTAGATACAACCTCTTTGAATAAATCTACCGAAAGGAGCATTAGCTGGAGGAAAAATATTTTTTATAACGTTTTAGCTTGAAACCATTGTGATACATAGAGCAGTTGCTCCTATTTATCACAATGGTTTCACAAAGTGACTTTTACAGAGTCGTCAAAAGTCGTCAATATGAGGGAATGTGTTAACAATGCATGAAGCATATGTACACTCTACGGTGATCAAACTTTTGAAAATGAACAACAGCAAGGTCAGCGGTACAACTGAAATGCGCGCTCGTACGCACTTATAGAAGAGCATTCATAAACACATCTTACGCATACACATTTAAAGGTATGAAATATGCACAATACAAACACAAACTAGGGTGAAGACAGGAGTACCACATTGAAACGGTCAGTGGTAAAATTACGTAGTGAGGTTTACGATCCTCCGAAAGCAACAATTGAGTCAGTTCATGAGCAGTGCAACACAACTCATGCCCCTAGCACCGGTTTAAGCGGTATTCCATTTTCAAAACTTATACCATCGTAAATAATGATCCTGAAGGACCAGAAAGTAATCATGGTTAGCAAATGTTCCATCTACACCCTAATGGACGAACAGTGTAAATAGATATAAACCTGGCTGCCCGGCTGTTCCACAATAGCAGTGACGACTAACACAACAGCGTATATTTCCATATAAGTCGATCAAGACTTAATTTGTATTAGTTTGGATTTTAAGGCGTCATTTACCATCACGGTTGTATTTGATGTAAGGTTTTTATAAGTCATTTATTATACGTTCAAAAATAGAACACTTTTACTTTTGCCTTTTCCTTCCGCCCAATTGAAGTTATTTCCAGTAAACGGCGTTGGCGTTATTTGTTTCTAATATCATTGTTCAGCTTCAGTCTGATATCAAATGTTTAATGAGTTTAATGATTGAAACAACATGCTGCAGGTAGGGATTCCCTTGAAATTCAAAGTAACAGTGCGAAACAAGAACATTGCAGACTCGGTAGTTTTAAGTTTGTTCGTGAGCAATAATTAAAGGTGCATCACTACTCATGTCTCACTCCTACCCATAGCACTGGCTTAACCCTTTCCCTGTTATATATATATATGCCCAGTTAGTACATGGGTGGGTGATTCAGGGTGTTATGGACAGTTTCCTTGTTTTTTTTCGTCCAAAAGCTTTCTCTTTTAATGTTTGCTAGATTGCTGTTTAGTCTCCAGGATTCATGTAACCGTAATGAAACAGTAATGCCTTTAAATTTTACTGATTAAACGACGAATGATTCAGAATGTAATGACTTTATTTTTGGTAATTTATTGCTTCTACTACAGATAAAACAGCTGTAATGCCATATAACAGTCATTTTATTGCGGTATTTGCGTTTACTATAAAATAAGTCGTTATTCATTGAACGAATGATGTTAAATGATTGATAATATTTATTGCATATGCAAAGAGTAACAGCTCATGCAAGTTTTCCACTGTGCTTTGCTTCCAATTCTCTTCAGACACACACTAGGGTGTTAAGCAATTGGGACTCCGTATGAGACGCATGGGTGTTCGACGTCTCATATGGGTACAAAATGTTTTCACAGGTTATTGCGGGTTCGCATCTGACGAAAAAAAACTGAATATCCCTTTTTAATTTTACTATATACATGTATATGTTAAGTTAAACTATCAAAACGCCTTTGACGCCTCTTCAAACAGGGTAGACCCATACAATGTGGCACGATAGGGATTGCCTGATCAAGGCATATTGCTTGTGGAATAATACTGATCTGCATTTATATTTCTCATATTACAACAACAAGCATGAATACATTTATAAAAAGTATAAGATATTGAATAAGCATTATGCCATGATTCTTACATAATTATTTGCAAGAGAAATGATTAACCCTTTATCTATAGACATGCCTGTTAATGCCTTCATAAGACTGCTCCTATAGGAGTTACCTGATCAGGTTCTGTTCCGACTGCTTATGGAATTGCATACATGAAGATCTGATACTGCAGTTCCTGTCACGGTAGAAATATTCCCTGCTCATACACCACCATAAACACCCCCGTAATAAAAATTCATGAAACCATTATTTCGGACATGGTTACAGTAAACCCCCTCTAAACCGAAATTCCAGAAAAGGAGAATTTTAATATTTTTCAGCAGGTGGCTGCTTAATGCAGGGTGAAAGTCGGACAGAAAGTTCACAGAGGAGTTTTCTGCATGACTTTCACCATGCATCAATCTGTCATCTATCTCCAAGACAGATATTTATACTACATTAAACGTCGGGTTAAGAAGGGGTTTCTGTACTCAACAAGTAAATATCCTTTGTTTGACATTGCCATTCTCTAAATATGATGAATTGCAGAATACTAATATACTTACACAACTTCTGTCGCTGCCACTAATATAGTTATATAGTTGCCTGCGCAATGTGTCGTCTGAAAACCTACAGGAGTCGTCTGGCTTTAATGTGTTTTTAAATTTGTCCAAAGGCGTCTTTATGGGACAAAGAGTTAAAATATTCATGCTCAAAATGTCATAATTAGATTGCCTTTCCTGAATTACAGATTTAAGACGATGACATTCGAAACAATTCCGAAAGAAATGTTCGCGGTGCGTGTGGGAGGCAATGACGCAAACGTTCAAACAATTTAGACGGATTCATCGAAATAACGTGATCTATGGAGACCAGCAACCAATTGACATATAAGAAACACGACTTAATGTCTGATACAGTAATCATTCTTTACAGCCAAAACCTGTTGTCGACTACTAGCGAGCAAACGCTGTCTGCGATATGACTTGTATTTACGAACAGCCTGGTTCTAGATGAGATACAGAACAGCTCAATTGTTTGTTGGATTAACCATTTCGCTGCCAAACTCTGTCGTCTGCTAACTTTGTCGTCTACTACAAATTTTCATTCTTTTGATTTTCTTCATTTTTGTTTCAAAAACATAATAACAGTAACAAACAGTTTGGAGCCTGATGAGACGCCGAGTTACTCGGCGTCTCATCCGGATCCAAACTGTTTGCATAGGTAATCACAGATCCGTAATTGGCAGCGAAAGGGTTAAACACTGAATTTGAACAGGCATTGATTTTTCACTAGTGATAAAAGTTAACCCTTACCCTCATACAAACGCCTTTTCATGCATTTGCGTTGATTTTGCCATAGATCCCGTCTGATCAGGGTTTCCTCTATTTGCTTTGACAAGATAGATACATACCCAATTCTAAAAATGTTGTAAAAGCAAAACAATTTCTAGAAATGTTTACATTAAAATTCATGTAAAACATAATTTTATAAAAAAAAAAACACTTTTTATATGCCGCAAATTTGGTCACATGAGCCAATCAGATTGCGGGAAATCGTCAGATTGCGTTAGAATTACATATTACCACAGGATATATTATATCAGCCGAAACTGTATATCTATATCTAATAATACATGTAATGCCGACCCTGATCAGACGGCTCATATAGGAGCCGCCTGATCTAGGTTTACTGTCTTTGCAGTTTAAAGATAGAGACATTCCACTGCATTATTCATACTGCTACGTATTTAACTCGAAATTCTAAATTACAATAAATATGATAGTAGGCGTGAAACGTAGAGAGTAAATTTGATTGGTGGATATACTAACGTACACAATCCTCGACGGATATTGGTATTCGTGTCAAGCTGTGACGTTTTGCAAAGA
The DNA here is from genome assembly GCA_963576725.1 of Azorinus chamasolen. Classification (NCBI taxonomy): domain Eukaryota; kingdom Metazoa; phylum Mollusca; class Bivalvia; order Cardiida; family Solecurtidae; genus Azorinus; species Azorinus chamasolen. Next base: position 9,792,348 of record OY755252.1, read on the forward strand.
CCACGTAGGTTGTCAAAGATATTTTCACACAATTTGATTATATTTAAACAATGTATGTCTATTGTCAAATCTATTCTTCGAAATCTTATTTATTGTCACAATTTGAAATATATTTGTTGGTTCACTAAGTTAATTTGTAGTAGAGTAGAGTGATGACTCCAATTAAAAGGTACATGGATGAAGTATATATCATCTAATGTATAGTTGTATTCCATATCAAGCATGTAAATTGTTGATCATCTCGTGTCTAGCTGCATTCTATGCCCAACAAGATCAAATATCTATCATCTAGCGTATAGTTATATTGCATGTTTTATAGTACCGAAAACGCAGGAAAAGTCACACACAAGACGCAACTATTACCAAAACATCAATAGAAAAATAAGTGACAAACACACACGCACAACAGCCCCCTCTCCACACACGAGATGACAATTTCAAACACCAATAAACGTACAAATACAAAGGCACACTGCACACATAAAAATATGGGTGACAAGGAGATTTCCACCTAATTTATATCCCATGTCAAATACATGTACGTAAAATGTGTGTATCATCTAGTTGTATTCCATATGAGTCATCGACAAGCGTTTATCATTTAGTGTATAGTGCCATTCCATTTCGCACATAAATTTTGCATCATCTCGTTTCAAATTGTATTTCATGGCTAACACGTTTCATTAATGTATTATCCAGTGTCAATTTGCATTCCATATCAAATACTTTTAATTGTTCATCAACTAGAGTCTACTTGTATTCAATGAAATGCATACTACAATGTATATCACTAAGTGTAATGTTGTAGCCTATGCGCGCTACATTGTGCATGAGCTACTGTCAAGTACAAGTATGAGTCATGCAGGAAACACCACATACGAGATACAAGATAAAAAGCCGCCCGAATTGCAAGAAAACACGGCAAATGTAGATAACTATCAAAACACAAAGAGATGCACAAAGACATAACGAACGCACAATAGAGAAAAGATGAAAGTTCCGCCTCGGAACGGTCAATAACAGTAGTCACTGGGGGTTTAAACCGGATTAGAGTCGCCCATCCTCACACTAATTCCATCCCCACCCTTAAGGATAAACAATGTAAACAAACGTATCCCCTCTCCGACTAATCTAAAACAACCAATTTGTATTCCATGTCAAACACGTTTGATTGTGTATCGAGTTGCATTCCATGTAAAACACATTTGATTGTGTATCGAGTTGTATTCCATGTCAAACACGTTTGATTGTGTATCGAGTTGTATTCCATGTCAAACACGTTTGGTTGTGTATCGAGTTGTATTCCATGTCAAACACGTTTGATTGTGTATCGAGTTGTATTCCGTGTCAAACACGTCAAATTGTATCACCGAGTGTCTCTACTTGTAAACACGTTCAGATATTATATCATCTAGTGTCTAGTTGTGGCCCATGACACACACGTTTAAATGAATATAGTTCAGTGTCTAGCAGTATTTAATGTCAAAGACGTTCAAATCCAACGATGAGTTGTGCATGCGTTGATATTTAGGTGTATTCCACGTCAGTCACATCAAATGGTGTATCATCTATTGTTTAGTGTCCGTGTTTTGTTTAGTATCCCGTGTCAGACACGTTAGAATGTGAACGTTGAATAGTGTCTAGTGGTATTCCATGTTACAACCATACTACAGTTTTGATCATCTAGTGTTTAGTTGTATTCCATGAAAAACATAGTTAGATGTGTACCATGTAATGTCTATCTTTATTCCTTGTTAAACACGTTAAATTATGTATGAGGTAATGTCTAGTAATCCATATCAAACATGTCAATTCTGTATCTTGTAGTGTCTAGTTGTAATCCGTATCCAACACGTTAAACTGTGTATCAGGTAGTGTTATGTTGCATTCCATGTCAAACATGTTAAATTGTGCATCATGTAGTGTCTAGTTGTAATCCGTATCCAACACGTTAAACTGTGTATCAGATAGTATTAAGTTGCATTCCATGTCAAACATGTTAAATTGTGCATCATGTAGTGTCTAGTTGTAATCCGTATCCAACACGTTAAACTGTGTATCAGATAGTGTTAAGTTGCATTCCATGTTAAATTGTGTATCAGGTAGTGTTAAGTTGTACTTCATGTCAAATATTCTAAACTGTGTATCAGATAGTGTCTAGTTGTATTTCACGTCAAACATGTTTAATTGTGTATTATGTAGTATCGAATTGTATTCCATATCAGACATATTCAAACGTGTGACAACTGGTGTTTCGATGTATTTCTTATCAAACGCGTTAAAGTGTGTATCATGTAATGTCTACTATTCCATGTCAAACATGTTAACTTGTGTAACATCTAGTGTCTTGTTGTACTCCAATGAAGAAACACAATAGTGAAAAATAGTACTACCCTCGGCAGTTAGCACGAAAACAGGAAGAGTGGATATCTACTGTAAATGGGTCAATGACCTAACATGCACTGCGCTGCGATGTAATGGGGTCATAACCTTTCTTCCTAAAACGTTTAATACATTTGAAAATGGATATGACCCCGAAACCCCATGTTTGTAGATTATGTCACCATAGAATTATGGGTGAAAACTACCATGGTGCAAAAAGGTCCTTTTTTGCAATTATATTCACTAACGAAAGAAAAAAATCGATAATAACATTTTAAAAAAGGTTTCCGAATTTTATGATATCTGTAACAATACATAAAACGTGTAACATCAACACATCATTCAACCCACTCAATCAATCGGTTATTAACATCAAAGGATATATTAACTGTTCTCCTTTCAGGTTGTATACATCCTCGTCCATCTAATCAGCATTAAATGTCGACCGCTTTCCTCCAATTTAATGTAGGTACAAGTTCGTTCGCAGTATGGAGATATATCAAGATGGGTAATACGAGCGTACCATGCTAAAACTTTACCGACTTAGCTACAAGTCACACAGTCTAAAGCCTATCAACTGTTCCACCACAATATCTACCCGGCTATTACAATATCTACCCGGTTGGACGAGTTTGTGGTGAAACATTTGATAGGTTGTAGACTGTGTGCTTGATAGTTCAGTCGGTAGAGTGATTTATATGAACAAAACATAATAATAAGAAACGCGTTGAGTGTTCTTTGAACAAGATTCGAGGCAAAGTATTGTGTAGATGGGATGTGTGTAGCCGGATAGAGATTGTGGTGAAAGAGTTGATAGGATTTAGACTGGACTGTGTGCCTGATATATCAGTCAGTAAAGTGTTTGCATGGTAAGCTAAAGGCTCTGTGTTCAAGTCCCTGTCGGTACACAATTTTTGATCATGTCACAGTAACACCCCCTTTCACATCTTCCATATCGCACAACCGTTTTATAGCCTTAGCGATTTCTAAAGAGATTGCCAATGTAACAGGGATAACTAAGGATATATTTATACCAAATCGTTTTACTAACATATTTGAATTCCCCAATATAATTATAAATGTAAATTAATAAATGTGCAAATATGTCTGAAATAACATAAATATATTTACATGAAACTAAAATTTAGTCGATTGCATTTTTTATAGTAATCAAATCTATCCCAATTATTTATTTAGCTACCATTTGCTATTTGCGACAATTGTCGTTTGTTTTAAATCTTAATTTTAAAATAGTATTCCTTTTAATAATATCACAACACCAACCCGTTTGGATATTGTAGGTGGCGGTGGTCTAGTGGTAACGCACCTGACTATCAGTCCGGAGGTCCGGGTTCATATCCCGGTACTTCCCGGAAATTTCAGAGACGCTTTTCCGTGTCTCCCACCTGCACATCCGCTCCACACAGGGGGTTAAAATGGGCACCTGTGAGGGTCACTCGCCGGTACTGCGGCTGCATGGTTGTGCCATATGTTAGCAGTGCTCAATAATGTAGGCCGATGACTCAATGACCAGGGGTGTAAATGTACAGTCGGCTAAGCGGTCATTCGGACTGAAATTAGACTATAACTAGGTACTTTTTTATTAGGCGCCAAATTAGTCATCGTCCCATCTGGGTCAAAACTAATGCCAAAGATTCATCATTAGTCAAGAAAGATTTCGCAACTAATTTATCCGCATACAATATCTCATGAATATGTAGAAGCGCATTATCAAGAAACACATGCATTGTTGTCCAACGTTTGTGTCGAGTCATAATGAATTGCATTGCTAAAATATAAATAGCAACGTCAATTGGAATCGATTAACCATGCTGTTTGTACCACTTATCACTGTTACATTTGAATTACGTGTGCGGTTATTCTCAACTAAACCTGATTTACGATGAAATGATGTAGTGCTTCTCATTGTACAAATATTTGCATCATATAGTAACATGTTTAAATCATTCAGTAGCCAGATGAGATATTTGGATTAAATATTGTATTCAGAAGAAAGCAAACATTTCGAAGTAATTGGTAGTCTAGAAAGTTCGGGCAACCCTAATATGAGGGAACATATTATAAAAAAGTGCAAACAGTATAGAACCAGATCAAAGGGTTTCTGAGCGAGCCCCGTGACCCGGAACTGCATTTGTTGTCGTACAAATCAATATTTCTTCAGTGAAATGTTTAGTAGATGCAACGTTTCGCTTAATAAATAGAACACGAGTAGCAAGGTTTAAGTATTCTGCTGATTAAGGCTTAAATGTGAATGATAAAGCGTGTACTTTGCTTTCTGACGAGGCAGGAGAGTGTTTAATGGAAACGTGGGTGGTATAAAACTAGTGCCATCAGAGCTTCAGATAATATGTGTAAATTTAAACATTTAGAAGAATATCTCCTTTATTTCTCCATAAAACCCTATACTGTGACCACTCCTTATAATTGTCTCGAAGAGACGCGTCTATTTTTAATTACTCAATGTAATCAAAAGAAGTTAGAATATTGATGTCCTTGTGTGTTATTTTATTAAAGATGTATGATGCGCATATTTCCGCAAATGTTTCGTTTCAAACTGACTTCAGAATCGAAATCTATGTACCTTAACACTTAATTAACATTTAACAGCACGGTTAGTAAATGGTCGTTTGTGTCGAAAAAATAGACAAATGGATTATACGGAAACCAACGGAACAGTGCTCGCCATTGGCCGGAATCTGTCGTAAGATTCAAATTTACCAGAAATAATCATTCGATGTATATGTAGGCCAATAACCATTGTCACCCATTTTACATGCGATAACAACCTAGTTAATATTCAAAGCGTTGTTCCGAAATAGAATCGGAGTCATACAGAACTTAGCCGAAGATTTCCACTGATTTCCGTACAAATACCCGTTTCTAAAAAGGAGGTTCCTTTTAAAGAATTTAGCAGTATTCGTATAGCGATAATATTTAGCCCAACAAATATATCCTGTCGGAAAATGGGTGGTAAACATTATTTGTATTGTATTTATACGTGTACAGCTTCTGGTGTTGATTGATTAATACGAAAAAAGTGCAAATTACATCTTTAAAACGGGTATATGATAAATGGAATTTTACACGAAGTAACGATATGAAGGGTTGTATCACATTCGTGGTTGTTTGTCCGTATTTTTCTAACTCGCACTCATGTGATACAACCCTTCATATCGCCACTTCGTGTAATATTCCCTATATCATCGGAACCTGTAAAACCATGTGGTTGCAGAATGCTCATAGGTTTCTGCATAACACATCTTTACCCATGCCCTGTTGTATAATTACATATATATTCACTGTGTACAAGTATTTCGCTGTGCAATAACTGCTGTGGAGTGCACTGGTTGCACAGTCAACTTGTAAATAGTGCAGACCCTGATGAGACAGCTCCTGCAGGAGCTGTCTCATCTGAGTCTTCACTATTTACAGGTAGATATATTGACGTGAATAGCAAGCGAAGGGTTAATACAGGATGAAAGTAATTTATAGCCTCACATGGCTTTTTCTGCATGACATTTATCCTGCGATTGGTTTGGTTTGTATTATATCGGGTTTTACGTCGTTAAAACTGTATTTCAGTCATATCACGACGTCAATCTAATTACAGGTTAATTGCAATGGGTTGTCACCTGTATTAAAGACAGATACTGTGCACATTTGAATGTCAAGTTTAGAGGGGGTTAATTGTAAATGCGAGACTTGGTTATAAGATTTGTACTAAACGTATTTCAACTAATTCTTTGAGGAGACGAACTTACCCATTTTTTAAACTTGTTTTCAAATCCTCGTGGCAGTGTTATGGGTATGCACAAACTGGCATGTAAATGACAATTTGCAACATCCTCTAGCGTGTACATGACAAGCGCCAGACTCGTTGTATTCAAGGTAATGGTACGCGGGGACTGGCGCCAATGGCATTTATTATTAAATATGCCCGACATTACCAGAGTCCTGATTAAACTGCAGGCAGACCAAATGACAATCAAGCGAAACATGACATTTTCTGCCAGTGACAATCATTGGCTTATTATGAAATATCTGAACTCTTTCAGACATGAGGGGTTTGAATTGTAATATAATGTGTCTAGTGTTGTTACGCTGCCCAACAAACAATGCAACTAAAACAAACAAAACTTGGTCACACAGCACACGCGCACGTGACCTGCCTTGTTATAACAGGATTTTGTTCCTGGTCAGCTATGGTAATATTAAGCGTAAATTACGTCATAATATGTCTATTCATGATTTACATACTATTCTAAAACAAACTGGTAAACATTCTATGTTATCTTGTTTATCGTCTTTACCCTTTTCCTGTCTTAAGTCAATAGACGAAGAGGCTGATAAAATCTATATGCGTACAGATCCGTTAATTAATACTGCCTCACTTATACAAAGTTACACACAGCATGTTCTTCGTCCACGTATTGATAAAGAATCTGAACATAAAAGACATTTTCTGAAACTTCAGTTCCTAAATAAAGGTATCGATTTTATTGATATTCAAAGTATATTTCGTGATAAGAATGTAATCGAGGCTATTCCCAAATATTTCATCAACTCTGAATCACCTATCATCTGTTATAAATATAATAAACCTATTAGAAATGTTATTTTGAACTACAATAAAATTGTCTCTGACTTAAATATTGATGTTAATACCCCTATTTCTTGAGATTGTAGCATTTCTATCTTTTGCTATAAACCAGTTGGTCATGTCATTACTGGTAATTTTGATATCATTAAGGATAAACGTCTCAGGACCCTCCTAACTAAAGGACCTAAATATAGATTACCTTCCCTTATTGATTTTGACGCTTGTCGAACTCATATTGCGGAAGCTATTCAAGAATTCTGCATCAAATGGTGTCGACGAGAACATGCTGATGTTAATGCCCTTTCGGATTGGAAGAAATGTATTTTCGATATTATTGATACACGAATAACTTTTTACAAATCAAATAACCATCTTTTACCACCTCGACCTAGAGTTACATTTCGCTACTTGAAGAAAAACATTTCTAATTTTCATTCAGATTATGTTCTTGTTCCTGCTGACAAGGCATCAAACAATGTAATCATTATTTGAAGATTGTATTATGTTGATGTTTTAAAGAAGGAGCTAACTGATTCAAAAACTTATATAACCGTTCAAACACCTGAAAAAGATATAGTCTCGGAACATGTAAAAATGTGCAATGATTTTAAGTCTGGTCCTAACATAAAACAACATAAACTTTCTACTTTGTACTGGATTCCGAAACTACATAAAAACCCTTATAAGTCGCGTTTTATTGCCAACTCTAGCTGTTGTACCACTACTAAATTATCTATACTTTTGACGTCCTGTCTTACTACGATCAAAGAACATGTTAAACGCTACTGTGATAAAATATATGAAAATTCTGGTATTAATGTTTTTTGGTCCATAAAAAATTCAAATGATGTTTTAACAAAACTTGAAAATGAACAGTATAACATTTCTTTACTGAGCTCTTATGATTTCTCTACACTCTATACTACTCTACCTCACCATCTTATAAAGGATAGACTTATTAAATTAATAGAAAAAACCTTTGCCAGAGAAAACAAAATGTTCATTGCTTGTAATGTTCAACGTTCATTCTTTTCGAATTCAGAAGTTGAACATTACACAATGTGGACTTGCCTTGATGTTTGTAGATCTCTTACCTTTCTTTTAGATAATATATTTGTGCGTTATGGAGATACCATATATCGTCAAGTTGTTGGTATACCCATGGGTACAAATTGTGCCCCTCTTGTTGCAGATTTGTTTTTGTATTGCTACGAGAGGGATTTTATGCTGAGCTTAAAACCTGATACACAGACCGATATTGTGAATGCTTTTAATAAAACTTCAAGGTATTTAGACGATATTTTGAATTTAGATAATCCTTATTTTGATACTATGGTTTCTTCAATCTACCCAAAAGAACTGTCTTTAAACAAAGCTAATCAATCTGACATTAATGCTTCATTTTTAGATTTGAATCTTTCAGTTACAAATGATAAAGTTTCGTCCAAAGTATACGATAAAAGAGAAGATTTTAATTTTAAAATTGTTAATTATCCTTTTCTAGATGGGGATGTGCCACGTTCTACATCTTATGGTGTTTATATTTCTCAACTTATTAGGTTTGCCCGAGCCTGTTCTTTGCTTGAAGATTTTAACAGACGTAATTTAGTTATAACTGATAAACTTCTTAAGCAAGGTTACAGATATCACAAACTTCGGAAAACCTTTTCTAAATTTTATTATCGAAATTTACCTCTCATTAGTAAATATAATTGCAATCTACGGACGTTACTGCGACAAGGCATTTCTCAACCAGAATTTTATGGGGATGTTATCTACAAGCTTAGGAAAATTCGGGGTCATATCCATTTTCATGATTTGTTTATAAAACGCATTAAAAACTTTAAAAAGAAAGGTTATGATCCTATTATATTGCAACACACTGCATGTTTGGTTATCGATCCTTTTACAGTCGGTAGCTACGCTTCCCTCTTTGCTTGCGCGATGACAGGCCGAGGGTAGTACTCTATGATGGTATACTCTTAAACTTGGATACAGGAGGAGCTTACCAGACTCATGTATTATTTTTTCCCTGTCGTGCCCTTAACGGCTTACCTGCAGGTGCTCTGACTTCAGCAAAGCCATTGAGTACATATTTGACGGATTGTCACAGTTATTATGCTATGTTTTACATGTTGTCCTGTGTTCACCGTCGTCTATGTTGTGGGTAAGTCCAGCGGGGATACCTTTATTTACAATATTTGTAAAGCTAGGGTGACTTTGAGAGAAGTGTGAGGTTAGGACGTCCGTAAACCGGTTTAAACCCCCAGTGGTGTTTTTGCTGCTGACCGTGCCAAGGCGGTACTCTCTTTGTCACCCTTCCTTTTGTTTGCCTTGCGTCTTTGTGCTTGTGGTTTGTTCATGTTGTGGAACGTTTGTCCCTGTTTCTTGTGTGTCTTTTGGTGTTTTCTGTGTTCATTTCGTATGTGTGTGTGCGTGTGCGTTTGGGTGTGTGGTTGTGTGTGTGTGTGTCATGCTGTCTATCGGTGTTTTGGTGGTGGTTGCGTCTTGCATGTGGCTTTGCCTGCTTGACTTTACTACTTTTCCATTCAGTGATCCATGGTCAATTTGGGATATTATTATGCAACTTTCAACTTTGGGGTTCTATCATAAGTTTGTATTTTGAGTGCCTGATTTCGTTCTGATTGCACAATTGATCTACGTTTCATCTTGATGTTGACATCGCCGAGTGTTAAAACACGTGTCTGCTGTTTGGAGATTCGTCTGAAAGCGCCGAACTCATTGCAAATATGTTCATCCTGAATGTTAAAATAATTGTAAATGGTGTATAAAATCCCTAATATATTATTGAACTGTTGGCTATATTTCAATTACATTTTAAGACATTGTCCTAATGCGAAGTTCTACCAAGAATCTAGATATATATTTACAGTGTGTAAGCTAGAAGGTCTAATTTCTATTTCTAGTCATACTAGTCTAAGAGAAGATAACAGAATGCCACTGGCCTAAGATATGCTATTGTGGATGCTATGAGCTAAGTATGGTGACAAACTACGTGGAGTCCTTTTACATCATCACATAAATTAATATGTCTCTAAGACACTAAATATGTTTAATAAATTTCTATATTCAACATAATTAATAGCAAACGTTAGTTTTCGCAGCAGTCAATCAGTCTATCATTATAGCTATGAGCAGCTTATTTTTGTTCCTGTTACTAATAGTTGTTGAATAGTTGTTGAAAAATATTTCCCTGAAATTGTTCGTTGGATTACAATATCAATTAGCGTTTTACCAAATTTATTCAAGCTATTGTAATTCGTCAGGTAGATGTGTCACCTGTGTCGGGGACTATTTCGCTTTCAGTTATGACTGTAGTGAACCTTTCCTTTGTACAGCTCAGATTGCAAATGACGTTACGTTCTATATCTCATGTTTCTGTGACTGTTTTTAACTACACCCTCAAGCAGGTGTGGTTCATTATTGTTATTTTCAGTAACTTTTAGACATGGTATGCTACCTCTGTGTGGTTTTGGAGACACATGCAACGTGATGCAATATCGTCCGCGTTTTCATTGCTGGGGTATCGTCCTTTTTATTAAATAAATATTTGCGAATAAAATACCTCAATAGTGTAGACTGTCTGTTCGTTTTGTCGAAATCCTTTCGGCATTTTAATTGGCTACAAAGTGATTGTGAATGCACGTTTTAGTTTAAACATATTTTATTTCTGAAAGGTACATAAATCCAATCCACCTATCACTATATTTGGAAAAAAGGATTGGATCGAAAGCAATATGCATATTAGGATAATCTCCTTGATGCATTATATCTGCGATGGTGGACAGTTTCTAACATAACATATTGTGTACAAATCAAACTAAACTACAAAAGGAACATATTACAAGAGCACATGAAATAGGAAAATAACAAGTTCTCGATAGACAATATAATTATACGAAAAAAACTATGATATAACGGTGGTCATCAGGATTGAGGTCGTGGGCCGTCTAGAGACGTGAGTGTGTATGACAATGGTTATCCTTACGTGCATAAGAGCTTAAAACGGTTAAACAGAACTCAACTAAATCTCGTAGTTTCAAAAATGAATTGCTGCACTGCTCGAAAGACAAAAGCGCATATCAAGCGATTATTAGTGATGAGCTGTGAAGGGTTGACACAAACATACTCATCTAATACCTAATGCCTCAATAGTGTATAATTTCATGTCATGAAAGGTCACTATGACAAACAGCCCTGGAGACATAGGAAACACTGCAGATGAAAAAGTAGTAAACTCAAGCAGGAAAGGCTACACACAAGACGCAACTTTCACCAAAACATCAATAGAAAACAAACAACACCCACACGCACGCACGCACGCACGTAAACACACACACACATATATATATACACACACACGCACACACGCACGCACGCACGCACACTGATACATACACACACACACACACGAGAAGTCAGTGGCAAAACCAACAATAGAGGGTTAATACACATTTTTTCGTACAATAACATCTGCAGTGTCCCAAGGGACTGTTGCAACAACATTCCCGAGGGACACTGCATATGTTAATGCCTGGAACCAAACGTGTATTAACGCTATTCTTGCATAAAATCATTTTCTGCTTTCCTGCATCAATTTAATTCTTCCAAATACAAGCAAAACTATACACTTCTTTTGACACTTCGTTCGATTTATGCTGATTCCAGGCCACTGTTTTCTTTTTGACGTCATTGCATGATAGTACCAAATACCGTTTACACGGAATTTCATTCGAAATGTCTATCACTAAAACAGTTCAGAAATACTCGCACCGTTCACATAGCTTATAAATGTCAAAACGCCATATAGCATTCGCGTCCATTGTTCACTTTAGGCCCGGAGTAGGTATAATTAAAACCGGTCAACAACAGCGCGTGAGCACGAGAATCGCCTTGTTAATACATTGTCTAGCGGGACTACAACAGCACGTTTTATGCAAGAATAAAGGGTTAATACACGTATTTTCGGGCAATAACATCTGCAGTGTCCCGAGGGACTGTTGTTGGCCCGAGCCCGAAGGGCGAGGGCAACAACATTCCCGAGGGACACTGCAGATGTTATTGCCCGAAACAAACGTGTATAAACGCTATTCTTGCATAAAACCAAATTTCTGTTTTCCTGCATCAATTTAATTCTTCAAAATACAAGCAAAACTACGGCAGCAAAACTATACACTTCTTTGACACTTTGTCGATTTATGCTGTTTCCGGGCCACTGCTTTATTTTCGACGTCAATTCATGATTGTATCAAATACCGTTTACACGGAATTTCATTCAATATGTCTATCACTAAAACAGTTCATTGTCGGTGCGCCTTGAAATACTCACACCCCGGCTTTCACCTAGCTTAGGCTAAAACGATATAGCATTCGCGTCCATTGTTTACCTTAGGCCCCGAATAGGTATAATTAAAACCGGTCAACAACAGCGCATGAGCACGAGAAGCGCCTTGTTAGTCCCACACCGGTTACCGGTTGGGGGGACTATAGGTTTGCTCGATTCCGTCTGTCCGTCTGTCTGTCCGTCCGTCCGTCCGTCCGTCTGTCACGCTTCTTGTCCGAGCCATATCTCCTACAAAATTAGGCCAAATTCATTATAACTTCACACATTGAAGAAGCATGATAAGGGCTAGTGTCATGTACAAGGGCCATAACTCTGGCATCAATATTTTTGTTATTCCCCTTTTACATATTTTTTTTGTCCGGACAATAACTCTTTATCTACTGGTTCAATTGATTTGTAACTTCACATATGGAACAATCATGATGAGGGGTAATGTCATGCACAAGGGCCATAACTCTAGCATCAATATTTTTGGAGTAAATCCACTTTTTCATATTTTCTTGCCGGGACAATAACTTTTTATTTACTGATTAACTGTATGAAAGTAGGTACTTATCCTACAAAGTTAGGCCAAATTCATTATAACTTCACACATTGAAGAAACATGATGAGGAGTAGTACCATGCACAAGGGCCATAACTCTGGCATCAATATTTTTGGAGTTATTCCCCTTTTTCATATGTTCTTATCCAGTTCATAAATCTTTATGTACTGGTTCAATTGATTTGAAACTTCTCATATGGAACAAGTATGATGAGGTGTAGTATCATGCACAAAGGCAATAACTCTAGCATCAATAACTTTTTATTTACTGATTAACTTATGAAAGTAGGTACTAATACCATTCAGGTGGTCATGTATATACCATGGTCAACCACACCATGGTTGGGTGGGGTGGGGAGAGTGGAGGGTTTTTTTCAGTCCGGTGGGGGACTCATGTCTTGCATAGCAATACAACATGCCCTTGTTAATACGTAAGCATACAGGGTGAACGGGAACCGTCTTATCAGGATCTACCTCGTTTGCAAAAGCGTTTATAGGCGTTTCTCTCAAGTAAATATTTATGAGAAGTATTCCCTATTAAGGAATAAAACATTACATTGCATTTTAAAGCAAACGCAAGGGGCAGTGAGAGTTATATTGACGACTTTTGACGACTCTGTAAAAGTCACTTTGTGAAACCATTGTGATAAATAGAGCATTTGCTCCTATAGGAGCACATGCTCTATTTATCACAATGGTTTCAAACCACAAAATTCTAAACAAATTCCTTTACTCTAGTTAATGCTCCTTTTCGGTAGATTTATTCAAAGAGGTTGTATTTAAAAATAGCCTATGCGGTAATGGGTTAAACGCGTCTCGATCATTTAGGATATCTCTCCAAACATAATGCGTGTATATTTTAATATATCATTACCAAAGAAGTTACCTTGTATGTACATATTTTTGAAGGCTTTACTGAACAAAATATATCTTAAAAGTATTTATAAATCAACGAGAACACTTTCAATTTCTACCCGGAACAAACTATTTTGTAACCGCAATAGTACTGTGTGTAATATACCTAGACAAAATGGCGACGCCGAGTCGTCACCATGTTGTCCCGGCCATGTTGTCACTATTGTGACAAGCCTCTTAGTATATAAGTATATATCAATGGCTAGCGACAGTGGTTCCCTGAAGTTCATTTGTGGCTTAATGCCGGGCAATATAATTCAACAGCAAATCATGGGTGCATTTGTAAATGTCTAGGAGAAGAAATTTCCTAGACAGTTTATTTTGAAATATTTTGCATAGCAATATAAAAAGGATTAAGCAACAAAATTGGCCCCTAGAATAAGGCATATACATGAATAAAATACACAGTGGAACTAAATATAAGAGACTAGAGGGATTGTTCTGAAAGACATCCAAGCAACATATAGTGAAAAAAATCCAGAACAGGATCAAGCACGCCCTAAATTGGTTGGAGGCGGGGAGGTGGACGGACAAAAGAAAACAAATAAACTGACCTGTTAACTATAAAGTCCGCCAAACACTGATGATAGAGAAATGTAGAGCGCGTCCAAGCCAGGGGCTAGCCCGACTCTGATTGGTCAATATTAAAGATCACGCGTCATACTTCTATATTTGGCGGAACGACCCTACAGCTATTGGTCAGTAATATTAGACCGTGCGATAGTTGCTGGTTACCACTCCGAAAGGATGGTTCCCTGCTCCCATCATGCGATCAAAGCATGAGAGGTCTGGTAGACAGTGTTACCTAATCGTTATATAATATCCCGCTGTTGTGAGAGTATCGTGCTTGATCCTAACCAGATTGCAGCCTATACATGTTACATAATGTTTCGCTGCAGAAAGCAGAGGGCTTGACCTTTATCCAGTCTCTTGCGGTTACAAATTAATTTTTCTGGCCAGCCAGAAAAATGTTTATTTTGTAACCGCAATAGTACTGTGTGTAATATACCTAGACAAAATGGCGACGCCGAGTCGTCACCATGTTGTCCCGGCCATGTTGTCACTATTGTGACAAGCCTCTTAGTATATAAGTATATATCAATGGCTAGCGACAGTGGTTCCCTGAAGTTCTTTTGTGGCTTAATGCCGGGCAAAATAATTCAACAGCAAATCATGGGTGCATTTGTAAATGTCTAGGAGAAGAAATTTCCTAGACAGTTTATTTTGAAATATTTTGCATAGCAATATAAAAAGGATTAAGCAACAAAATTGGCCCCCTAGAATAAGGCAAACAATTGGGCCAATCGAAGGGAACCAGGGTCGCTAGGATTATGTAAACATGAAACAAATAACAACCAGTGCATTTATTAAAATACAATATGAAGGAGGAATACAGAAACCTTATGTGTTCTGAATGAAATTGCTGACTAAAAATCTGCGTGAAACAATTTATGGCAATTTATAGGAAATATCAAAAACAAACACTTGTGCTAGGCAAGATCTTGCAGAACAGTGTTGGTTGGCATGTATACCGCCTTATGCATAAATTCTCTAAGAATTTAAAGAGGGATATATGACAAAGTAAACACATGCAGTGCTAGACATATTTGTGAGAATAATGAGACAGTACCACATCTGTCCCTTTAATGGTTATGCCAATGGAAAAAAAGGCAGTGTTGTTGATATTGTTAGTACCACATCTAACAATTAACCGAGACAATAAGAGTATGGGGTACAAATATGACTAGCAGCAAATAACATTCTAATGTGTAAAGCCTACAATTAGCAGAATGAGCCACAATCAATTTGCCATTTGGACCCATGTTCCTATGAAAATGCAAATAACATTAAGTGACCGACATTGGAAGGAACATGGTTAAGTTCAAACGAACTGGACGAAGTGTATCGGTAGAAGTGGCCTTGAGTCCTGAGAAGCACAAGACCGGTATCAAACTGGCAATTTGTTTGTGGCACATCCTGAGTAATACGAAATACAATAGCCCGTGTATGGACTTGAGGTCTCAACTTACTAGGATGTTATAGTGACAGTACCGCATCTGCCACCTTATGATTTCCAAAATGTAGGCAATGTTTGCATTGTTGATAGTACCACAACTATCAACTAACGGATCCATTGATCATAGTAAGCATCCACTACATGCAGTGAAATGCATTCGCAAGCATTCCGTTACAGTTACCGAGATTTTCTATAACAATTTTGCCAGTGCAGATTCTGATTGTTTGTCTTACACCTGGGTCTAGGCATTTTAGATTAAAATGCAGCGATTGGAAATTAATAATTAGAACTGGGGCATGGTTCAAGAATTTGGCACCGAGTCCTCAGAGGGGATGTGTGTAAGACGAAATTGTGATCTTGCTCTGGCAAAACTGCGATAGTACAAAACTGAGATAGTACAAAACTGACATGGTAAATAAAACTTGTTGAGCACCTAGTATAGTGGCTGTCCTGGGATGGCAAAGCTATGGACAATAAAAATGTTATGTGAAGAACTGAAGAAAATATGCCTTCAATGAATACTTCAGTACATATTAATTGGGCTTTGCAATCCCAGTTCACATGGTAGCCAAACAACAAATATCATGAAGAGTGAGCATGCATTATAAGGTATACTAACACAGGTAAACTGACCTCCGTTTAGAGAGTGAATGTAAAATACCATAATTAAGTGAATAAAGAATACTGAAGTATAACTCAGTAACGCTGATGTTGGTGTTGTTGTTTCAAAAAGGGAAGAGTAACCTAGACATGGTCATACCACAATAACAGATCTAGGTTAAGTTTGGTCGAATGTATTTTTTGTAAGCATTGGACTTCCAACGGCCGAGAGATTTGATTGTCGCATCGGGTAATTTCGATAGGCTGGCTTGAGTGCAAGCCCCTATGCGGAATGAGTGTCCTTTGTAAAGGGAGCAGGGCATGTCAAGAAAATTCAGCACTCGTTTTAGGTATGTATTAAACATAGTGTGAGTAATTGGTTTCAAACTGGATGAAATGAACAATGGACCTGGGCTGGCACCTCGAAGCTTAAGGTATTTACGGAGCCATCGAAGAGGACATGATATAGAGGAGATAGGGCGAAGTTTGATAAGGTCTGGTTGGGATGAACGTTTTGTTTTGTGATGGTTCAACTGTAAACAGATAAGATGACGTGTAAGCTGGACATGGTTGAATTGAATGACGTGTTGAGAGGTTGTTAATGATGAGGGTAGTAGTTCACCAATACGAAAAAATCCATGAAATGCAACTGAAAATATGCAGCTGTAAAGCGTGGACTCATATAAATTTGAAATTTTTGAGCATGAGTTGATCATTTTTTCCAGATCCGAAAGTAGAATGGGACGTCTTGCGTCTGGGACTGTACCTGATTTTTTGCATCCTAATAGAACTCTTTGAGGGAGAAATTTTTGTGTAGGATCTGGGACAGACGAGAGTTTATGTATTAGCGCTACTGCCGATAAATGACTTGCTAGTGTGGAAGGGGCATAACCTGTGGTGTGAAGGTGAGCTATAAATAATGTTATTGTTTCAGCTGTAGCAGTGAGGTATGAAAGCGGTTGTGCAAATGATAAACAGAAAAGTGTGAACCTTTCAAGGTATCGTTCATACATTTGCCTGGTCCGTTTTGCAAGGGAGGCTGTCAAAAGTGTAGCAACTATAACAGTAAGGCCTCCGGACTGTATTGGGAGGGGATTTGGCATGGTTCGTCTTGAAGTTGGCTGGCGAGAGCCTTCGCCTCTGTAATCTGGAAGCGAGAGAGTTTATCGCAGATTACATTGTGTTTCCCCGGAATATGTTTTGATGCAAAGAAAAAATTGAATTTGAGACTTGTGAGAACAATTTTACGCAAAAGTTTCATGATGAACGGATCTTTTGAAGTTTGCTTATTAAGGCAGTGGACTATGGAGAGGTTATCGCAGAGAAAAAGGATATTTTTATTTGACCAATAATGGCCAAAGAGGAGAACGGCAAGTGTTATTGGATACAATTCAAGGATAGTTATGTGAAATTCTCGTACGTCAGGTGAAAATGGTCCAAAGGACCAGTAATGTTTGTACATGCAGGCAAAACCTTTGTACTGGGCAGCATCAAAGTAAAGCTGGAATGTATTTGAGGAAGTAAATTGTAAAGGTAGAAGTATGGAAGTACCGTTATGCTCTGATAGAAAGTCAAACCAAAGGGACAGGTCTGCACGTGCAGCTTTTGTTAACTTTATGAAGTGGTTTGGGTTAGAGACACCGCATGTTAGATCATATAGTCTACGTAGAAAGCAGCGGCCTGGTTTGATTGCCTTACATGCGAAGTTAAGGTGGTCTAATAAGGACTGTAGATCCTTCAGTTTGATTTTCTTTCGACATTTGGTTGACTCTAGAATGTGGCGGAGATGGATTAGTTTATCTTGAGGAAGCCTAGCCTCCATGGAGACCGTGTCCAATTCAATACCATGTACTTGAGTACAGGTCGACGGGGGGACAGTTTTTTCATTTTTGATAGGAACCCCCATTTCACAGCAGAGGTTATGAAATTTATCTAGAGCAGACTTGCAGACATTAGTACCAGATGGGCCTACAAAAATGAAATCGTCTAGTATATGAGAAACATGGCGAATGTTGAATTTGTGTATTAGGATCCATTGTAAGGCGGATGAGAAGGATTCAAATATTTGTACCGAAGAAGAAGCGCCCATGGGCAGAACCCTGTCGAAGTAGAATTTGTTTTGGAAAAAGAACCCCAATTTGTGGTAATCTAGAGGGGAGATAGGAATTATTCGGAAAGCCTCCTCTGTTGCTATGAGGCTGTTAGGCTCACACTGCAAAACTAAGTTACAAACGTCATCAAAGGTTTCCAGGGAAACAGTATAGTTTTCTAGAGGGATATGGTCATTTATGGAAGTTTCTGATGGATATGAGAGGTCATGAATGAGACGGAACGAGTTGCAGTCGCGTTTTGGCACTACACCCAATGGACTGACAATCAAGTTGTGCAAAGGAGGGTTGGAGAATGGACCCTTAACCCTTCCAGCAGAAATTTCTTTTTCAAGTTTGGATTCTACAAATGATTCGTGTGCAGATACTGAGGCATGGTTACGAGAAGATGATTGTGGTAGAGAGCCGATCGCTCCAAGACTGAAGCCATTAGAGAAGCCATCAACTAATTTTCTTCTTGCAGTCTGATTATAGCCAACAAGATAATGGTTAAGTATTGATGGTAAAACTGGTGTTGGAAGGGTCAGCTTTGATTTATATTTGAAATTATTGAGTAGCTGGGTGGGTCTTTGGATGCGAGTTTGTTGTGTATTTGCCTTTATGTCGGTTTGCAGTCTGGGTGTTAGGCCCAGTTTGTTTAGATTGGTTACCGTAGGAGTGGCAGCTGGTTGCTGCATGATTTTGATTACAGAAGGAACATTTGTGTATGTGGGGGCAGACAAATTTGGAGCATTTTGCTGAGCGTTGAAATTCCCAGCAATAGCCCTCTCGAAAGGGCTGATTAGACTGGAAAGTCGAGGGGCTTTTGCGGTTGGATCTAAAGGGTGGGCGGTTCGGTCGAGGCGAATTGTTTATGGTTGTGGTTGTAGAAGACAGAGATACTGAGAGGTAGGTCTCAGTGTGGATCTTGTGCCATGGCAGGTCACAAGATGCACGCAAAGATCTAAATTTTGTGTCATATGACATCCAATTTGTGACCTTGACTTTACTACTTTTCCATTGAAGGGCCATTGACTGTATGAGGGACATGTATTGGAAGATAGCTGGAGATTTTTCCGGGTATTTCTGGCAGTAGATGGAGGCATATAGTTGAAAGGCGCGAGACCAGGTCATTACCGAATTTATTTGTTTTACAGGGGCTTTCTGTACCGATGTTACAGTATTAGTAGTTGTAATTTTGTCTGATTTGGAGCCAAAATACAGTTTTGCAATAAAGTATCTTGCCCAGATCTTGGTTTTAATTTTTTGAGAAACTTCCAACTCTGCATGATTAAAGAAGGAGAGGTCAGTGTTACCTGTGTGTCCGTCTTCCGAGGTGTCGCTTTCACTGTCCGAGACGATGGATGATTGCCGATCGGATTCCGAAGAAGGTGATGGAAGTTTGCGACGCTGGTGACGGGCAGGTGGAGTAGGTGGGGTGAGCGGTCGAGATCTCTTTCGAGAAGGACGTGACGTAGAAGTCTGGGATTCAGGTGGTTTTGAAACAGCAGCAGATCTATTGGTGGTGTCAAGCGGTGAAGGGTCTGGTGTGGGGTTGGTTGAAGATAGGTGAGTACGTAGTTTATCGGCCATGGTTGGGTTGCGGTCTAGCTCATTGAGGAGCTGGTCCATGATGGAGCTTGCCTTTTTCTTTGCTTTGGGCATACTGAAAAACATGAAATCAGCCAATCACCAGACAGAGTTCGTAAAAAGCCACCTTGACTAGACCTGGAAACTAAGGCAAGATATGACACCTTAACCTTGCATTTTCATAAGAACTGACCAGTTCTAAAATAAGCAAGGAAAGCAGTAAACAGTAAGGAAATATTTCATGTGATCAGTGCAGACGGTTCAAGGTGGTAATGCATTTTGTACAAATTTTACATCAGGTCCGTGTGGATCTAGATCTATTATAGTAGATCTACAGAGTAAATTGACAAGGTCTGTTTCTAGACCCTGACTTTAATCATCTGGCTTATCATGCTTAAGTTGGCATATGAGATCCAGAATAAAATATTGACAATTAGACCGCCAGAACTCACTGTAAACCAGAATTGAATGCAAAAGAGTCTAAAATGATGTTATGTTAAATGACGATAGCTCAAAATATGACATCATAAACACAACATCTAGCAACATTTATCACTGTTGAGCTGTTTTGGCGAAATATGCTTGATGTTATATTTAATTAAATACCCAGAAGGCATACATATATACATTAGCTCATTCTGCCCTTGTTGTAGAATTTTAAATAGAAGGCATACAATAAGTAAAAAATTTTTACGTGGTATGAGAGGCAATATCTGTTCAGTGGAGGGACACACCGACTCCGTGTAGACCCGGAGGGACACACCGACCCCGGTAAACAGGGATGGACACACCGACTCCCTG
Source organism: Azorinus chamasolen (assembly GCA_963576725.1). NCBI lineage: Eukaryota > Metazoa > Mollusca > Bivalvia > Cardiida > Solecurtidae > Azorinus > Azorinus chamasolen. Next base: position 9,813,269 of record OY755252.1, read on the forward strand.
GATTGGAGGGACACACCGACTCCGGTAAACAGGGATGGACACACCGACTCCCTGGATTGGAGGGACACACCGACTCCACAATAAGGAGGGTCACACCGACTCCTAAGTAATTATGCCAGTAATATGGACTCTGGGAGGGACACACCGACTCCCAAGCATGGAGGGCCACACCGACTCCAGCAGGATATAAATATAGATATAACTGAAACTGACAAAGTTAGACTTTAGATAGACATATACACAAAACAGAAAGAATAGCATCTGTGGCCCCTTGATACAAGTGGGAAGACAGTACTGTTGATCCATATTGCGGTATGGCGAACAATAGCTTCATAAAACTTGATCAAAAAAACATGACACTTAGTAAAGAAATATATAGACGACATAAAGTAGAAAACTTGTGTTATATGAGAATCTTACATTTGATGGCTGCGCCACGCACTGACCGAAAATAGTGGTGCATGCCACGGCCATCCCCAATGTGTACGCCATCAAAGGTGTTAACAAATTCATTGAGATAACGCTTGTTGAAATTATTTCTGTGATGTGTCCAAAAATATGTCTCAACATCTACAGAACACAGGTCCGCAAGAGTACTGTTTGCAATGCGGCATTTCTCATTAAACATGTGTTTACTCAGCCTTGGCAGAATTTCTAGGCCGGCGGCGCCGTGATCTATGCAATTCCTGGCGAGGCTATAGACGGTCTCAGCAATAACCCGCGGATCAGATCCAGGGCGACATAAATCGTTACTACCAATATCTATTATGACGTAATCAATGTCTAAATTGGGAACTAGGTCAATTTCCTGCCACAATGATTTGTGTTGGTTCGGCATGGCTACAGCTCCACCAATTCCGTGAAAGTATATTGTAAACTCCTCAGGTGACAATGAAAGATTAAGTTTGTTTTCCGAGACACACCAGTCCCGTAAACGTCGTGTAAAAGAGTGGCCTAAATTTAGAATGTTAGCAGGTTTTTGTGAAGCCGACGCCATTTTTTTGCAAACGGAAGAATTCACACACAATGTGTAGATCTATAACCTAGATTCCATATGATAGCTATAAGTCAATCAGATCAAACAGACACCAATACACAGTAATAAGTTGCCAAGAAAGCATCGCAGAAAAGCAGTATGGAAATGAGAAAACAAAAGAAAACAAATAAACTGACCTGTTAACTATAAAGTCCGCCAAACACTGATGATAGAGAAATGTAGAGCGCGTCCAAGCCAGGGGCTAGCCCGACTCTGATTGGTCAATATTAAAGATCACGCGTCATACTTCTATATTTGGCGGAACGACCCTACAGCTATTGGTCAGTAATATTAGACCGTGCGATAGTTGCTGGTTACCACTCCGAAAGGATGGTTCCCTGCTCCCATCATGCGATCAAAGCATGAGAGGTCTGGTAGACAGTGTTACCTAATCGTTATATAATATCCCGCTGTTGTGAGAGTAGCGTGCTTGATCCTAACCAGATTGCAGCCTATACATGTTACATAATGTTTCGCTGCAGAAAGCAGAGGGCTTGACCTTTATCCAGTCTCTTGCGGTTACAAATTAATTTTTCTGGCCAGCCAGAAAAATGTTTATTATATCGATAAGGCAACACACATAAATACGCATCTAGTTATAGTCTACTTTCAGTTCGAATGACCGCTCAGTCGACTGTACACTTACATACGGAATACATCGGAAAACCGATGGGCATACGCCGAACAGAAACCACTTAACACATTCTCTCCTAGACTATTTTTAGATCCAACCTCTTTGAATAAATCTCCCGAAAAGAACCATTTACTAAAAAGGGGAAATTAGAATCGTATAGTTCCCTGTTTATAAATTTCTCTATTTATCACAATGGTTTCAAGAATGACATCTATAGAGTCGTAAAAGGCGTCAATATGATTAAATGAGTTAAACGGATCTTAAACGTACTCGAAGTGTGTCTAAAGACCGAGTGAATAGTAGCGGCGACATCAAAGTTAAGTAATTCTTCGTAAAGTTTTCTCTACATCCTATATTGTTTCGTTAAGCAAACTTCATTTAACAGACTTACAAAACACGTTACTTAGAGACATATTGCATTTCACATTGCGTCTTGCTTCTGTTCATCCAATACTACCACAGACCGATCTTATATTGAAACTTTACCGATCTTATAACGGTTCAAGATCTTTTCTTGAATACGCAGATTCATTCCATAGTGAGGAACATCGACCGAATAATTGTACTCCGACTTACGATTTTTATTCCTGTCAAATTAAATGGCATGTGCTACATTTATTCCAGGCTTAATCGAATAAAACCTGGTGCAATTTATTTGTGGCAGATTTATGTGTACAACGTATTTATTTAATTTCGAGTCAGACATAATCCTATTTAACCGCTTCAATTTATTTCGTGCATATATATTGGAACAAATTAAAACACAGTGCAATTATTAATCCTCACCAATCGCTGATTTTTTTAGAACTTGTGGAACATTGATTGCTTCCGATTCAACCAAGGACGTTTGAAAAACAGAATACAAGCTGTGCGCGGCTGCAAGTCAGGTCACCGATAGTGGGATAATGGTAAACGTGCGACTGCAGGCCAGGTCACCGGTAGTTGGATAATGGCAGTGGCATAATGGTAAAAGTAGACTTGCAAGTCAGGTCATCGGTAGTGGCGTAATGGTAAAAGTGCACCTGCAAGTCAGATCACCGGTAATGGCATAATGGTAAAAGTGCGACTGCAATTCAGGTCACTGGTAGTTGGATAATGGTAAAAGTGTGAGTGCTAGTCAGGTCGCCGGTAGTGAGATATTGGTAAAAGGGCGAGTGCAGGTCAGGTCACCGGAAGTGGGATAATGGTAGTGGGATAATAGTAAAAGTTTGCAAGTCAGGTCACCAGTAGTGGGATAATGGTAATATGCGACTGCTAGTCAGGTCACCGGTAGTGGCATAATGGTAAAGTGTGACTGCAAGTCGGGTCACCGGTAGTGGCATAAGGGTAAAAGCCTTAACCCTTTCCCTGTCTGTGTGTATTCCAAATTCAAATACCTACTGAATATCTATGGAGAACTACATGTAAGATGGAAGGTGGAACAGTGTAGCCGTTTTGGAAAGAAAAGAAACATGTCTTCAAATTCCACTAGCAAACAGACCATACCCTGATCCGGGTCTAGTCTATTTGCAGATATGTGAAAAAAACGTTTATATGAATGAAAGAGTTAACCCTTTTCGACGCGTCTTCTTTGACTATGATAAACAGATGAGGTTTCGAGTCATCAGCACACTGAATGAACCCTTTGATTTGGTTATACACTGCTTGCCTATGTATTTTTAAAGGACACTGAGAACGAATTAGCAACAACCTAAGTGAAGATACGAATCAAGCCCTTTGTACATGAGGGTACTTGTTACTTATATCATTTATTGTTCATGTGATAGTCTCTACTTGCAACGTGTTTTAAAAAAGGCCAAACAATTACATAAATCATTTGTTGAAAAGAAGTATATCGCAAGACAGCGAGTCGAATAAACACAGAAGACACAATTTCACGTGTTGGATATCGGAGACGGGATGTATTCGACAATGCATTAGTATTTATTCGGCTCATGTTTTACTTTCGTTAACTGTTCGACAAAGGACGATAATATTTTGTTGTAGTACAAAAAGTATGTATAAAGTATCGATGAGAATGGTTTATTTTGTATCACATGGGCATATGTCGATATAAGTTCAAATTGACATACTTCATTATAATGATCGAACATAACACATATCAAGTATTATGATATTATCGACAATATGCTTTCATTGTAGGAACTTCCAATTTAAACTGCTATGCCATTATTTGTAAAGGAACACAACATCATGGAACCCATCACTTTCCTGATCTACGAGAATCAATAATATCATGCTAGCGACATTATATTATTGTCTAATATATGTGTATCGTTTAACTAATTCCCTCCTATATTAATGTTAGACCCAACCTCTTTGAATTAATCTACCGAAAAGGAGCAGTAACTATAGAAACTAAAAGAGTTTTAGAATTGTGTAGTTTTGAAACCATTGTAATAAATAGAGCATTTGCTCCTATGGAGCAAATGCTCTATTTATCACAATGGTATCAAAAATGACTTTTACAGAGGCACACAACGACAAAAAGGCGTCAGTAGAAGCGAATGGGTTAATTGTTTCTTCGTACGACTGACACTTTCAGATGTGTTACATGTAACATACGACGATTGCAACTTCCAATTCTCTGTTAGTTGTGACGATAATCTGAGTCCTACAATCTTTAGTTAAATGGTAATAAGGGCTTGTAAGTGTTTTGCATATTTTACAATGGGTAGATTAGTGCAAATGTTTCTCATTTAAGTACGAGTTAAAGAATAGGCATAACAATTCAACGTCTGTATTGATTATGCCAGACTAACATCCTCAAAACACATTAACACTTAAAAGTACAAAAATGAGTCATGCAAGAAACACCACATACAGAACAAACAGCCGCCCGAACAGCAACACAAGGAAACAGCAAATATACACAACTATACAAAAAACATCAAGAGACGCACAAAGACAAAACAAACATACAGTAGGGGGAAGATGGAAGTACCGCCTTGGAACGGTCAGTGACAAAAGCCACTGGGGGTTAAACCGGTTTATGGGCGCCCAACCTCACACTTATTAAGACGACTTTAAATCTTACTCTGCCGTAAATCTTGAATTCTGCCCAAACTCTGATCTGGAGCAATATTATTAATTTCCGATTTGGTCACGGTTTTTATGAAACTACTAATTCACTCTATGTCTCAAATGGATCCAATTTCTATGCCAATGCAGTTCAGGTCGCGCATATTAGGACAATAGCTTGTAAGTAAAACAGCGTTTGCAATTATTGTATTTCATAACAAATTAGATGCTTACTATATCAGGATAACATCAAAGAAGCCTTAACCCATTCCCTTTTAGGTTAATTAAGATCCAACCTGTTTGAATAAACTGTTGTAAATCCGAGCTGTTTGACTAAATCTACTGAAAAGAAACATACACCGGCAACAAAAGTCTCAACTCATTCCCATATAGGTTATGTCTCCTTCACCGAAAACAAACGACTATTTCAGAAGTGTGCAGTTTTGAAACCACTGTGGTAAATAAAGCATTTGCTGCGTTTTTACAGTCGTTTCAAAACGTGACTTTTGCAGAAGCGTCAAAATGCGTTATGTGCGTTTAACAAAGACCTGCCATTTGTATGTCGGTTTTGTTTTTGGTATTCCTTGCTTTTTTAATCAGAATTCGTTTTTTTCCTCTTTATAAAGACGGCAGATAATGTTTGTTTTAAGCACTATCGGGATATGTAAGTATAACTATTTGTGACTTTACCCCCTTACTCCATAAGTATGTATGCAAAGAATAATAACATTATAAATATTAATCAGCTGACTATTTATAATGGCATATATAACAGGAACATTTGTCCAAAGCAGTACATGTAGAATCAGGTACATACTATTTCCCAAGCCAACAGTGCAGATCCTGCTCAGACGACTCCTACAGGATCGCGGTCTACTCTCTTTCAAACGTTTTGTTAAAATGCGTATCTGTGGAGTAACTGGTTAACCCAGACCAGAATGTAAGGACAATCATTTCAATGGCAAACTTCAAATTGTAATATTTTAGGCAATGTCCTTATTTGTTTGCAGTGAGGATACAAAGAAATTCCGTCAGTAGAAGTGAAATTAATATGGAATTGTATGTCAGTTTTGCGTTTAACTCTCCTCGATTGAACAGACACCTAGTAATGGCGTCTCTGGCATAATAATCAAACGAAATTGACGTCAAAATGCCATATTATTCACGTAAATTGTGATTAAATTCTGAGAGAAATGATACACAAATAACATCTGTATAAAGTATTTTCAGGACAATGATCGCTGCTGTGCCATTGGGCATTTCGAATAAAATACCCAGCGGTGCATTTGTCATCTGTTAGACAGTTTGCCTGTGTCCAGGTTTGTTTTACCACATTTTTTGGAAACACAATAGTTGTTGTAGTGTGATTAGAAATGAAATAGTTTTATAATTTTTTGAATTAACACTTTATAGTCATATAACAGACGAAACATTAAGACAGCGTTGACATCTCCAAGGGTAATGTTGATCAATACATATCGCTAGCTCTAAATATAAGGGTCTTATTTGTTAGAAATACGATGTAAAACTATAGTGCCTTATGAAACAATGACAAATAATTTCACTACGGGCATTTGTTGTAGAAATACTGTTAATACAATCAAACCGCCAAACAAACAAACAATTTCCTCTTGGACGTGTTTCAGTGCTAGGAAATCTCGCTTTGATTTATAGGGGTATTTGCAAGGGCATTTTCAGCCATCAACAAACGTAACATGGTTCACTTCTCTTTATATCTCTTAACCCTTACAACACTTTTCGGAGTGAAATAGTACATCGGTGTTTAACTATGAAATCAGCAATTAACTATGAAAGGCTTAAACTTGCTAGAGGATTTGAACAAACAAACAGTGCATACTCAGACCACAGACCTCCTCTAGGACCTTTCCTAATTTGGTCTACAGTGTTTGCCAATGGCACGGTATGCGTGTTCGTCATCTGAAACAAGCGATGACTATACAGTAAATCACACTAATTCGAACTCTCAAATACACATCATCATTGTTTAATACGGGTGACAGTGTAGTGAAAGAAGCTTTCTTGGGAGGTTTCTGCGTTAGTTCCATCCTGTATTAACCAACGTGTTCACTATATTTTTCTATTTATTTTCTATATTTATATTTTTCTATATTTAGTCCGAATGTCAATACCCTAGAGCAGAGCTACAGATAAAGGTGCGTACTCAAATACTAAAAGGTTTATTAAAATTTTCTCTATCAAACCCTGTGTTGTACTTAAAAATATGTTAATTTACTTATCTTATCTGGAGTACTGCTAGAAAATATTTATGGAAAAATAGTTATAATGAAATGGTGAAGTGGAACCTTGTAGCCATTTTAGAATCTAAGAAAACAGACCTTTCAAACTCCATTGGCAAACAGAGCAGATCCTGATCAGACGGCTCCTGTGTGAATATGCGTTTATATGAGGGAAAGCGAATGACTAAAGTTTATCAATTAATATTTTAAATTACTAAACGTTCGACGTGGTGATATGTTACAGTAGCCACTTTCCTCGCTACAAATACCTATCGTTTTATCAGTTTAACAACTAGTTTCAACTTGATACATTTCTTAAATAGCTTTCATAAAAAATGTATTCGGACTATGGATATATTTAATCCTAATATCGGATTTGCGCGCTTATTTGAGCAACGATCGAATATTCACACTTGGACATACGAAGTTAAAGTATTAGAAATATCCTAACGTAACATAAAACCGACACATGCAATTCCATCTATGGCAGATTTATGTGAACACTGTTCACGCAATTTGAAAGTTGGATGTGCTTTTGGCTTAACGTACCAATCTATCTTGGATATATTAAATAGAATATAAGAGACGAATGTCTTCATTTATCGGGATTTGGATTTATTTACATCTCATATTGCGTATTTACTATTTACCATATTTGAAATATCTATTGCAGGCCAAGGATTGGTTTTACCCATAACTCTTTCGCAACCATTGTTGCTTCTGTGATTACCACCATTGCAAACAGTTTAGATCCAGATGAGAAGTCGTGTAACTCGGCGTCTTTTCAGGATCCAGACTGTTTGTTACTGTGACTGGTGTTTAAACAAAAATGAAGAAAAAAAGAACAAAATATGAAAATTGTAGACGACAAAGTTGGAAGACGACAAAATTCGGCGGCGAAAGGTTTAATCTGCTTCGCACGACCTGGCTAGCATTGATCAAAATGGGACATAGAGCATGTCGCATTCTCTAAACCGTTTAATATTCGGTTAACCATTTCAACTTCGAATTACCAGAACGGAATAGCATGTCACTGTTAACCCGTTACGCCATAATCACGCCTTTCTGCGCCTTTGCAAACAAAGTAGAACCAGATCAGACGGCTCCTATAGGAGACGTCTGATCAGGGTATTCTCTGTTTGCTTATGCTATGATATAGGCATGATATTACAATATTTCTGCCGTTGTCAAAGGTTCCATTGTCCGTGTGCTGTTACAAACATGTATCTAATTAATAGTCATGATGTCATTATTTCTTTCATGAATATTCTTGGAATAAAGGGTTCAATGATAAAGACCATTAATATAAAGGTCTAAATATATTAGTGGGTTATATATGACAAGCAGTAAAGACTCCGATTAAACGGTTCCTCAAGCAGTTCTCTGATCTGGATCTGTTTGCAAATAACAGTGCAGCCGTTTCCTACATTCAAAGGGTTAATAATAGCGGCCTGTACAAAGTCTTTAACTCTTTGTTTTCGCCAACATTGTCGAAACAACAAGTTACAAGGTCTGATGCATTCGGCGAATATATGCTTACCTTTGCAAACAGTTCGGGTCTAGATGAGGCGATGGATACAAGTTTTAAACTGTATCGCACATCACTTCTGTTTTAGGTGAGAAGTTGAAAACAAATCACTTAACGCACCCCCTACTGACGCATTTTGAAGCCTCTGTAAAAGTTACTGTTTCGAAACCATTGAGATAAATACAGCATTTGTTCAATAGAAACGAATGCCCTATTTATCACAATGGTTTCAAAACTATACAATTCTAATATTTTCCTTTTCGGTAGATTTATTCAGAGAGGTTTGGTCTAAAAATAGTCTAGGAGAGAATGGGTTAAATAAGATGTCTTTGATGGCAGGCAATCATAATCTAGCGCCAAACTTGTTCAGCATACGCCATTTTTGCAGAATCAGATGGTATGTCACCAGACCATCGAATATTTGAAGAACAATATAAAATCCACAGAAAATTAAGTTGGTCTGCTTCGAGTTTCAATATAGAGTTTTCTTTCTATGTGGAGGTTTTTTTTATTGTAAGAACAGTAAAATGTAGATGACATATACACTATAGTTTGGATTCGAATGTCAAAAATCGAACTGGCACAAACAATGGTATCAACCTGAGTGCGTTATATATACATATTGCTAACCACGAAAAATCATATTCGGGAATGTTAATCCTGTGACCGCATAAGGCATTTCCGTGATAATCATTGCAAAGAGTTCAGATCCAAAATGGCATCGAAATTTGCACATACACTGATATCAACCGGCGTGCGTTATATATACAATTTGCTAACCACAAAGTCATATTTGGGAATGTTAATCCTTTGACCGCATAAGGCATTTCCGTGATAATCATTGCAAAGAGTTCAGATCCAAAATGGCATCGAAATTTGCACATACACTGATATCAACCTGCGTGCGTTATATATACAACTTGCTAACCACAAAGTCATATTTGGGAATGTTAATCCTTTGACCGCATAAGGCATTTCCGTGATAATCATTGCAAAGAGTTCAGATCCAAAATGGCACGCCGAGTATCTCGGAGTTTCATAACGATACAAACTGTGACTCTGGTTATTTTTTATAAAGAAATTGATGGATACCCCACTTTGAACTTTGACACGGTCTATAATTTCATTAGGCAATGGAAATTTTAAATATCAGTTTCAAAAAACCTCTCTAAAGTGGATATGAAAATTATTATTAATGCCGGTCTTTAAGACATGTGGTAGCTTAATGCAGGGTGCAAATTGCTCATAGAGGAACGTTCTGCATGACTTTCACCCTGCAATTAGCAGCCAACTGCCTAAATAATATAAATTATTCTCTACTAGAATTCCGTTTAACCCTTTCGGCGCCAAATTTCTAAGTGTCGTCTGCAATCCAAGTTTTTTACATCATTCAGTAAAATAAGGAAATGAGATAAATAAATGCAAACTTCAAAGGAATAAAGCACATATATAGAAATAGAGATTGAGACAAATAGCGAAGTCCCTGATCAGACGCCGCCTTGAAAAGGATGCGTCTGATCTGGGACTGCACTATTTGTCGTGGTGCATTTATGCGACTGCGGCGGTGAAAGGGTTAAGAGTAGTTTTACTGTACCCTTATTATATTTGAAACTCGTACTCAAATATGAAGCCTTACTAACTTATACTGCAGGATTTGACTGAGGGAAAATACATTCAGCCTGACAAGTAACCCGTTCTACATGCAATACACAGCCTCTATATTCCTCGCAGTGGTGCTAAATAAATATACGACCGCATGAAGTTATGGACATTCTGCCTAGTAAATGGTGCGTTATCGTGTAGAGTACGCGTTGTTAAAACCCTGTATCACCTGCAACATGCAAATTTAATATTTATAGAACTATTTGTATACATTGATAGTGGTTGTCATACAAGCTATAGCTGATGCTTCGTTATGATGTTGAAAGGATGCATGATTAAAGAATCTAGCCTAGTAGCTTCCAAAATTCATTTATGAAGCAATAATTCTGTAACGTTAAAATGCCTTTGTGGTGAGATGATTGCTACCGATCGCTTATTGGATTTATCTGAGTTTCAAGAGTATTTGCCATTCTGTTTTTAACCCTTCGCTTGCTGAATTTTAAAATACACTTCTCCTTCTTTACCCATGCCCTGTTGTATAATTAAAAAAATAAATTATAGCTTCACTGTGTACAAGTATTTCGCTGTGCAATCACTGCTGTGGAGTGTACTGGTTGCACAATCAATTTGTAAATAGTGCAGACCCTGATGAGACAGCTCCTGCAGGAGGTATATTGACGTGAACAGCAAGCGAAGGGTTAAAAGCCATACTCCAATGACTGAAAAACATTGCAGTGTTAGATGAAGCTAAAGTGAATTCTGTGTAGTATAACTAGAGGTATGTATGATTTCATATAAATTATACAATACCCTGGGTTATTTTTTTGCATCTTGATATTTACGCTTTCATGGGTTGTCAAAGTGGAATATCCTATCAGTGTTTAACTATAGTCCACCGAGTATGAAAGGCTTAAACTTGCTAGAGGATTTTGAATGACGAAAATAAACACCATTAAGGAGCGCACTGATCTCGGTCTAACCTGTTAGCAAATTGCAATGCATACGCGGTCCGTATTCGAAGAATGTATGAAACATGTTTTTTGTTCTATTATCCGAGCATAACTTAAAAGCAAAATTGCATTTGTTGCTGGTTTCTCTGAGGGAAGCACATTTGATTTCTCTACAAAACATGTATTTGCCAAATTTCCCCGCAGATAGAATTGGTTCAATTTGTTTTGCAATCCCTATTAAAACTGACTCGTAAAAGTGAATTTTCTGAGGATCAATACAAACGTGACAAGACGAAATATAATGCCATTAACACTTAACATTTACATTTCAACACACTACAGTAAAATTTCGATTATTCGAACACTAAAATACGTATCATTCTCGATATCTAAGACAGGTGGCAGCTTAATGCATGGTGAAAGTCATGCAGAAAGCTCCTCTAGGAGCTTTCAGCATGACTTTTAACATGCATTAAGCAGCCACCTGCCTAAAACTGTCTATCGAGAATAATCGAGATTTCACAGTATATTCCGGTCTGTAACAGTCTTTATTACGAGCTGTAATGTACTATATTTTCGTCTATAACGCACTATCTTGCCACCTGTAACGCACCGTATTTTCGGTTGTATTACCGTCTTAAGCAACCTTAAATAACTTCTGTAACACATCATATTGCAGTCTTTAGCACTCTTCTATATTGCCGTCTGTAACACATTATATAGCCGAATTCAACATATGTGTTTAATCCTGTCCGTAACACATTACATTTGCCGACTGTAAAACTCTTTAGTCCCGTCAGTAACACACTATGGTGTCCATAAAACACTATATTTGCCGTTTGCAACAGTTAGTCACTATATTTGCCGTCTTTAACACTCTTTAGTCCCGTCCGTAAGACACTAAATTCGTCGTGTACAACAAACATTAATCCCGTCCCAAACACAATACACTATTTAAAAAACGTTAGTCCTATCCGTAGGTCACTATATTTTAATATGTTACACGCCTGAAATACACTTTAGTTCTGTCCATGACACACTATACTATCGTCTTTAACAAACCTTAACCCATTTGCTCCCACGATCCCATATATAGGACGTAGGCAAACAGTGTAGACTCTGATCAGATACCACATAATGCGGCGTCTGATCAGAGTCTACACTGTTTGCTGATAGGAAATTCAATATAAAACAAAACAAAAATGAAAATTTAGACCAGACATCCCCCTGATAAAAGATAGACTAATCCAATATATAAGCATGGAAGAATTCACTGGGAGCAAATGGGTAAATCTTGTCTGTAAAACACTATATTTGCAGTTTGTGACACATTATACATCCAGTCTTTAATAGACTTCAGCCCTGTCTGGAACATGCTAAATGTTAATCTGTAACATATTTTTACTGTCAGTAAGATACTATTTTGCCGTCTTCAGCAGACTTTATATAGCCAAGCCTGACGCGCCCTATAGTGTTGTCTGCCAAATGCTATTTTATAGTCTTTACCAAACCTCTGTAACGCAATTTATGTCCACCCTTAGCGCGTCTGTAGCACACTTTAGTCCTGTCTGTTACACACTGCAGTGCCGACTTTAACAAACTCCCGTCTGTAGCACACTATATTGCCGTCTTTAATAACTTTATTCGTGTCTGTAGCACACAACATCCCGCCTGTAACATACTACATTCTCGTTACAATATTTCACCGTCTGGAACGCAGTGTGTTAACGTGTGAATCATATCATGTTCCAGCCCGTAACGTACTTCATTCCAGTCTATAACAAACATCTATGACATGACTTATTGCCACCAGTAACTTACTGTATTCTCGTCCGTAAAGTATATATTCCTCTATGTAACACACTACGTTTCCATCTGAAATATACCAGACATCCGACACATCTTGTCTTATTACTTTCTGTTGTGACACGTCATTCAAGTCTATAAAACAGTATTTTCCTGTTTATGACCCGGTTTATTCAAAATCTAAACAAACTATATTCCATTCTGTGACATAAAAATATTCAATTTCCGTATGTAGCCAGGGTGCAGATAAGATGTGTAATTTAAAATACTTTTTTATTTCTCCACCAAATCCTATGTTGTGACCATTCTTTAGAATCGCCCTTTCGAGTTTGGTGGGGAAATGACGATTTATGTATTTGTGTATGTACCTTTATCTGTAATTATGGTCTGTAACATACTAAATTCCCATCTGTTTCCTATTACATATTCCTGCCTTTAGATTGCCAATGCAGTTAGTAGCAACATGCTACATTTAAGCGAACATGATATACCATGAATAGACATGATGTGTCTAGTGTTGGTCTGCTCTCTTTCCAAATGTGTAAAGAGATGGGATGATCAAGTATCTGAAATCGAACTTTCACAACTACTGTTGAGTTCAGCAGTTGTCATGCTAAGCACTTTCGCACAACCATTAATTTCAATGCTACAATGGAATAGGAACACAGGCATTTTCGGAAACTGTAAATCTATCTAGTCTAGGTCATAAATTATCTGATCCTGGTCTACTAGGTTTGCAAAATTGTTTAAAGGCGTTAGAGATATGCACCAAGCATGTGACCTTATGAACGTATATAACGATGGTTTGAATTCTAACCGTTGTTTGCACTATGCGGTTGCACATAGCTAACACCGCTCTAAACTGGGTTCCAAAGTATCATCAATGTATTTATATGACAGATGAAAGTTTCATGCTAGCTGATAATGTAACCCAATTCTGTATTGTGACATTTGGAAACCTTAACCCTTCGCTTGCTATTCACGTCAATATACCTACATGTAAATAGTGAAGACCCTGATGAGACAGCTCCTGCAGGAGCTGTCTCATCAGGGTCTGCACTATTTACAAGTTGATTGTGCAACCAGTGCACACCACAGCAGTGATTGCACAGCGAAATACTTGTACACGGTGAAGATATATGTAATTATACAACAGGGCATTGGTAAAGAGGGAGAAATGTATTTTAAAATTTAGCAAATTTAGCAAGCGAAGGGTTAATTGGACTTACCACGCACTCCGACAAGTATTCAGAGTTCGAGATATCGCCGTTCAACAGTATGTAACTTCTAAATAACTTGGGTTACGGGGTATTTACTGTAGATCGTGAAAATCCACTGAATATGAAAATATAACATATCTGAGATGTGCAGACTAAATTAGTGGAAGGAGACTGCTTGTAATATTCACCAAAGTGACAGTATGTCGACATTACAGTATGGTGCTTGTCAAGTGATAAGAGTCATAATACTCTGGGGGTAAAACAAAACACCGGATGTAATTGTGTCTGTGGCAGATTTATATAGATGTTATTTATGCAACACCGTAATTTGATCGGTGTAACTATTTACCATCCGAGTTACGAATCAATATGTCTGCTAAAACATTGACCTGTTGCAATATAATATTTGCATTTGATTTGTTTCAAGGTTATAAGAAAATGTTTGCCTTGTGTTCTAATGAGATGACTTGGTGTCACTTGGTGTCGTCACTTGGTGTCTAATTTGTACCCACAATGTTTGCAACTGCCTGTCGGATGGCTCTTATCATGACACTGCTAAGCAATGTAATTTGCCCCTCTGGATATATTAAACCATTCGCTTGCTATTCACGTCAATATACCTTCCTGTAAATAGTGAAGACCCAGATGAGACAGCTTCTGCAGGGTCTGCACTATTTACAAAATGATTGTGCAACTAATGCACTCCACAGCAGTGATTTCACAGCGAATTACTTGTACACAGTGAAGATATATGTAATTATACGGGGCATGGGTAAAGAAGGAGAAGTGTATTTTAAAATTCAGCAAGAGAAGGGTTAATATAATGTATGAAAATATTCTGGTTGTTTCCTTAGACTTTTCTGTTTGTGATTTATTAGTTGCTCTTAAATGTGTCTGAAGCAGCAACAAATACAACTAGAGGTTTTTGTCACAAAAGCGGATGTCTCCCCTCTAATAAAAATAATATGTAAAGGGAAATCACTAAAAATGGTATGGTCTTGATGAATGATACTTCCCCTCATTATGCGCTTTCCACACCACATTTTTCAAGAAGAAAATGATAACAGCTAATAACTCCAAAAATACTGATACCAGATGTATGGCCCTTGTGCATGACACTTACTTTCATCATGCTCTTTCCAAAAATAAAATGCCATTCCAATAGCATTAGTCGAACAGGAGTTATTGATCGGCCAAAAAATGTAACAAAGGGCAATAACTCCCAAAGTATTGAAGCCAGAGTTATGGCCCTTGTTCATGACACTTTCTCTCATCATGCTCTTTCCATGTATGAAGTTTCAATACGATGGCAAGAGCCATGTGGGAGTTATCGTCCGGACAAGAAAGCATTAAACAAATGTACAAGGGGCAATAACTCTAAATTTATTGAAGCTCGAGTTAAGGATCTTATGCATGACACTTTCTCTTATCATGATCTTTCCATGTATGAAGTTTCACTCCAATGGCAAGTGTCACATAGGAGTTATTATCCGGACAAAAAATTGTGATTTTTTTACAAAGGGCAATAACTCCAATATTAGTGAAGCCAGAGTTATGTATCTTGTGCATGACACTTCCTCTCATTATGCTCTTTCCATATATGAAGTTTCAATCAACTGGAATCAGGCATATTGAAGTTATTGTCCGGACAAAAAATTGTGATATTTTTTACAAAGGGCAATAACTCCAATATTAGTGAAGCCAGAGTTATGGACCTTGTGTATGACACTTTCTCTCGTCATGATCTTTCCATATATGAAGTTTCAATCCAATGGCATGAGCCATATAGAAGTTATCTTCCGGACAAAAAAGTGTGATTTTTTTTTTACAAAGGGCAATAACTCCCATATTAGTGAAGCCAGAGTTATGGTTCTTGTGCATGACACTTTCTCTCATTATGCTCTTTCCATGTATGAAGTTTCAATCAACTGGCATCAGGCATATTGAAGTTATTGTCCGGACAAAAAGTGTGACGGACAGACGGACGGACGGACAGACAGACAGACAGACAACTCTCACGAAAACAATATGTCTCCCCCATATAAATATGGGGGGAGACATAATTATCAGCCCGAGAAAAGCAATCATTATTAAGATTATCTTAGGTCATATTATTCATGTTGTTAATATATTTATACTTTTTTTCCATTCGCATTACATTGATGTTAGTCTCTTGAAACCATTTTTTATTCTAAAACACTACTTTCATACAGATGCAATGAGAGGTTTATCTTCGGGTCGTATCAGTACTTTTTTAGGTATACATTTCTTTATAGATGAACTGTCGACTTAAGTACATACAGTGATATAGGATTGTCGTAAGTTGTCTTAAATCAAAACCATGGGTTTCTTTCATCTGTGGGTTTTCATTACGAAAAGCAATCAATCGGCTCAAGTACGACATTTATAAACGAATGTTCTATCACAAAGTCCTTCAAGTTATAAAAAGGTCGACGATTTTCAAATCGGCCCTCGATCTTGGACCGGCCCTCGATTTGAGTCTTACATATATACAGTAGAACCTGTCTTAAGCGGCCATCAGAAGGAGGTCTAATTAGTGGCATGTAAGGCAGGTTATAGCTTAATGCAGGCAAAAAGAAATGCAGAAAGCTCCTATCTCTTTCCCTGATGAATATTCATGTAGGAAATAATGACGTCATGAATGTTAATAAGATTATTTGTTATAATGGCATATGAACACAGGATATTTGGCTCAGGCAGAAGCTGTAGAATCAGTGTCCATGCTTATAAAGCTTTTAGTTGAGTCTGAGTTTCGTTCTCAAGCATTTGATTGGTCAGATTTGAGTTCTCAAGCTTTTGATTGGTTAGATTTGAGCCAAAGGCTCAAATCTGACCAATCAAAAACTTGAGAACGAACTCAGACTCAACTAAACGTTTTATAAGCATGGACCCTGATCTATATTACACCATAAGCAAACAGAGCAGACCCTGGTCAGACGGCTCCTATATGAGCCGTCTGATCTGGGGCTACTCTATTTACAGATGCGTCAAAATGCGCTTACATAAGGGAGAGGGCTAAAGAAGTGTTCTGCAATACTTTTTGCCCTGCATTAAGCAATCACCTGCATTTCAAAACTATGTTAAATAAATGAACAGTTACTCCAGATGGGTTCTACTGCATATAATTTCGTTATTGTTGAACCCATCAAAGTCTAACCACAGCTGCTCATGCTATGCTGACAGATAGATCATAATAAGACGCCCAAACGCCTTAACCCGTTCCCTTTGCATTTTTATATAAGAAATAATGCCACCATAAATACATATTAGCTGATTTATTTTAAATAATAACATAAGAACACAAACTGCATTGATGTACATGTAATAGAAACTGTAAAGTCAGATACATCAGATTCGGTAACTCGAACTTCAAGCGACCATACAAATTAGTGCGAGATAACAGAAGTTCGAGTCATCCGATATCAAATCTGAACGGTTTCTCAATGCCACAGCTTAATACATGTCTAAAGACATGCTAGAAGCTCCTGTAGGAGTTTTCAGCATTACTTTAGACCTGCATTAAGCTACCACATGTGTTTCTAGATATCTGTAGCGATATATTTTAGCGAAATTGTGTATTGTAAGTTTTGGAAGGACTGAAATTTTTGTTCGAGTTATCCTGAAATTCGAGTTATCGGAGTTCAAATTTATATTAAAAGTTCACAAGCAAACGGAACAAATCTTGATAAGACGGATTTGAGTCTAGTCTGTTTGCAAAGACGCCAGAACGCGTTAGTATGATGGGACTGGTAATCCATGGATCTGTCTTTTTTTATGCAATCAGAGCTGTAGACAAGATGAGTATGATTATATTAACCCATTTGCTCCCACGATCCCATATATGGGACGTAGGCAAACAGTGTAGACTCTGATCAGAGTCTACACTGTTTGCTGATAGGAATCTCAATATAAAACAAAACGAGTTTGAAAATTTAGGCCAGGCACCCCTTAGATAAAAATGGACCAGTCCAATATATAAGCACAGAAGAATCGACTGGGAGCAACTGGATTAACATTAGATGTTTTTTTAAAACCAATAAGTTAACACATCATTTTTGCCAAAACTCTAATTTGACGAATATTGCTTTTATGTAATTTATAGAGGCAGGCTAATACTACCGTTAATTACAGCTCAGTTTGTCATACACAGTCTTTATTTCGCGCAGTGGTGCTAATAAAGATACGACCACAGGAATGTTATGAAAATTATGTCAAGTAAATCGTGCGTTAGCGTGTAGAAAACGCGTTGTTGAAACCCTGTAGCACCAGCAACATGCAGATTCTATATTTGTCGAAATATCTGTATACGCCGATAGCATTTGCCATGCAAACTATAGCTGACGGCTCATAATAATGTTAAAAGGGTGCATGATTAATGTCGCTATGTACAAGGTATCCTTGCAGAAAATGCTCGGTAATGTTATTTTGCCCTTGCGGAAAGATATTTAATATTATAGATTGCATACTTAATTAGTTGAGTTTTAAAAAAGTTACTAGCATTCTCCTTCAAATGTCCATATATTTCAATATTCAAATCACATAAAACAAACCATTCTAGTTTCTTAAAGAATTAAAATCAGTTGTACCATTACAGAAAGATGTCTATATGAGTCAATGCATATTGTATTATAATCCCAATCAAGAATTTGCATATTGCTATAAATCAAGCATGCATTGTACTCATCTCCAATCCTGATTTTCTGATTATATGCTCGTTTCTCTGAGTGAAACATACTTGATAACTCTGCAAAAATGATTTGTTTCAAAGTACATGCAGACAGATTTGATTCCATTTAATGGCTTGCCAACCAACACAAAGGTGACAAGATGGATAATCACTAGACTAACACTCCAACAACACTTTAAATCTACTTCGCAGTACACTATATTCCTATCTATAACAACTTATATTCCGATCTGCAACACATTATATTCCGGTCTGTAGCGCACTTTAGACCCGGCTGCAACACACTACTCTCTCGTCTGTAACAATATACATTATCAATATAGTAAATATATATATTACAAATGTACCCTTCTGCAATATATGACAGAACCGTCTATAACATACTATACATGTACTCATGTACTGCAACAAACTATATTCCACCGTGTAACACTTACATTCCCGTTTGTAGCACACTACATTAACACATGATGTCCAAATCTAAACACACTATACTCCCTTTTGTAATACACGACTTGCTTGTTTGTAAACAGTATTGTTTTCTGAAACTAATTGTACAGTAAAACCTCTCTACACCAGAGGCGAAATTCGGTACAAGTATCAGTTATGTAGACAAATGGTAGCTTAATGCCGGGTAATACAGTCACCCTGCATTAAGCAGCCATTTGTCGTAAAGTATATAAAATCTTACTTGCTAGAATTCCGGTTTAGAGAGGTTTTACTGTAGTATCACATTTAGCCAACTGTATTTCCATCAGTAACAAACATCCTTTTGTGGCAAAACAATATGTGTACATATATACAAACTGTATTCTTATCATGAAAACACTACCTTTCCACCAGAAATACACCACAATTCCTGTCTCTAACACTCGATTTTACTATAACGTACTATATCCGTTCCATAACAAAGTGTAACCCTTACTCTAGCGTACCAGTGTCTCGTTTGTAACACATTACCTTTTCGTATGTAACACACTATATTCTGATCTGTTGCATACTATGCCCCTACCTGTAACACTAATCATGATTGTCTCCAGCTAATGGTATGCTCGTCTGTTACACGTTATATTATATTCTATATTCGCGTCTGTAACACATCACATCCCTGTTTTCAAATCTGTAACACACTGGACTCCTTTCTGCATAAGACATACCTGTTTTAATACACTATATTCATTAGTGTAAAACTCTACACCAGGTCTGTAACACACTATAGAACTGCGGTGAAAATACAGTGCAAGAGAAGTCGTTTAAAGAAATTGTTCATTAAACCATATTTAAGCTTGTGTTACCTACTTATGAAACGGAACGGAATGAATTATTCATATCAGATAGAGATCTATTTCTCTGACAATTGGTGATAATCCAGTCAGTGATTTAGTGAGATATATGGTTTAACCCATTACCTCATAGGCTATGTTTAGATACAACCTCTTTGAATAAAGCTACCGAAAAGGAGCATTATCTAGAGAAAAGTAGAATTTTAGAATTTTGTAATTTGAAACCATTGTGATAAATAAAGAATTTTATCCTATAGGAGTAAATGCTCTATCACAATGATTTCACAAAGTGACTTCTACAGAGTCGTCAAAAGACGTCAATTTGAGGGAGTGAGTTAAGCTCATTATGACCTAGAATCTAGATTCCGCCATGTTAGCTACTTGTGCAATGATCAGGAACGGTTTTAAGGGTTCGAATGACCGTTCCAAGGCGGTTACCCGTGCCTTCACTCTTCACTCTATGGTCTACTTGGAAAATGTTTTATGTCCTTCTGTGAGTTTCGTCACATTGTTCTTGTATTTGATTGGTATCATATTTAATGTTGTTTTGGTGTCGTGTCCTTTTGTATATGGCGGTTCTTGTAGGACCGTGTTGTCCACTGTTAACCCAAGATCAATTCTGTGAAATGTTGTAAACAATTTAGAAGTGGATTTTGTTTAAAGAAATCGTTCATTAAACCTAAATTTGGTTCCTGTGACCCCCTTACACAATGGACCGGAACATTTTATATAAATCTAATATAGTCATTTCAAATCATTCCTCTAACACTTGGTGAAAATCGATTCAATGTTTCAGGATGATATGTTGTTTAAAGAATCATTCGTAAAATATGTTTAGCTAATGTGACCTACTTTTGCATTTGACCGGAAATATGTAACACTAATGTACGGTTATATGAATATATGACTGAAACAAAATTAGCGATTTAGGAGGAAATATCATACAAAGAAAGTGTTCATAAAAATATAATTATTATTAAGTTTAGCTTATGTGATTATACCGTAAGCGTTTTCTTACAGAAACATATAAAATGTGGTTTTTGAAATTATATATCCATCATGTTGTGCACGTACAATTTTACTGCATTATGCAGTGTGTATACCTTACAATATGTTGTCATAAATGCCAAAACAGTCAGAGAATTAGCAGTCATAACATGTTTGATATAGGCGGAAGATATTGTTACGGAAGAAGATTGCTTGTACTTTCGGCCAAGTCAACGTATTTCGACATTACCAAATGATTCCGGTAAAACGGTAAGATACAGTTACAAAACTCTGGATGCAGTTGTACGTGTGGCAGATTTATGTAGATGTTATCAAAGTAGACCAGCACAGTAATATGATGGATTGGCGTAACCGTTAAATAATGCGATGACCGTCTGGATAGTTTGATTAGAATCC
Source organism: Azorinus chamasolen (assembly GCA_963576725.1). Classification (NCBI taxonomy): domain Eukaryota; kingdom Metazoa; phylum Mollusca; class Bivalvia; order Cardiida; family Solecurtidae; genus Azorinus; species Azorinus chamasolen. The sequence continues at coordinate 9,834,719 of OY755252.1, forward strand.
AAGATATAATATGGCTATTTCCTAGGACTTCCCTGCTTCCTGTTTATAATAGATGTATTAGTTGCAAATAGTTTGACACAGCAACAATTATCTAACCATGATCAATTGGAGTAAATGGAAAATACACAAACCATATTAGGTTGGCAAATACACTTTTCTTAAAAACGTAAAACTCTATTAAATAAGATAAACGTTTAAGTTGTCAACTATGACACCATTTAGCTATCGACTAAAGATGCAGTAAAATCATTACATTGGCAGCAAGACACTGTTATCTCCAAAGTAATTAGATTTTAATGATAAATCTACAGATATGCTTTCTATTTGAGAGACAAAAGATACCTCAAACAAATAAAGATCGAATATTTGGAGAATCCTGAGATTTAATCAGAGAGTAAGTGATTATATAACGATACTCGCTTTTATCCTGGGAATTCAAAAACGATTGTAATCCTATAAAACATGATTACAATTACTTCCATGCCATACCCATTACTTTACTAAAAGAGATAATTACAATAGAACATTTATTCTTTGCGTGCTACCATTGAGAACAAATTCTTAACTGAAAACGCAATTACCAACTTTAAACGAAAACTATGTCACATGCAAGTGAGTCCAGGGCATAGTTTATATATAATTATGATGGCGGAGGCGATATTAAGTGTGTGAGAGATGCATTGGTGCATGCGTGCGTGGTGCAGAAAAAAGAGCTTTTATTGCAATACTGATTGCGGAACACCACAAGTGCGAATGAAAGTATCTGCAGTTTAATTATTGACTATCAGTCCGGGTAACAGATATAATAAGTGTGGCTAACGATTATATGGTGTATGTTATTGTGTTGGTAATAACACAACTAAGTAGATACTATGGAAGAAAAAGATAACACCATATTCAACTATATGTAGTGAACTGCAATGTTTCGATTATTTTTTTATGTAATGGAGTATTAACGTTTGGTGTAAATGAGTAAAGTACAGTTGAACTTCAATATCTCGACTCGGATAACTCGAACTTCGGGATAACTCGAACTAAACGTTCAGTCCCTCCAAAACTTACAATACAGAAATGCTCTAAAATGTATCGCTACAGATATCTAGAAACACATGTTACAGCTTAATACGGGTCTAAATTAATGCTGAAAGCTCCTACAGGAGCTTTCAGCATCACTTTAGACCTGTATTAAGCTGTGGCCTTGAGAAATGGTTCAGGTTAATTATCGGATAACTCGAACTTCTGTTATCTCGAACTAATTTGTATGGTCCATTGAAGTTCGAGTTATCGAAGTTCAACTGTATGTTCATGTGTGCATGAAGCCTAGCTCGACCGATGGTATATGGCGAAAAGGTATTTATTATTAACCTTCTAGGATACACAGTGTGCATTTTAACGTTGATGCTCATTGTTATTGCTTACTCATGATATTCGAGAGTTGCTATATATCGATATATTAATGCAAGCTTAATCAATCTGAGGTCAAAAATAATATAAATTATAAAATCATATACGTGAAACATAGACAACAAATGATAATCTGCTTTAACCTTTAGCCTGCTATGGGCGGATGAGTGAATACCTATGCAAACAGTTTGGATCCAGATGAAACGCCGAATAACTCGGCGTCACATCAGGATCCAAATTGTTTGACATCTTAATTGCATATTGTTGAATGTTGCTAATGATACAAACACATGTATGCAGTTGTGTAATAATACCCTTGACATAGTTGTTGTTTTTAAATGTGTCCATTGCGCTTTTCATTTCCATATGTCCCGTGTCAGTGAATGGTCAAATGTAATGAGATTCTGGCTAATTTTCCGGCGAAGCAGTTTTAAAACCATGTGGTGTCTACTTTTTAATTCCTGTTCTCCACACAAATGAAATATAAGTCAAATATTTCGTTTGAAAGACTACAACTCATGGGTCAAAATTACCAAGTTGAAAATAAAGCTTGAATATCATATGAATAGGTAATTAAGTTTGATTTATGAGCAGTTTGATGATGTATAAAACTCCGCATGCCGGCGATAGATCATTCCACCATATATGATCTATACTAGTGTTGATCAAGATCAGGCCTCAGAAACAGCGGGACCTGGTATGAGATTTGTCAAGCAGACTCAACCTCTGAAAATAGTCAGAAGAAAATAGTTTTGAAAATATTGCAGATGACAATTTAGCATGTTAACACATTATTGAGAATGCAAAGAGTTTAATGTTGGCATACTATATATGCGTTTGGTTTTAACCCTTTCCCTCGTATAAACGTGTTTTGACGCATTTGCAAACAGAGTAGACCCAGATCAGATGGCTCATAGAGGAGCCATCTGATCAGGGTCTGCTCTGTTTGCTAATATAATGTTTATAGAATTGTGGCTTTGCTTTCTAAAATGTCTACAACGTCCCACATTCCATACTTTTTTTTAACTATTTTGTTAATGAATATTCAGTAGGTACTGAAAGTTAGCCTAAATACAGAACAGGGAAAGGGTTAATAAACCTGATAGCGAAAATTGCGAATACCTAATAACATCGACATTATTTCGAAAATATATATTGCTGATGTCCGCTATACCGTTGCACTTCGATAACACGGACTTGGATAACTCGAATTTCGGGATAACTCGAGGTAAAAGTTCGGTCCTTCCACATTTACAATACAGGATATATGTTAGGAGAAGGAATATAAGGACACAGAGTTCCAGATAAGATGCACAAATTAAAACAATTTCAAGAAAAACTTATTTATTTCTCTAACAAACCCTATTTTACGAGTATGATCATCTTTGAGAATCGTCTCTTCACGTGGTCAAAACGGTGAGAAATAACTAATTTAGTATTTGAGTGTTCATCGATTTCTGTTGCTCTGGATACAATAAAACATATAATTGATTCTGAAGCATAGTGACATCATGCTACACTATTGTCTATCATACAAAGATACCTGAATGAGAACAAAACAAATTATTGTGTATTTGTGGATATGAAAAAGGCGTTTGATAGTGTGGATAGACTTTTTATGGTTGGAATTGTATGGGTCGGGTATTCTATGTAAAACGTTACGTGTGATTAGAGATATGTACACAAAGGTAAAACCGTGTGTTAGAAGCTGTACTACATACAGTGAGTTTTTTAATTACTCGGTTGGACTCAGATAAGGGGAGACAATCTCGCCCATAATGTATTCCTTTTTCATTGAAGACCTCGAATTGTTTTACAGGACAGCATTAATAGTGGTTTAGATTTTGATGATATTATTATAATATTATTACTATTTGCTGATGATATGGTTGTATTGGGACAGACACCTTCGGATCTATAAAGTAGTTTGAATTTGTTATATGAATAATGTAATAAATGGGGATGAGCAGTAAATACTTCAAAAACTAAGAGAATGGTATTCAGAAAAGGGGCGGGCTAAAACGGGGCGAATCTTGGACATACAATGGACAGCTTTTGGAATTGTAAATGACTTTAATTACTTATGGGTGGTGTTTAATTATACAGGGAGTTTTACTTTAAATCATAAATATTTAGTATGAAAGGGACTGAAAGCTATGAACGTCTTACTTGCAAATTGTAAAAACATTAGATTAAAACCGAAAATAATGTGTCAACTTTTTTATGATTTTGTTGCATCAACACTCAATTATGCGTGTGAAATTTGGTGTTTAACAAGGTCTAAAGAACTGGAACGACTGCATCTTAGGTTTTGTAAAACTATTTTAGGGGTAACTATGCGCAGAAGTAATGTTGGTGTTTATGGTGAGCTAGGTCGGTATCCCTTGTACATAAACAGATACATGTATGTAAGAACAGTAACGTATTGGAGTAAGATAGCTTATATCTGTTGTTTATAAACAATCTCCATTAGATTGTAATAATGGCTGTATAAACTGGGTTTCTTTTATCAGAAATTTACTGTATGAGCTTGGATATGGTTATGTTTGGGAGTCCCAGACTGTAATAAATTTCAAACAATTTCATAATGAATTAAAAAGAAGACATATTAATAATTTTGTACAGACTTGGAACACTGATGTTGGCAATAACAGGGTAATGGATTTATATTCTAATTTCAAAGAGAATGTTGTATATGAAAATGATTTAGATGATATACCTGCTGAAATAAGATGTTATGTTCTAGACTGCGATTGGCCTCTCACTCATTACGAGTACAGACTGGTCGTTTCGGCGTGAATATATTAGAGAGATTTAAGAACCTGTTTAATTTGTAGTGCTAGTGATGTTGAGGACGAGTATCATTTTATCTTGCTTTGTAAGCAACTGTCAGAAATTATAAATAAATAGATTAAGAATACTTATTAGACCTAGTCTTTTTAAATGTATACAGTTGTTGCAACGTACAGAGAAAATGTATTAGTAAATTTAGCTAACTTTATTAAAGAAACCTTTATCTTCCGCAATAACGTGCTTAATAATGTGACTTAAACTACTCTTGGGTTCATTCGCCTTTCGCTTTTTGTATTGACCGCAGCAGGTCAATGTTTTATTTATGTTCTGTTCGCTATACTATTATATGTCATGTCATGAAACTATTGTATACACACATGCTGCAATGAGGTACTTAATGTACACATTGCTAATAAAGATTATGTTATGTTCATAAGGTTTCTAAATAATTAACTGACTATTGACTAGAGGCTGGATTATTAGCAGTTGCATAATATACCTTATTCATCATCTTAACTGTTGATTTGAAACTAGATAATCATCAGCTGCGAGAAATATCTAATTGATTAACCTTTAGCTGCTGGGCAAAAGTTTGTTTGTAGAAAATGCAATCGATTTCCGTTGTAACTGTTCAGTTATCTTGCATTTCGTTTCAACAGCACGGTCAAAGTATCAAACAGTTTGGATCCTGATCAGACGCCGAGCTACTCGGCGTCTCATCTGGATCCAAACTGTTTGCAAAGGTAATCACACATCCGTCCGCAGCATGCTAAAGTGTAACCAAGCTCTTTCTTAATACTTGAGTGGTAATCAGCTGCAAAAAGTAATTAAATATTTAACTTGGATGTTGATTGGATAGGAGATGATTAACAACTGATTAAACCTTTAATGTGCGGGGACTTAGTAAATAAGACCTTTGCGAACAACATATGGCCAGATCAAAGAACGCACGAGGGAATCCTTTGATCAGGGTCTTTTTGTTACCAAACCATTTTCTTCAGTAATAAATTTTGATACAATGTTTCTTCTTGAACCAATACTCGGGAAAGGAGGAGCTTTTTGTTTCAGCAGAACAAAGGTTAAGTATCTAAGTGTGATTGGTTAATGTTTGGAAAATTACGTCCGTTTTGAACGAAACTCGCAAAAAGTGTCCATTTCATTGCAGTAATTCACAAAAACAGTTCCAATAAACAGGGATAACAATGCATTATGTTAACCATTACCTTCATATAAACGCATTTTCAGCATTTTCAAACAGGGTAGACCAAGTTCAGACAGCTCCTAAAGAAGCTGCCTGATCAGAGTCTGCCCTGTTTTCTAATGGAATTTGATATTACTTTCTAAAATGGCTACAATGTTCCACCTTCCATATTTCATTGTAACTATTTTGTCCACGAATATTCCGTAGGTATTGCAATTTGGAATAAACATTAATTAGGGAAAGGGTTAACAATATGTATAGTAATAACCTCTCCATAGCGACCACTTAACACACGCACAGGAAACTCATTAGAGCAGTCAGTTGTTTAAAACAGGACGAGCGTGGCACAGAAAGCTCAAAAGGGAGCTGTATGCAGAACTTTCGTTCTGAATTAAACTATCGTATGGCTTAAGATCTTGAATTACACCTTTCTGGTGGTCGCTTTAGAGATGAGTTACTGCTTACATGAAGATACTTGATGTAATCATATGTTTCTACTATATTTGAATACCATATCATCTGTTTGAATGCTGAATTTACTAAGTGATATGTTCATTCATTTTGTATTAATCTTACGCTTACTGTGGGCGGATGAGTGAGAGCCTGTGCAAACAGTTTGAATGGACGTGAGGCGCCGAGACTTGGCGTCTCATCTGAATCCAAACAGTTTGACATCCTTGCTGTGATTTGGTCGATAAACAGAAAATAGCCTGAATTTGAAACTATAGTTAAATATAGAGTACAATGAGTATGGAAGGAAATGATTTGCGATATTATATTGACTAGCAATCCCGATCGGAGTCCTCTCATTTTTAAATAAATGTTAGTTATTAAGTATTAACAAATTATGCATAAATCATGATGTGAATGATCAATTGCTGTTGCATTAATTACATACAGGTCATTTCACACATTGCCTGAGTCCCGTTAACTGTCTGTAGTCAATCTGTGCAATAATGGTCTCTCAAGTTCATGAAATGACTGAAACTTTTAGGCAATTCGAGAAATTACTGAAATGACTGATTACACAGATTGAATGTGCTGTTTGTCAATGTTATGCTTTCAAAGTCGAAATATTTGATTGTTTATTGCGATCAGTTTCATTTTAATTATGCTTATGGTAAAGACACATATAATTTTAAAGTTTCAATACATACGAGTACTAACCCAATCCCTTATTCTTCTATTCAGGATCTGACTGGTACGGTAACGTCTTGCTACGACAAATCTAAATAAGTATAACTCTGGAACTTTAAAAAAAGATAGTACCTTAATGCAGGACAGACCATTATATAGATAGATCCTATAGCAGCTTTCTGTACTAATTTTCCCAGTTCATGAAACAACTTCCAGCTTTTACAGACGCCTATGCAAATATTTTCTGTATAGTAGAACGTGTCTTAAACGACAATAAAATTAAGGTCTATAAGGTTATAGGTCTATAAAACAGGTGGTAGCATGTGGTAGCTTACTACAGGTCATAAGTAATGCAAAAACATCATGTAGGAGCTTTTGCATTACCTTTGTCCTGTATTAAGCAACCGCATGCTTTTGAAGTTGCCTGTATCCATGTAATATAAGGTGGCTTAATATAGGTTCTACTGTATTTGCACACTAATTGAATCGAGATGAGGCGCCAAGCAGTTCAGTAACCTCACTGATGGCGTTGTACATTCGATTTATACAGTAAAACCTCTCTATAACGGCCACTTAATTACATCAATTATTTTGTGTTAAAAGCAGGTGGCTGCTTAAATCAAGGTGAAAGTAAAACAGAACGCTCCTATAGGAGAGTTCTGTTTTACTTTCACATTGCTTTCAACGGCTACCTGCCCTAAATACCAATTACTTAACACAATGTAGTGGCCGTTAAAGAGAGGTTTTACTGTAGTTTCTAAGACGATTAGGTAGATAAGAAATTCGTAAATTTAGAAAAAAAATCAGATAAGGTGCATCCTGTTTAACCCTTTACTTCATGAACATTTATGTATGGAATAATGACACCATGAATACTGAAATTATTGCTATAATGGTCGCACGGACAATAGATGTTTAAGACATGGCAGACACTGCAGAATCATTTCTGTATTATATATTATGCAAACAGAGCAGGTCCTGATCAGACGGCTCCAATCGTCTCCAGGCGTCTCTGTTGGCGAAGGCGTAGAAAGGCGTATTAAAGGAGTAAAGAGTTAAAGCTTGATATGATAAAGGTCAACTGTAGACTTGATTGATCTCCCAGACAAGCTAATATATCGGTCACGAAACTAGTTCAACGAAAAGGACATTCTTTCAATAGAAACGATTTAACATAATAATTATACTACTCTATAACACAAACCATTTACACATTTAAATGCTGGAAACAGGAACTGATCAGTATCTACACTATTTAACATTAAAATTATCTCGCACATTATAACATTTCGTATTGAATTGACTCTGAAGATGAACTCTGAAAGGGGCATTCCACTATGAATAATCAGCATTTAAATGTATCAGTTACAAAGCGTTATTTTAATACTGTGTCGTTTGTGTACTTACCGTCATTACACCAAGTAACCTGACATACAAACGCTACAAACTCTTCGGCAAGTGTGCAGATAAATATCAAACTGATTCTGAAGGAGCATTTCGATCAGGGTCTATAGAGCTTGGTACTATGTCAGTCAAACTAAATCCATTCCCTCATTTTTAGAAGTGTGTAGTGTTGAAACCATTGTGATAAATAGAGCATTTGCTCCTATGGAGCAAATGATCTATTGATCACAATTAGTTCAAAAAGTGACTTTTGCAAAGGTGTCAATATGAGGGAATTGTTTAAGTATCAAAATAGAGCAGCGTATGGCCAGATGATTTATTAACATATGGATATGCAAAAGCAGGTATGTAGTTGTTTAATGCAGAGCAAAATTAATGCAGAAAATCCTGTAGGAGATTTCTGTATAACCATTTGCTTGCATTAAAAATCGAGAAATATACTTATTTGGACTGGTCGTATTACCGCAACTTTACTGTAGTGCAAGTATGACTCACCTAGCTTTATATCCCTATAATGAGGGGGATGGTGTGTTCGAATATTGAGAGTAATTAGGGTACGTCAGCCTTATTTGTGGAAATACAATGACCAGATTCTCAATTAGAAGCAATGTCTCAAGGAATCAATATAGTAACTCTTATCCCGCTCGCAAAAAATACTACGACTCAAATGTGGAGCTAGTGCTATTTGGTATATTTGCTATACTTCCGATTCGATCAAGCGTTCGGGAAACTAGTGAATGGATATCAATAAGCTTTGATCGGCACCTCATCTAGATCTAAACTGATTACAAATGCGACGTGGATGGTAAATAGTTGGGTAAGGATAAATCAGTTTCTCTCCAAGTAACAAGTAAAGTTTCTTCTCCACAACCATCGACTACGTTTTGCTTCAGGCATCACTGTGTTAGTTTCAAACAAATGTTCAATTTCAGAGTGCCACACAATTAGGATCCATGATATGACAAGTTATTCGGCGTTTCATCTGACTCAAACGGCTTACAAAGGTTGTCACAAATTTGCCTATATCTTAAGGATTAACTATTTCCATGCTATAAGCACATCATGCAAACAAATGGCTTGGACCCAGATGAGACGCCGCGCCACTCGGCGTAACAGTAGGATCCAAGCTGTTTGACATTCATTATATCAGAAAAGACACAAATGCATCAACTCTGTGCAGACAGAATTATGTCACAGTAGGATAAGGGTTAATATATCGTAGACTCACCTTCTAATGAACCTCACCTGTTTATCGAACCTTTCATTTTTTGTGTTTTTACGCATGCACAAGTGTATACTACGTCATAAAATCATGAGTACCGTTGCTTTGTCTGTAAACAACGCCTCGTAGATTTAAAAACGAAATATACGTCATAAACAGGTCAAAACAGTTTTTGTTTCCTTCATCTATGCTAAACATGAGAAAACTCTTAATACGTTATAGAATATCAACATAAATTGAAAAGTGTACCACATTGAAATGTTTGACAGCTCTGATCCCTTCAGCTTATGCAAAGGTCGCGTGCCCGTGATGAAATCACGTGACTATGAGTATTATGTTACAGTAAACAGTTTCTAAAATAAAGGTTCGTTAAGCAGGTGATATTTTTCTGGCAGCCATTTTTGTTTTTGTTATGCGGGTGGTGGGGAACACTGGATTATTTGGGGATTAATAGATGAGAATAAAAATAGTTAATTGTTTCAAGGTACGTATAAAAAATAGTTTGAAATGCTGATTTATTTTTTTCTTCAATATTCGCAGTAAACGCTTTCTGTTCCTGGTCAAATGTTAAGAGGTTCGATAGACGGTGAGACCATGCTACAAAATGGTAATTCAGATGAAATCCGCTGAATATTAGACATCTTTAAATAAATAAGGCGTATTGTGTTACATCATTCGCATTTCTGTTACAATGATGGTTTGTTAGCATTACCACGGTAACAAACAGTTTTGATCCTTATGAGACACCGAGTTACTCGATGTCTCATCTGGATACCAACTGTTTGCATCGGTATTCACAGATGCGGTTATGGCAGTTAAAGAATTAAGCGCAACATGTGCCATTTGCAAACAACTTGGACTCAGATGAAAACCCGACTTAGGTGTTTGACATTCGATAATTAGCGTTTCTCAAAACAAAAGTGAACAAAACAAATAGAGTAAATCAAGTTTTGAACAGACATCATATTAAAGTATTCGGCTTAAGATATTACTATAAACGCCCATTCTAGACTCATATTGTTCCAATTGTGTTTAACGGTTGGTGACGAACTATTCTACGGTGGTTTCAAAAATTTGAAAATATGCCGAACTTCACGACCAAAATTATAACATTTGACCCTTTACTTCATGAATATTCATGTGAAAATAGTGAAATCATGAGTATTAATTGGATAATAGTTATAAAAGCACATAGACGCATGGATCTTTGTCCCAAGCAGAAACTGTAGAATCATATATATCTTATATTATAAGGAAACAGAGCATACCTTGGTCAGACGGTTCCTGTAGGAGTCGTCTGATCTGAGTCTACTATGTCTAGAAAGGCGTATGGTTGTCATTCTCTGCTGTGTCACCGGTAGCAACCAGTATATATACTAAATTCTGAGTCTGATTTAGGTGACCAAACACACACATTTATTATATATTAAGCGGGACGATATTGTTAAGATGTCGTTATATTCAAACATGTATAATTATACACGTAATGTACAGACAAAGTTCTCCAGATAACCATATACGTACATGTATAATGTTTAATTTAAAACACACTTTCCTAACATCTTCATAATATTATAGTTCCAAACCATACTTAATTGAAATATATTCAAGCACACCACACTTTCAAAGAGTTCAGAACATGACACATAGATTCGTGTTTGAAGTACTTCCATACACTTGTACATTATCTGCATTCGTATACCCACGCCTTCCCTGTGTTTCTGTTTTTCTGCCTGACATAGATTCGCGTGTTTATAACCAGTTCTGTAAAATATTTTAAATACTAGGGAACTATTTGTGGCGACCTTTTCAACCAATTTATATCTAGATGAGCCGCCAAGTAACACTTTTATATTTAATTGTGTTCTCTTAAGAAAAAATATATTTGAGCATTGTAGTCACCGGCAGTGTTTCAGGCGGAAACAATTTAATGTTAAATGGAAGGGTCGCTATTTAGTATTAAAGGGAAAATACAATGCTAAGTGTTAAATGGAAAGTACGCTAGTTAATGTTAAAGGGTAATTATTCTGTTTAAAGGAGTGGACGGAAGCTTTTTAGTGTTAAAGAAATAGACGGAGGGTATTTAGTATTAAAGGGAATGGACGGGAGCTCTTTAGGGTTAGTGAAATAGACGGTAGATATTTAGTGTTAAAGGGCTAGGTAAAATCCATGTAGTGTTAACGGGACAGACGGAATGCATTTAGTATTAAAGGGATACGTGAATGCTATTTAGTGTAAAGGGATAGACGGAATCCATTTAGTGTTAAAGTATAAACAGAAGGCATATAGTGGTAAATTGAAAGAAAAAACTATATTTGTGTTAACGGGTTAGACGGAAGCTATTTAGTGTTAAATTGATAAACGGAAGCTATTTAATTATTAAATGGATTGACAGACGCTATTTTGTTTTCCCTCTTAAACCCGTTTACGGAGGGTGGAAATTAGATATTTGTATTTTGCCAGTTCTGTCGTAACCCAAATGACTTCTCCACAGCTGCTCTGACCTCTGAATAGTCATCGAGTTTATAAAATGTCGGTGTAGAAGTGTTTCATATATTTTTCCCGTACTTTTAAATTATGACGTCATTTAAATGATGACGTCGCTTGTTTACCTCTAACGTTTATTTTCAAATCATTTCATTTTGGCAGACATCGTTATGCATGTTGAGGAGTTGTCTGGAGGGAGAATTTTATTTACATTTTGACTTTGGTGACAGTGGAATAAGGACGAGGTTGGGTACCCGTAAACCAGATTTAAGTCCCCCAGTAGCTTATTTTGGTTACTGGCCGTTCCAAGGCGGCACTCCTGCTTTCAGCCTATGGTCAATTTTGTTGTTTAATATGCTTAATGTTTAATGTTTTTCGTCTTGATATGCGTCCTGTTATGTTTTGTCTTGTGGCTTTACCGTTTCTTGTTTGATGGTGTTTAGTGCGGTGTCATTTCGTGTGTGGCTCTCCCTGTTTGACCATTTTTCCATATTTAACGGATAGACGGATGCCATTTAGTTTTTAAGGGATAGACGCAAATCAGATAGTGTTAAAGAGATAAACGGAAGCTAAATAGTGTTAAATGGATGGATATAAACAGTTTGTGTCAAACGGATTAACGGAAGCCATTTAGTTTTAATGGGATAGGTTAAAGCTAATTTAGTGTTAAAGGGATTGACAGAAGCTAGTCAGTGTTAAAGAAAAGACGGAAGGCATTACGTGTTAAAGAGCTAAATGGTAGCTAGATTGTATTTAAAGAAATATACGGCAGCTGTTCAGTGTTAAAGAAATAGACAACTATTAAGTGTTAGGCAATAGATGGAAACACGTATTGACACAGGGTAGACAGAAGCTATTAAGTGTTAAAGAAATAGACGGCAGCTAATTAGTATTTGGTGATGGTGGCGTTTCGTGTGTGGCGAGTCCTGCTTGACTTTACTACTTTTTCATTTAACGGGATACACAGAAGGTATTTAGTGTTAAATGATAAGTCGAGGGTATCTAGTATTAAATGGATAGAAAGAAAGCTACAGTTAAACTCCGATATCTCGAACTCAAGGGGACTATACAAATTGGTTCGAGATAACAGGAGTTCGAGTTGTCGGATTTCTAATCTGGACACTTTTTCCAGTTGACAGCTTAATGAAGGTGTAAAGTAATGCTGAAAGCTCCTAAAAGAGCTTTAATCATTACTTTACACCTGCATTAAGTTGCCACCTGTGTTTCTAGATATCCGTAGCGATATACATTTAAGGGCAATTCTGTATTGTAATTCTTGGAAGGACCGACATTTTAGTTAGAGTTATCCGAAGTTCGAGTTATCCGAGTTCGATATATCGAAGTTCAACTGTATGTTAAATTAGTGTCACAAGGTTAGACACGGTTGCTGAATGCAGGACGATAGTTATGCAGGAAAGTCCCATAGGAACTTTGTGAATTACTTTCCTCCAAAGTAAGCAGTCACCTGTTGTTACTGACAGTCATGTTTGTTAATTTAGTGATCGCTTTAAGACTCATAATGTATTGAAGAGATTCAGATAAGATGCGTAAATCCAAACATTTACAAGAATAACTTCCTTATTTCTCCATCAAACCCTAAGTTGTGACCACACTTTAGAATCGTCTCAAAGAGACGATTCTAAAGAGTGTTCATAACATAGAGTTTGGAGGAGAAAGGTCAGCTGTAGTATCTTAGTACGCACCTTTTTCTGTTGTTCTGGTATTAACATTTGGTTTGTTCCTTTGCAGACTCAGCAATGTTAAATACAGTTTCTGTTATAATTGTTCTCTACATTTCGCAGACCTGTATGTTAACTTTGTATTGAGCACATCATCACGAATGTTAAAATATATCCATTGTGTACTATGCTGAGCAAATGTTCATTTACATTGACATTTCTAGAAAACAAAGAAATAAGTTGACATCTGAAACAAAACAGACCAAGTGATAATGTTAATGACATCAATACTAACAATTGTTGATGGCAGAGAAAAGGTTGTATGAATACCTCTGAGAGTTACCCCTTATCCCGACGTGACTCGCTTTTTCAAACATATTGGATCCGTTAAATGCAACATGTTTGACATTCGGGCGATTCATTCTCAAGCTTGTTCGAATCTACAGTACTCAAAATGTGGACAATGTCTACAGTTGAGCTGTCATTAGATTTTCGACAGCCTGTCAATGCGGGAAACGAGTCGTACTTTTATTTCGCAAACAGTGTGGACCCAGATGAGAGGGCTCTTCGAGGAGGCCACTCATCAGGGTCTGCAGTTTTGTCATGTTACGTTTTATTTCGTAAAACATCCCTGAATATTCACGGTACCTTGACCTTAGTTTGAACTTTTGGAATTTCAGCGTTGAAAGTGTTAATAAAGCTGTTGTTATAACACAAACAGAGCTGTGCGGCCAATGAGCCGAATGAGGCCATTTTTGATTGTTTGGTTGTTTGTTCTAAGGGATATAAATGAACAAAGGCTGGAACGACGTAAATGTTTAAACATTACAATCCTTCTATACTTAAAGAAACTAATGACTGGATGACTTCAGCTATATACAAATATTGAACTGTCAGTCATGGCTATTTGCACATATTCACAATGAAGAAAATATTCCCAAAAGGGCATTAATATAATACATAGATACTTGAATTGCTCTGGTCATACATACTTGAATTGCTCTGATCTAATATTTCGACCTTTAAAAAAGGCCCTCAGTGGCCGAAATATTAGATCAGAGCAATTCAAGTATTTATGTATTTGCACATATTCAGATAACAATAACATTTTTCCTAAATACAAGAAATACGAGAACGATGTAAGACCCTTGTTATACGCCGAGTAAAGCTGTTTACACTCGGTCAGTAGTTGTTCAATGTTTTGTTCAATTCGGAAGTAGGCACCAAATCGGAATTTGAGCAGAAATTAAGTTTACAGTGTGATAAGTGTTGACCCATTTGTCCTTAGGGATTCAATAATAGGGATATAAACACACATTGTAGAGCCAGACTAGATGGCTGATCAAACGTTATACCGTTTGTTTCACAAATTATTTTCAGATAACACATTATAAAACGATTTATTGCAGAAACAAGTCAATCCAATTGAAACCTAGATTGGTTTATAAAACGTATCTACGCATCTGCACGTAGAAAACGAGATTTAAATGAGCTAATAAACCTAAATGTTTCGTTTAAACGAATGTTGTCACAATGTCGGTTGTTATATTCTGCTTCAAGCAGGCAATTTTAGGCGCGTCAATTTGTGGAAAAGGTTTTAACAGCTAATATTGGATTATTTCGTTCCCAACTGTTTGTCATTGTAAAAACAAATTTGAGTACAATATTCTAAAGGTCGGGGAAAATAAAGATTAACACATGTTTCGGACAAATAGATTCATTTTCAGTGAAATTTTAGTGTTGTTCTATTTGTCAGAGTTGCAGAAAAAAGCTGACACTTCTAATACATGACAATTGTCATATCATCCTTACCTCATGAGTATTTATGTAAGGACTAATGACATCATGAATAATCATTAGCTGTAGTTGTATAAACACACGAAGTCTTGACTATGGAAGAACATGTAGAATAAGATTCACACAGTTTCATAAGCGAGCAGAATAGATTCTGATCATCGGCTGTTACAGGAGCTGTCTGGTTTGATACTTAAACGCGGTTGTTTGAGCTAAAGGGTCAAATGTCAGGCTTCAGAAATAATCTAATGATAATTATATAGTTGTTGAAATAGTTCTTAAGAAATGACGAAGAGTGGCATTGGGATATAAGGAAGTTTTCAGGGGGAAGTTTATATATTTTCACAGGCAAGAGAACTAATGTACAGTTATTATTGTGCCATTTCATAAACAATTATTATTGTGCCATTTCATAAACAAAACTCCGACTTACAATTACAATTGTACCTGTCGGAGGCATTTACATGTATTTGTTTGTTGATTATATGCAGTAAAACCTCTCTATAACGGCCACAAAATTACATCAAATATTTTGTGTTAAAGGCAGGTGGCTGCTTTAAGCAAGGTGAAAGTAAAACAGAACGCTCCTATAGGAGCGTTCTGTTTAACTTTCACATTGCTTTAAGCAGCCACCTGTCCTAAATGTTAACTAATTAGCACAATTAAGTGGCCGTTATAGAGAGGTCTTACTGTGTGTTTAAAAATCAGCTGAATGCAACATGTAATACAATGGTAATGCAAATACTCATACAGTAGTTGTTATGCAGTAATTTCGAAACCAATGTAGTCAGGCGAGGATTAAGAGGGGCGGAACCGGCGTACTCCCCTCCCTTAAAATTGCCCAAACAAACTTTGTTTTAGTAATATTTAGGTCTAGATCTACTAAATATCAATAAAACAATGATTTAATCTGAGGTTGTTTTTATTTCCCTTACCCGATTACGCTTTTTTTCCAAATGTATTGCGGACAAACTATTTAGTTATGCCATCAAACATAACAATCTACGCCCCCCCCCCCCCCCCCAAACAAAGTCTACGCCCCGCCCTAATCTGGATCCGCATCTGGTAGTTATCACATGCTGAGTAGATCTAGAAGTAGACTTATTTCAATGGCCGTTTAAGGCTGGCTGTACTGCATAATTTATAAAATGCAATTGGTTCCCAGAAAGGAATGGCAGTGGGTAGCACCACCTGCTCCCACATTAAAATAGCAACATTATTGCTTTTCTGTTTGTTACTCGTCTGGGGGATTTTATTAGAAACGTCTAGGCTAAGTGTGCCTAATTCTAGATTAGTGCACGAATCGTCTCATTAACGATATATCAACATTCCATTGGCTCATGGTATCTATTTCCTTATTCTTGCAATCGCAATTATAGTAAATCGAAATCCATAATGTTCATATTAACCTTTTCCCTGTTTAATATTATTGTAAGACATACTGACACCATGAATATACAGTAAAACCTCACTTAAGCGGAATTCTAGTAGAGAAGAATTTAGATATTTTAGGCAGGTGACTGCTTAATGCATGGTGAAAGTCATGCAGAAAGCTCCTCTAGGAGCTTTCTGCATGACTTCCACCCCTGCATTAAGCTGTCACCTGTCTCCAATACCGATATTTATACTAAATTTAATGTCCGGTTAAGAGAGGTTTTACTGTATATCTATTTAGCTTATTATATTTTATAATGGTACATGGACACATGGTTTGTTTATACTGGAATATACTGTAGAATCCCATCTCTATACATTCATAATCAAATAGACAGACTGTAGAATTATATCTTTATCATGCCAAAAGCAAACAGAGCAGACCCTGCTTAGACAGCTCCTACAGGAGTCGTCTAGTCTGGCTATACTGTGTTTGCAGAGGCATGTTTATATGAGGTAAATGGTTATTTTCAAATTGTTTCATATATAAAACTGTTATATTTCCTGGTCCTTCTGGATCACTAGTTTTCATGTAAGTAATTTTGAAAACTGAATACAGTTTAAGCCGGCGTTAGGTTGCGGGAGTAGTGTTGCATTTTTAATTATTACTCATGAACAGACTCAATAAAACCGAGTCTGCATTTTTCTCTTTTCGCATTGCTATTTTTGTTTTCGAAGGATCGCCCACTTTCAGAATATTTGTTAAAACATTTCAGTAACGCTTTGCTCCATGACTATTGTGAGAAATAATGACTGTATGGCTATTCATCAGGTGGCGTTTTATATTCCAATGGAGTTATTAACACGTGCATCTTTAACTATGGAATTCACTGTAGAATAAGATCAATATCATTTCGTAAGTAGAGTAAACACAGTAGACCTTGATTAGACGGTTCATGTATGATCCGACTTTATTCTATTTGAAAGACATAAATATTTTGTCCTCAAAACAGATCCATACAGTGATGGGATACGTACGATTACTGTTTACAACTAGCATAAACACACACAACCTGTCTTAAGCGGCCATTCATTTATTGTGCATAGGAGACAGATAGCTCGAATAGGAACTTTCAAACTGCAGTAAACTACCACCTGTCTTACAGATTCATAATTACACCTTTTTCGTGGCTTGTTTGTCTTTGTATGGCTTTTTAAGACAGGTTACACTGTATTAACATCTAGCCAGTTGCCAATCCGGTCACTTGGGAATTTATACGTAAATTACCTGGGAAATTATGAAAATTGACCGATTGCTCTCACGATTATAGTCGCAGAATCAGAAATACAGTAACACCTCTCTATAACGACCACTATATTGTGTTAATTAGTTGGTATATTGAGCAGGTGGTTGCTTAAAGCAAGGTGAAAGTAACACAGAACGCTCCTATAGGAGCGTTCTGTTTTACTTTCACCTTGCTTTAAGCATCCACATGCCTTTAACACAAAATACTTGATGTAATTTAGTGGTCGTTATAGAGAGGTTTTACTGTATTGATTTCAGCGTAATTCTCAGACAGTACTTAGATAATATGAAACGCAAACTGATCGGGACATAAGGCATTATAACAGCCTCGTTGACATATTTTTCGTTTGTCTGGCTGAATATTTATTGTGATTAAACCACAACAGATGATGCAAACATGGGGTAATTAACCCGACTATAATACAGTAAAACCTCTCTTAACCGGACATTCAAATTCATATCAATATCGGTCTTAGAAACAGGTAGAAGCTTAAGGCAGGATGAAATTCATAAAAAAGCTCCTAGAGAGGAGTTTACTGTAATATACCGTAGACGGAATGCCTACGAGGTATTTCACCTAATTTGCCGGATACTACGTAGTACATGTATGTGTGATTGATTAGAACCTAGTAAACTGTTTGGCGCTTAATACTCTATGAGTTGTAAATAAAAGGTGGATTGATATTTGGGCTAGATAACCTGTCTTAAGCGGATATTTATTTGTATTTAATATGTATTTAAACCAGCATGTTGTTTCCTGATATATACTACGTCTGGGTCATCTGCAAACGAAGTTGACTAAGGACAGTCATGCAGATGTAAGAGCTGTCTTATAATTGTCTGTCACATACAAATTTCTTAGTTAATGTGTAATTATATAAATTCAGTCAGTGAATATTCGTAAAGTCGGGCATTTGAAAGTAATATTGATGGGGAAATGGTTAATTGTCGCATAAGACAACATTTACAGCAACTATTTCTATCTGGCTATGCTTACATGTGTTGCAATGTTGCAATGACAGAAAACATCAGGTAATGATATTGTTTTGCAGTAACTTGATTTACAATTACATAAGTTACCATCAAACATGGTTTAATTAATGGTCTGCAATGCAGATGTTAGCGTAATGTAGGTCATAAGTAATGCAGAAAGATCCTACAGAAGCTTTCGTCATTACTTTTGCCCTGCTTTAAGCAATCACCTGCTTTTTAGACTGTTATGTTCAAACTATAAATGCCCGCTTTACGACAAAGTCGACCGTATAACAATGGCTGGGAAAAATGTCAGTTGTTTTGATTCTGGATCAATACTGAAATGGCCTTCGCAGTTTTACGTTTAATTTTAAAGGTTTTGTCTCTTTACAATATTATTTTTGTAATTTAGGGGCATATTATCGCAGATCCTCTGATTGAATTTTGACCCAAACCACATTTAATTCAGCTGGCTGTTACTCTGTAATGGCCATTTCAACTCTTTTACTGCCAATGTCACATCTGTGATGTCATATGCAAACAGTTTAGATCCAGTTGAGACGACGAATAACTCATCAGGATCCAAACTGTTTGTTAGTGTGACTATGTTTTTATTAAAAAATGAAGAAAAATGAAAAAAATGATTTTGTTGGCAAACGACTAAGTTTGCAGACGACAAAATTCGGCAGTGAAAGGGTTAACCCTTTCCCTGGCCCATGTTTGTTCCAAACCGCAATACCTACTGAATATTGACGTATAAAGAAATATGGAAGGTAGAAGAACATTGTGGCCATTTTAGGCAGTAAAGAAGTAGATATTTCAAATCCCATTAGAACACAGAGCAGACGTAGATCAGATGGCACTTATAGGAGCCGTTTGATTTGGATCTACTCTGTTTTCAAATGCGTGAAAACACTTTTAGATGAACAAAACGGGAGATTAACCTGACACATTCTTCGAATACGAAACAAAAACTATTACCCCGCTATATGTTCCGTGTGCAAGATCTTCCTCCACTTGCAATTAGATTGACAACGCAATATGAAATACTGTAAAAGCAACGTAAATTCCCGGTACAATCAAAATAATACACGTATTTCATTTTGAGCGTGTCACATATTCGAATTAGTATAACCGGTTGAGTTACTTTTTGAAATTAAATCACTTGATTTAAATATCCAGTTAAGGTTGATAAAATAATGAATTAATTACATTATTCGCTTATTCATTATCATGACCTTCGATCAAAAAACGATAATGCACATTCAGATGGAATCACAATAGGATACAAGAAAAACATTGATGTAAACATCAAAGGGTGCCATTATAAAGAACAGCCATGCTGGTTTTGTTTAAATCTATCGTGAAACAAAACTGCTTAGAATATGAGTGATCATGCTACTTATATTCTGCACTAAGCCTTTCAATAAAGATATATCATTCAAAGGTTTAGTTCAGCATATTGCTGTTGGAATTATTACAGACAGAAGTATGATTTCAAACACCTTATCAAACAATGAAATAATTATACTTAAAACAACTAAATAATGAGTTTGTCCAAAGCTTTTCAATACTGCGAATTTAAGAAATGAATCAAATACCGAAAACATTTAAATTGTACTTTGATAGATAATTAGCACGTGTTTATAAATTATTTTAATTGATTACTGACGGATCAGTCATTATAAAATCTTAGAAAAGAATAGTATCATTTCCATTGAAAAAATCTTATTCATATATAAATAAACTCTGATAAGATAAGCTTGATATAACACACCTATATGCAACATATCTGGAGTTTAACTGTGAAAAGAAAATTGTTTAAAATGACATACGTGGCACTAAGCATGGTCGAATTCTATTTACGCGACATTAAGATATCTCCAATTATGGTCCCAATGTGCTCCATTTTTCACACTATATACAATAACGTACTTAAATTTAATTAATCAAAACTTAAAACCTAAAAGAAAGTCTTAAACAGAATGGTTTAAAATGTCATACGTGGCACTAAGCAAGGTCGAATGCCAATTACACGACGTTAAGATATCCAATTAAGGTCTCAATGTGCTTCAATTTTCACATTTTATACAGTAACGTACACAAATGTAATTAATCACTACATCAAAACTAAAAGAATGACTTAACATATAGCTGGGTTTCTTTAAATTTTGATAAATATTGGGCGGCAAACGTCTTGAAGTGCGTGTGATTTTCATGAAAATATTATTATTATGTGCATGCGTTCAAAAAGAAGTCTCATCGTCACCGTATTACGGTGCAATAGACGCAGCCTTTCTGACCTAGTGACTGGTTTCAAGTCGATAATCAACTAAAACATTCATTTATACACCGTAATGTGTAGGATTTTTACTCTTAATTTGGTCAAACTTAACAAAGTAAATTTACGTTATACCTAAACTTTCAATTAATCCGCATTCAACCAAAAACTGCACACTGGAATGTGCATTTACTGAAAAAAGTGTAATACTTTCCAAAACCTTGAGGCAAGCCTATTGCACCGGAAATGCTCCTTTTCGTAGATTTATTCAAAGTGGCTGGGTCTACAAATAGCCTATGAGGCAATGAGATACGACAGGTGTTACTGTAATTATTCATTTGCATAACAATAGTAGGTCTAGAACAGGCAACGATTGTAAGACTGTCTGACCAAGGTTTGTTATTCTGTTTTGTGTAATAGTATACAGATTTATTCTACAAGTGTTGCCTTCGTTATAACGTGATGCCATTTTCAAATGTTTTAATGGATTGGTCTTTTCAAAAACGTATTCTTGATAAGCATTAAGTCATTATTTCATAAATTTATAAATAACAATAATACATTGCAGCGGTAGCCAACGCCAGTAACACAACATTGCTCTTTATAATTGCATTTCTCTAAGGAAGGAATATGTTCAGATCTTAGCGAATAGAGTGTTGTTTTGGTCGGTTGCAAAAGAAGTTTTCATTAATACTATGGTTATTGCTTCAGTATAAATATTTTGCTCAGTCTACCTATTTGTTACCGTTAGATAAACATTTGTCTATTTCAGAATATGTATTCCCCAAAATGATTAAAGAACAGATCGGGCCTTTTAGAAAATTAGTCAATTTATCAAGATGTAATGTGCTAAAATGCAATTGATAACTTACCTATATCATGCCTAACAGAACTTGACTAGCATTTGAACACGGTTTGGATCCAGAGCAGACGCTCGATTCAATAAGGATCTAAAATGTTTGACACTCGGTCGCGTTGCACGAACAGCTTAAAAGAAAACTTTGTAACGTTTCATAGTCTTAGCAAACATTGTTTCAGTATGAGACGGGTTAAGAATGTTGTGATTCATATCGTGTCCCACGTTTCCGATTAACTCGTATAACGCTAAGCGACTCGACTATCATATCCAACTAACTCGGATCCAGACAATAAACAGAATTGCTCGACGTCTCATCACGACCCCATCTCGTTGACCCCCAGTCTTAAATGCTTGAATGAATCGGATGAAAGTACAGTAAAACCTCTCTATAACGGTCATCAAATTGTGTTAATCGGTTGGTTTTAGGGCAGGTGGCTGCTTAAGCCAAGGTGAAACTAAAACAGAACGCTCATATAAGACCATTCTGTTTTACTTCCACCTTGCTTTAAGTTGCCACCTGCCTTTAACACAAAATACCCGATGTAATTAAGTGGCCGTTATAGAGAGGTCTTACTGTAACAAATGTCATAGATCAGAATCCGGGTCGATATTATCATTTTTACAGAGCTACATTTAATGTGCATACCCAAATACTAAAATAGTAATTTCTTTACCAAACCCTAAACTGTGACCACTTTTTAGAATCGTCTAGAACAGACGACTCTAATACAGGATATATTATTGAAAAAAATTGAATTTACGCAACTTATCTGGAACTCTGTTTTAGCTTGAGACGTGTTCAAAGTAATTTGATTGGTATCTCTCCTCGCTATTTTTCATTACAGCAGAACCTGTCCTAATTTAAGCGGTCATACATTTGGTGATTATGGGAGTCTTTACCCTTCGCTTGCTGAATTTTAAAATACATTTCTCCTTTTTTACCCATGCCCTGTTGTATAATTACATATATATTCACTGTGTACAATTATTTCGCTGTGCAATCACTGCTGTGGAGTGCACTGGTTGCACAATCAACTGGTAAATAGTCCAGACCCTGATGAGACAGCTCCTGCTGGAGCTGTCTCATCTGGGTCTTCACTATTTACAGGTAGGTATATTGACGCGAATAGCAAGCGAAGGGTTAAACATCAGATGGGTACTTAATGCAGGACAACAATAATACAGAAAACGCATATATTACTTTTGACCTCCCTTGACCCATGATTAGACGTCTTTTTGATGCCCGCTTAAGACAGGTTCTATTGTAAATTCGTTCTTGTTTCAGCGTATATATCTTATATCTAAGAGTTAATAATTACAATTATCCCTTATTATGTTTGAAACATAATGTCTACACGTTCTCTGATCTGGTGAATGTTTTACAGATTTCTGAATCGTTTATGCTTAAAAAAAACCTTGACCGAGTGTGAAACAGTTTGGATCATGCTGAGATGCCAAGTTACCCCTCATTTCATCTGTATCGAGCCATGCGAGCAATGATGTGTTGGGAATTAGAATGGTTAAATAGAAACCTGAACGTATTTATGACATATTTTGTGTATAAAGGATATTATGTAAGATTGGACTGCCACTAGCAGATAGGGAAACACTGGCAGTTCCAATTAAGAATTAATTTAAATTCTACTTCAAGTGTTTCGATGCAGAACTACTTTTGTGTTTATTTCAAATTTAATGTAATTACATGTTAAACTCAGTACCAGTTGTTAGTTTAATCTTTTCGCTGCATGTGGTAACATGTGCAAACGGTTTCGTACGTCAAGTAACTCGGCGTCTAGTCAGAATCCAACCTTTTTGATATTCGGTTTATCAAAGAAACTGAAGAAATGCCCACTATACAAAATGATGTAGACGAAAACCTGTCCGACAGATTACAATGCGACAGGATTAACCATGTCCCTATACACAATAATTTTGACTGTTGGTGCATTTGTGAACAAAGCAGACCCAGACAAAACAGCTCCTGCTGTTTGATTATTGAGTACTGAATATCTGATTTTGCAGTGTATGTCACAGTCAAACCTCCTTTCCCTGTGAATGTGTAACTATAAAACAAAGGAGTCTGTGAATATTTGTGCAGTAATACAATTCTTAAATTATATTCATGAAGGTAAGGGTTAATCCTGATTACTCCCCGACTCCACAAATGTGATATAGACAAGCAGTGTAGTCACATATGACAGAACTCCTGATGTGGCAATTAACCCTTTCAACCGTGACACCTCTGCACCGTCGCGTGCAAACAGTGTAGACCCAGATCATATGAACAAATGAACTCCATAAGCAAACGTAGCAGTCACTGATCAGATGACTTCCGCGGTGGTTGTTTGATCTGCGCGTCTAATAGGTTTGCAAGGGTGTCAAAAAGCGTTACTATCAAGACTTAACATAAACAGGGCCAAATACAACAATGCAGTAGAACCTTTCCTAAGAGGCAATCAAAAGGATGTATACTTATTTTCCCTGTATTAAAACAAACATCTGCTTTTAAGACTTCTATGTTCAATAAAATATTGGCCGCTTATGACAGATTCAACTATGTGCAGCCGAACAAGTACCGTCTTCATAAACAGAGTTAAGTTACAGAATAGCTAAGAGCGTTAGATTAGAACACAAGTTCTGCCGTTAAATGATAAATACTAAACAGTAAAGACAGACGAAAACAGCTTTCGAATAACATTCGTTTCCAGACTCATTCATGGCATTACAGTAAGATAATTTGTATTTTGTTAGGTAACATTGATTAATAATGCCTAAAAAGGTAACAAAACCTGTCAATACACTACATCGACGTTAGTTCATTTAGATAAAAGATATAAAAGGAAACAGAAGACACATACCCATACATGGCGGGTGTCGGGATCACAACTCACGTAACACTAGACATGGCATTATATCTACTGAGTTACCAAAGGCAGACAAGTCCCGCCACCGCCTACATCTATTGAAAACACATATTTAGTGTCATAAAGCCAAATACACCTTACATGTCGCCTGAAGAAGCTTATCCCTTTTCCTGCGCAATATTCATGTTAGGAATTACGACATCATGAAAATCTATTTGCTGAAATTTTATAATGTAAACCTATTAAGGACATGTTTGGCTTGGCAAACTTGTAGAATCAGATCTATATCATGTCAAAAGCAAACAGAACACACCCTTATCAGACGGCTCCTTCATTGTAATATAGTAGAGTAAAACCACTCTAATGCCACCACCAAAAGTGGACTTAATTCTAGGTGGCAGAGGCCGATGGTAGCTTAATGCGGGACGAACGTTATGTAGAAAGCTCCTTTAGCTTTCTGCATAACTTCCGTCCCGCATTAAGCAACCACCTGCTTATAAAGACAGTCATGTTTATTCATTAATTGGTCGCATTGGAGGGGTTCTACTGTACATTAGTCAAAGGTTTACCTTATTTCGGTTAGTCGTTATAGCGAGGTTTTACTGTACCATTTCTTCTTAGTACAAAAGGCTATTGGTCCCCTTAAGGATTGCTTAACTTTATGTATTCTGAGCAAATTCCGTCTGCAAGTATTGTCGCCTGCTACAATTCTTAAATAACACGTTTCTTCCATTTATCGTCAAACCTCAGTGGGAAAGTATCAAACAGTTTGGATTCTGATAAGATGCGAATTACTCGGCGTCTCATCTGGATCATGGTCTGCACAGTTTGCTATACCGATCAATGTCAAATGTCGTTACCAGGAAATATGTCTTTTGCAGGACCTATCCGCCATGAAACGTTGAGGGATTTTAAGTTTTAATTTGAACGAGTTACTTAATATAATACAGTAAAACCCCCTCTAATTCGATCACCAAAAAATGGACATAATTCTGGGTGGCAGAATCAGGTTTAATGCGGGACGACAGTTATGCAGAAAGCTCTCTGAGCTTTCTGCATAACTTTCATCCCGCATTAAGCAACCACCTGCTTATTAAGACAGCCATGTTTATTCATTAAGTTGTCGCATTGGAGCGGTTTTACTGTATACTTTCGTTCGGCATGTCGTTATAGTGAGGTTTTACTGTACCATTTCTTCTCAGTTCAAATGGTTCTCGATCACTTTGAGGATCGTTTAACTTTATGTATTCTGAGCAAATTCCGTTTGCAAATATTGCCGTCTGCTACAATTCTTAAAGAACACGTTTCTTCCATTTATCGTCAAACCTCAGTGAGAAAGTATCAAACAGTTTGGATTCTGATGAGATACCGAATTACTCGGCGTTTCATCCGGATCCAGAATTTTTCCACAGTTTAGCACACTTTCACCAGTAGAGTATTGAATGTATGCGATTTAGAAGCATCTGTATTATACAATTAAAGTCGTCGTCATTCTCGCAATTTGAATCCTTTGAGTGCTTTAAATTTGATATCGATAAAGGCAATCATATACTAGGTCTTCCAAGAATGTTCTCGAAAAAAGGAAGAAGAAACACGAACGTGTTCTATATGTGTGCAAAGTTCAACCTGTAACACATAAGCTATTATACATAACCGGGTATATATATTCATAAATAACCGTGTATCACTACTTATAAACAACCCTTTCTGAATATTCACATACGATTGTTAATAAATATTTATACATAACTGATTATAAATGTTTTTACATTACCGATCGTAAAAATCCATGAATATTTATACATAACCATTTATAAATATTCATACATCACCGTTTATGAATATTTCTATATAATATTTGATACAGATTTATACATAACATTTATATATATTCATACATTACCGTTTTTTAATATTTTGCTATAACCTTTCATACAAATTTATAAATAACCGTTTATAAATATTCATGCACAATCATTGTAACCACTCAGGCATATGTATACATAACCGTTAATATATTATTCATATGGAACAATTAATAGATATTCATACATAAACAAACATATTAACCCCTTCCGTGCCACATTGACGGGTCTATGATATCACATGCAAACAGTTTGGTTCCAGATGAGACGCCGAGTAACTCGGCGTCTCATCAGGATCCAAACTGTTTGTTACTGTTACTATGTTTTTGAAATAAAAATGAAGGAAATAAAAAAAATGAAAATTTATAGCAGATGACAAAGTTAGCAGACGACAGAGTTTGGCAGCGAAAGGGTTAATTAAGCATAATGTGTGAAACTTCAGAAATATCATTAATATTGTTTAATCTATTTTAGGCGACGATAGCATTGAAAGAGAGACTTGATGATAAAAGAATGCCTCAGTGACAAGAAATCATTTGAGTGATATAAGATAGACTCGGTTTGGGGAAAAGTCACGACTTAGTGATAAAATATTAGGTCATTGATATAAAAGAGCATCACAGTAATACAGCAGTGACTAAGAAAAAGCGTGGCTCAGTAATAAGATAACAGTCAACATGACAACGGAACAGTAGAATAGTGACCCAGTTATTTAAAAGAATATCTCAGCAGTATCAGAGATGTTGAGTTATAAAAGAGTCGCTCACTGATAAAAGAAGAGAGGTGGTTATAAGGGGTATGTTTAGCAATAAGTTGCATACTCCATTATTGGCAGTCAGCGCGCATTAATAAATCTGTGAATAGTATGATCTCTAACTTAAGTTACCTTGTCTGTTTTAATTTATTCCATATCCCCCAGTGTATGATGTCCATTCTAAATTTATGTGTAAACAGTATCATGTATAATTGGAGATTATAATGCGCATTTTCCATGCTTTCAGCTTCACCCTTTCACTACTGTATACGTTTTGTCTACAAAGACTATCATCTGATTCATGTTTCAAATTGCATTGTCTTTGATTCAGTTTGACCATACACATAATTAGTATGTCAAACAGTGTTGATCCTGATGAGACGCTGAGTTACTCGGTGTCTCATCTGGATCCAAACTGTGTGCATAGTTATTGACTTAGACGACATTGGAAGCGAAAGAGTTAACCCTTCGCTTGCTGAATTTTAAAATGCATTTCTCCTTCTTTACCCATGCCGTGTTGTATAATTACATATATCTTCACTGTGTACAAGTATTTCGCTGTGCAATCACTTCTGTGGAGTGCACTGGTTGCACAATCAACTGGTAAATAGTGCAGACCCTGAGAGACAGCTCCTGCAGGAGCTGTCTCATCTGGGTCTTCACTATTTACAGGTATGTATATTGACGTGAATAGCAAGCGAAGGGTTAATGATCTTAATTATGCAAGATTGATAGTCTTTCAGACAAGTTCCGTGAAGCAAGAATGGTTTTATAACCTGTATCATGCCAATACCTACCCGAGTGTCTTTTAAAAAAGCAGATTGGTAGCGGGTGAGATTCCAAGTAACTCGAAATATCATCAGGATACAAGCTTTCTGTCATTCAGTCAGTAGTTCCTGACAGTCCTGATCGATACGGAAGGAAGTAAACTTGTAATTGATCGGAGTTAAACAGAACTTATCTTGACAACATTATAAAGAATAATAGTGCAACTCAATTAGAACGCCTGGTTAGTTGCTTTGGGGATGTCTTTTCGAGAAGGAGATTATTTTCTAGCATTCAGTGAATGAAGGCGTGTTTGATAAACTAGTCCCCATTAGAAGACTGCATCGATGTCTCGCTCTTAACTAGTCTTCTAATAATTCAATATAGCCACTCTGTTACAAGCAGTTTCAAATCTGTTTCAATTTATGGCTTCCATTCGATTCAAATTACGTAATATAATCCAACATCTTTATCGTATAAATTCTCGACATATCGAATTCGAAACCCAAAGCATATAATCAGTTGTTAGTCGGCGTCTCCTCTAAAAGAAGAAACCGCAAACAAAACAAGTTTAAGCTATGTCCCCAAAACATGGGAAAAGAAAAGACCATCAGGTTGGATCTAGACCAGGTGACATCTTGTGGGGTACTCTGGCCGCGGTTTACACTGTTTACATCAAACATGTATTGAAAATTACTTTAGAAACAAACCTAAAACAAAAGGGTTTAAACAGTTTAATATTATTACGAGATTGTCCATAACGTGAATATGAAACACTGTTGCGAACCAGATGCAGTCGCACAGTTGCCAAAAACACAAATTCATCAAAGTTATCAATTACATGATTTAACCCTTTCTAGGAGCCGTCTGATCAGTGTCTGCTCTGTTTGCTCATTGTGTAATATAAGTATGATGCTACAGCTTCTTCCTGAGCCAAAATGTAATGTGTTCATAAGCCATTATAAAAACTAATCTTATTAATATTTATGACGTCATTATTTCCTATATGAATAATCATCAGGGGAAGGGTTAACTTTATATATATATATTGACATGGACGTTGTTGATATATAAATGTAAAGCTTTTTTCGAGTACAGTAAAACAGCTGTAAACTGTAATTCTAACAGAGAATAATTTAAATACGTTTAGGCAGGTGGCTGCTTTTGTCAGTGGTTCTATTCCCATAGAGTTTATGCAATGACCCTACATCTTTGGCATACTGTATTTTCCAAATGCATAAATGAATTTCAACAAGATTTACAGGCAGTATTTTCAAAATGTCAAACTACAGATTCCTGTGAGATTGAGTTATGCCAAGGTCTTATAGGCATCCATATAAATCATACGCCGGATAAAACGGAGCAGACGCAATATATAAGCCATATGTCGGACAAGTACTGTTAGACTTTATAACTCATAAGCCGAACAAAAACTGGCGACCTAATAATTAATTCGGCGGAATATCAATCATTTAGCGGAGAAGTTTGAATATTGAAATCTTCCGTACTTGTCACAAACCATCTGGAAAAAATAGAAGACAATACCATTGTTGGCTACAAATTGCGTACTTAATTTGTTCTTATCTATCGGCATGCACATATCAGATGTATTGCAAGGCATGGCAGTTAACTTAAAGGCAGACTGCCAACACCCGCGACAAAGTAAAGAAAAACCTTAAAGACATGTATAGTGCATTCATATTAACTCAAATGTATTCAGTAAATTTGACACGTTTTGCGTGACTAACGTAAATCAATCATTGTATAGTAAAACCTCTCTATAACGGCCATTAAATTACATCAAGTAGTTTGTGTTAAATGCAGGTGGCTGCTTAAAGCAAGGTGAAAGTAGAACAGAACGCTCCTATAGGAGCGTTCTGTTTTACCTTCACCTTGCTTTAAGCAGCCACCTGCCCTAAATACCAGCTAATTAACTCATTTAGTGGCCGTTCTAGAGAGGTTTTACTGTAGTTTGTGTCGTACAACATGTGATGTAATGGTATAACGCATATAACAAGTTGTATCCTGTTTTTACAATTCATGTAAATGCATCTGATCAAACATGAAATAGTGTAAACCCCGTCTACAGCGACGACCTTATGCATAAACATAGGTGTATTTAAAATTATGTGGTTGTTTAAAGCATAACAAACGTAATGCCGAAAGCTCGTGCAGGAGCCTATTGCATTGCTATCGTCCTGCGGTAAGCTACTGTCTGCATTTAAGACGCAGATTTACACACATTGACGTAGCTGGTCGTTTAAGATGGGTGTGTCGAACATTCCTGTTTCAAGAGGTGGTAAAGAAGTTTTTGAAATGTTCTTGTCATTCTGTTACTACCTGAGAGTAACAAATTGCACCACCTCTTAGTTTATGCAGAAGTGTGATTGGTTCGAATTAGTTTTTACCTGATGATAAATCCTCATATCAGAGAGAAATGTGGCATTATGAATATGAATTTGTTGACTTTTCAATATGGCAAGTAAACAAATGATTTATTAAATGCGACAAGAACAGTATATATCTATATATTTTCATAAGCAAACAGAGCCTGACCAAACGGCTATTACAGGACGGTCTTCTGTGTTTGAAAATTCCTTAAATGCATATAAATGGAGTAAAATGGGTTTCTATGGTTTAAAAGGTGTGTGCATTACAACCTCTCTTAACCAGAGATACAGATATTGATCTTGTTGAAAAGTGTCAGCTTAATGCAGGTTGAAAGGAATAAAAGGCATATAACCGGAGTAAGGGGGCGTATCTATCAAGTACAGCGTTTCTTCGAAGTTTGCTTTATCATCATACATGTAGTTAATTTGCTCTCACAGTATTAGCATGAATATCTTTTTCTGCGGTAACAAACATGGGAATCTTGTGTCTAGATCTACCTGTTTTTCCTAAATATTAGAACCTAACTGCACTGGCAAACATTACTGTTGCTTCAGTATATGTGATGGTTTGTACCAATAAGTATTGCCTGCACATACCGTATCGTATTTGCATTCAAATATTATTTGATTGAACACTTTTTGCCATGAAATTTCATATTAGAAATAATGACAACAATAATATTAATATTAGATTATTTTTGAATAGTATACGCACTTTAGAATAAGATCTATGTAATTATATAACCAAAGAGAGCAGGTCTTGATCAGACGGTTCCTACAGGAGCTGTATGATCTGTGTTTACCATGTCTATAAAGGCGCAGAAAGGATATATGGAGATATATGGAGTAAATGGTTAATGCAAGATGTGCATGCACACCGTCTGTTATCCAAAGACTGTAATTCACTTTCGTTTCTAAGACTCGCCAGAGCAGAATCATTATTTCCTGGTAACTAGTCTAATGTCAGTAATCTCTAAATATAGATTGTAACATAATAAATGTTTTGATAGAGCACATAACAATTTCCCCATCTGTAAATTATTAGGGTTTAATTAAATCTAATAATGTACCTGAGACAAAATTGGCTTAGCATTCGATTAAGTGCCAAATGCACCCATAATTGCAAGAGTGAATATACACAAAATCCAATCTCATTTTAGCTGAAACTAGCTTTGAAAACGAGAATAATTTCGATTTCTTGAATTAATGACATGACTATCTGTAAATTATGTAAAACATTAAAAGCATGCTGATAATACCATCTAGCGATATTTCCTCAAGCCTTTTATCGGCACTTCACATGTTTTGTTCATTCTCATCTATAAATAATTCTAAAAGGTATGGTTTGGTAGAAGAGGAAGCAATTTGTAACCATGATTCAACAATATCTGATGCAGAGTCCACTGTAAAACGCGTGTTTCGGTTAAGTCCATGTCGATAACAGTTACCTGTCATCTAGAGGTAGCTATCAAGTTAAAGAACTACGATTTGTTATAGTTGATAAATATGATAAATATCCATAGATACCGCCAGGAAAAGGCAGAATTATCTAAATTGAGTCAAAAGTAAACAAGCCTAAACAAGGGAAGCAACTATAAAGAGATTGCTAGTTTCAGTTAAAGAATATGTATATTTCATTGGAATCTGAGGGCCTCTGTATACATGTATTAAGATGCGTAAGATGTATCAATTAAAACATGTACACAAGTACACTTTTTTTTTTACACAAGTACATAAAACTTCCTTATTTTCCACACAACCCTATGCTGTAACCACTCTTTAGAGTTGGTATGGGGTTTTGTGGAGAACTGATAATTGTAGTATTTTAGTACGCACTTTTATCTGTTGCTCTGGTATAAGTAGTAGTTCTGTTCTTGTGTTGTATATAAAATACGAAGTTATGGATATGGCAGAAAATGTACAGTAGATTCCTCTAAACCGGACGTTAAATTTGGCATAAATATAGGTTAATCGCAGCTTAATGCAGAGTAAAAGGCATGCAGAAAGCTCCTCTAGTAGCTTTCACCGGCCGCGTGGCTCAGTGGTAGAGCGTCCGCCGGCGGTACGGGAGGTCGTGGGTTCGGTCCCCGGCCGC
Source organism: Azorinus chamasolen (assembly GCA_963576725.1). Taxonomy (NCBI): domain Eukaryota; kingdom Metazoa; phylum Mollusca; class Bivalvia; order Cardiida; family Solecurtidae; genus Azorinus; species Azorinus chamasolen. The sequence continues at coordinate 9,867,365 of OY755252.1, forward strand.
GACAGACCAAACGTCGTTAAAATTTGGTTCTATAGTAGCTTCCTTGTCTACGCTCGACATTAAAAGGGTAGTTCTAGGACTGATCGGCCCGGTGTCAGGATAATGTTACTGGATGGGGTACCCTTGCCATGTGCCCGTGGCAGGGGCATTCAAGTGAGGCAGCACTATTACTTGTCTCAAGCGGGTGCCATTTGCAAATAACTGAAATACTGTTGGTCGGACGTAAAACCAAAGTCACTTACCTCTAGTAGATTTCAGCATGAATTTCACCCTGCATTAAGCAGGAACCTGTATTTAAGTATCTACTATAATTCTCGTTTAGAATGGTTTTACTGCAAAATCAGAATTACAGAGTTCCATAACTGAACAGAGCATACTCTGACCATCGGCGTTTATAGGAACTGTCTGATGTGTTCATTAAATTAATTTATATCAGCTAAAGGGTTAAATTTCAGGCTTCAGAAATAATCTAATAATAAGTATATAGTTGTTGAAATATTTTCTATGATATGACGAACAGTGACATTGGAGGTATAAAGAAGTTATCAAAGGTATTTTATATATTCTCACAGGCAAGAGGACAAAGTACAAATAGTTATTATTGCGCTATTATATACTAAAACTCCGACTTAATCAATTACAATGGTACCTGTCGGAAGAGTTTATTTATTTGCTAATATACGGGTTTAAACATCAGCCGGATGCTATATACAATACGAAGGTAATGCAAATAGCGCATACAGTAGCTTTAGTTGCCGCGTGTACTGTAGACCCATAATTATATTTAATTTGATGGCCGCCTACGACAGGCTGTACTTCATATAAAATGCAACTGGTTCCAAGAAAGGAAGGTCATTCGGTAGCACCGCCTGCTCTCACATTCAAATAGCAACATTATTGCTTTTCTGTTTGTTACTCGTCTGGAGGATTTTATTAGAAACGTCTAGGCTAAATGTGCCTAATTTTAGATTAGTGCACGAATCGTCTCATTAACGATATATAATCATTCTTCTGTCTCATGTTATCTATTTCTTTAGTCTTGCAATTGCAATTATAGTAAATCGAAAGTCATAATGTTCGTATTAAGCCTATTTCGTTAAATATTCCTGCAAGAAATAATGACATCATGAATATCTATTAGCTTATTTGTTTACAATGGTACAGTAAATACATGATTTGTTTACATCGACATATGTTGTAGAATCGTACCTGAAAAACTCCATAAGCCGACATGGCTTATAGGAGCTGTCTTATTTTGTACTACTCTGTTTGCAAAGGCGTAAAAAAGCTTTTATATGAAGGAAATGTTTACGTTATCATCTACACCCGTTGTAATGCGTATATAAAACTTGTTGGAACATTTCATTAACGCTTTACTCCATAAATTTTTATGTACGATCTAAGTACGGTATGAATATTTATTAGCTGGTGTTTTATATTAGAATTATTAGGCATGCACTGTAGAAAGTGATCTATATCATTACGTTAGCAGAGTAAACAAATTAGACCCTGATTAGACGGTCCCGGTATAATATGGGTCTACTCTGTTTGCAAAGCATAAACATTTTGATTCATACACTGATAGGAAATATAAGTTTCATTGCTTACACTTAGCTTAAACGACCATTCATTTATTGAGCATACTTTATAAGCGTTAAAATCAAGCCATTGCTTCGTGCAAGGCAAACGTAATGCAAACATCTCGTATAGAAACTTTTGACGTGCATTAAACTACCACCTGCCTTACAGACCCGTAATTAGACCCCTTTTAATGACCGCTTAAGACTGATTCTACTATATTACTTACCAGTGTCAATCGGATTTAATACGTAAATAACCTTGGAAACTACATCTAGGTTGTCATATTAACCGTCTGCTTTAAGGAATAAAATAGCAGAATCAGGAATAATGATTTAAGTGTGATTTTGAGAGAGTACTAACTAAAAGACCCTTTGACAGGTATACGTTAGCAATTGTCCCAACTTTATTGACATCCTTTTGGTTTGTCTACGGGAATGTTTATTGTGATTAAACCACAACAGATAATGCAAACATCGGATGAATCACTTATAATACTGCAAACCCCCTCTAAATTGGACATTCAATTTCATATCAATATCGGTATTGGATACAGGTGGCAGCTTAATTCAGGATGAAGGTTATGCAAAAACTCCTCTCTATTAGCATGACGTTCATCCTGCAGTAAACATATATCTGCCTAAAAATATCTAAATTCTTCCTTAAGGTTTGGCGGGGGTTTATTGTAATCGCTCTATAGAAGAAATGCCTGTGAGGTATTTTATCTAACTTGCCGGACCCCGCGAAGTAGGTGTGATTGATTAAAAGAAAGTAAACTCTTTGACGCTTAATAACGTATGAGTAAATATAAGGCGGATTGGTATTTCGGCAAAATAACCTGTCTAAGTGAATATCCATTTGTATTTAGCATGCTGTTTACTGAAATATACTGATTTTAGCACATCTGCAAACAGAATAGACCTATACCAGACAGCTGTAAGAGCTGGCTGGTGATGGTTTGCTAGGATATGTCAAGGAATAATATAGATCTGATTTTTCGTTTCTGTCAAAGGCCGCATTTCATAGTTAATATGTAATTATAAAATTCCAGTCCATGAATATTTATAAAGTCTAACATTTTAAACTAACATTCATGTGGAAAGGAATACTACATGTATAGGACAATGGTAATAAAGAACGCTCCTAAAGAAATGTATTACTTTAAACCTTTTTTAAGCAACTTTCTGCTAGGTTCACACTAGTTTTAATGACAGATTTTACAGCAAATGTGTATATCTATGATGTGCCTACACGTGTTGCACAGTTGCTGTGACAGAAGACACCTGATGATATTTTATACAGTCATTTGATTTACAATTCCAAACAGAAACGCCTGTCTTAAGCTGCCATCAAAACGAAGTCTAATTAATGTTCTGTAATGTAGGTACTGTCCATTTCAATTTACTTTGTCACTGAATTTGAATCGTTTTGTTTTTTTCTTTTTCATTTCAAGTCAGACTGACCTTAAATCAACTTCATTTGATCGCATCGTTTTTCAGGAACTCCCACGCCAAATATCCCTCAATAGCATGCAGTAACAATGAAGAAAATGCCGAAAATGCATTTTCTACATACTTATTCGATCAGCTGTTTCTTTGCAAATGGCCGCCGTATGTATGGATAATGGAGTGTATCATTTTTTAACAGGGTTGATTGTAAAATGATATGAAATATATTTCATGTATGACGTCGACTTTTAAGAGCTATAATTACCCTCAGTAAAATTGGAACGTTCCACACGACGTCAATCGTCCGCCATTTGCAATTTGAAATGAACATGTTTACAATGGGAAAACATTGTTTTTATGCATACAATCTTTATTTAAAGATGAATTGAAACGAAATTCGGACACAGAGTTCCTGAAAAACGATAACACAAGTGGTTCAAATTTGATCTCAATCCTGTAAAAATCCTGTAAAAGTAGAAGCTTTCTGCCTTGTTTTTGGCCTGTATTAAGCAACCGCCTGCTTTTAAGACTCCTCTGTTCATTAAATGAATGAACGTTCAAGACACGTTCTACTGTACAACAATGGCAGGGGAAAAATAGCAGTTGTTGCTTCAGGTCCAATACTGAAATGACCTACACCGTTTTTTAAAGTTTAAAATTAACGGTTTTGTCTCTTTACAATAACATTTTTGTAATTCAGGGGAACATTATCGCAGATCCTCTGATTGAATTTTAATCCAAACAACATTTAATTGAGTTATTTAAAAAAGCATGTAACTATCGGTTAGCTTTAACTCTTTAATGTCCATTAAAACCCTTTCGCTGCCAATGTCACATCTGTGATTTTCTATGCAAACAGTTGGATACAGATGAGACGTCGAGTAACTATTTGTTAGTATGACTATTTTTAAACTAACAACTGAGAAAAAATAAAACAAAAATGAAAATTGTAGAACACGGTTTAAGTTGTAGACGACAATATTCGGCAGCGAAAGAGTTTAACCCTTTCGGTGCCAGCATTGTCGTCTGTTGGGAACACATTTTCGTCTATTTCAAGTGTTAGAGTTTGCACTTGTTCCATGCTCTTTGATAAATAGTAAACGGAGTGTCAAACAGTTTGGATCCAAACTGTTTGCATGTGATATCATAGACCCGTCAACATAGCATGGAAGGGGTTAACGGAATGTAAACCCATATAGACACATTCTTCGAACCCCGCTGTGAAAATAAATGTCAGTTCAGAATTAAACCTTGCGCAATTTGGACTACTCCCGTTTCGACCAAGCTTATGCGAAACTATTGACAGAATGGCATGACACAGGATAAATAATAATTATTGACATAGTGTCAGACATCCTGGCTCCTCATGAGTCGAATTGTGGTGTTTCATCTGGATCGAAGCTGTTTACAAATTAATGCGATTACGGTGGCATATAGCTTGATAAGGTTTAATTTAATGGTGATACATATGGGGGAATTATACAGTCTATTTGAAACTAAAAAGGAACAATAACAAATTGCAGGCGATGCAAAGAAGCAACACCGCCAACAACAATCATAACATTTAACCAATTACGTCATAGTCAAATTGGTGTGCTAAATAGAGTATTTGCTCCTATGGAGCAAATGCTCTATTTATCGCAATAGTTTCAAAAGGTGACTTTTATAAAAACGGCATTATGAGAGAATGGGGTATCACCTCTCCTCAGAACTTGACTGCACGCATGTTTACGAACTAAACTTAAATGTATTTGTTATCTGGTCTAATAGAAAAAAGGCTCATATCAAAACAAATAGTAGTTTAATCAGTAATTCACTACTTTATAATTTTGATTTCCTATCCTCCGTGGGCGAATGATTGGCGGTCTTCGGCGGACAATCCTTTAGCATCTCTCTGCTATGGCTCGAATCCGACCTGGGCATTTGAATTGTCTTGAGAAGACGTCTTCAATTTGTTTTGCAAAAAGGCCGACGATTCTTCTGTACACGAAGCACTGCAATGTGTACCATGTGTAGGATCTTCCTCTGCGTGTAATTAGCCTGACGTTACGATATGACTGAAATACTGTAAAAGCGATCTAAAACCCCGATGCAAAAAAAAAAAAAATATAATTTTTCACAAATACTCGTAATTTAATTTTGAGTGTGTCACATATTCGCATTAGAACAGCCTGTCGGGTTACTTTTTGCACGTTAATCATTTCTTTTAAATGCCCAGTTAGTGTTGATAAAGTAATGAATTAATCACATTTTTTCGCATTCATTTTCATGGCCTCAGCCAATGATTCGATCAAACAAGAGCCCCATGTGTCGAAGCATTATACGCCCGAAGTATGTGCCGTCGTAACATGCACAATATTAATCTGAGTTGAAAGTAATTGCGACCTTGACCTTTGACCCCACTGACATCTAAATCAATATACTGCCCATGTCAATATCGGTAGGAGTCATCGACTGGCCATGGCCAACCTTCCTACTAAGTATAACGATAGCGCACCTAATACTTATCTAGTTATTGCGCAGACATGTTTTGTAAGTGGAGGTCACTGTGACCTTGACCTATAACCGACTGACCTCAAAATCAATAGTGGTCATCGACCAGCCATGACCAACCTTCCTACTAGTATAAAGACAGCACAACTACATGTAACTTATCAATACATAGAGCGGACAAGAATTTTGAATTGAAGGTCACCGGGATCTTAACCTATGACCGAATGACCTCAAAATCACTAGGGGTCATATACTTGCCATGACCAATATTTGTACTAAGTATGAAGATAGCACACCCAATAGTTATTGAGCGAACAAAGATGCGGCTAACGGACGGACATACGGACGGACAGACGGACGAACATACCATAATACGACCGAAGTTACCTTCGGGCGTACACAAATAAAAAATGCACATTTTGCATTTTATTCAGATAAAATCACAATAGGATTTCTGTCAATGTATTAGTTTTCTTATAGTATTAAACTTTAACTGCATAAAGACACACAGTAGAATCTGTATTAAGCGGCCATCAAATTGAGGTCTAATTATGGGTATGTACGGCAGGTGGTTGGTTAATGTAGGGCGAAAGTAATACAGAAAGTTCTTGTTGGAGCTTTTTGCATTACTGTAACCTGCATTAAGCTACCATCTATTTTAAGACAATTATTTTCAACAAATGAATGGCTGCTTAAGACAGGTTCTACTGTAATTACGCATTTGCATAACAGAGGTAAGCCTAGAGCAGGCAACGGTTGTAAGACCGTCTGATAAGTGTCTGTGTGTTCTTTTTCATTATGCAAAATATAGATTTATTCTACAAATGCTGTGATGGTTTCAACGTTATGCCCTTTACAACCGTTTTGATGGCTTGAATTACCTGCAAATATATAAATTGATACATATAAATGATATAATGCAGTCGTATTTATAACATAACATTGCCCTTTAGAATTGCATCATATTTCCGGTTCTTACCCAATAAGCTGTCAAATAGATGTGTTCATCAATACTATGGTTATTACTTCCATTTAAAATACAGTAAAACTTCGATTATTCGAACACTAAAATACGTATTATTATCGCTCTTTAAGACAGGTGGCAGCTTAATGCATGGTGAAAGTCATGCAGAAAGCTCCTCCAGGAGCTTTCTGCATGACTTTCACTATGCATTAAGCAGCCACCTGCCTAAAAGGGTCCAAATTCTTCCATACCGAACATTCGAATAATCGAGGTTTTACTGTATTTGCTAGTTCTGTCTATTCGTTACCGTTAGATATGCGTTTGTCTATTTCAGAACATGTAATTCCCACAATGATTAAATAACAGATCGGACCTTTTAGAACATTAGATAATTTATCAATAAGTGTATTGATAAAATGTAATTTAAAACGTACCCATATCATGCCAAATAGGGATTGACTAGCATTTGAACACGATTTGGATAAAGACTAGACTCTCGGTAAGAGAAGTATGCAAGCTGTTTAACACTCGGCCAGTTGAACGAAACGGAAGTAAGACAACTTTTTAATGTTTCATAGTCTTATATAACAGTGTTTCTTTCTGTATAAGACGGGTTAAGAATGTTGTGATTTATATCTTGTCTCATTTTTTCCATTAATTATTCTCACGCTAAGCGATCTGACTATCATATCCAGCCAACTTGGATGCACACAAGACACCAAGCAGCTCGACGTCTCATTAAGATATAGTCTAAGGAGTAATGACAATATAGGGTTAGGTGGAAAAGGTAAACATTTACGCATCTTATCTGGACCTCTGTTTTAGCATGAGAAGTTTTCTGGGTAATTTGATTCATATCTCTCCTCACTATTTCCCATTACAAAAGAACATGTCCTGAGCAGTCATACAATTATTGAATATAAGAGTCTTAAAAAGCAGATGGTTGTAAAATACAGGGAAAAGTAATGCAAAAAGCTCCTCTAGGAAAGCTGTCACCTGCCTACCGACCCGTAAATATCCTTTTTATAATAACCACTTAACCCTTCTCTTGCTGAATTTTAAAATACACTTCTCCTTCTTTACCTATGACCTGTTGTATAATTACATATATCTTCAATGTGTACAAATGTTTCGCTGTGCAATCACTGCTGTGGAGTGCACTGGTTGCAAATCAACTTGTAAATAGTGCAGACCCTGATGAGACAGCTCCTGCAGGAACTGTCTCATCTGGGTCTTCACTATTTACAGGTAGGTATATTGACGTGGATAGCAAGCGAAGGGTTAAGAAAGGTTATACTGTAATTTTGATTTGGCTTCAACGTATTAGCTTAGCTTATGTCTAAGAGTAAGTGATCAAAATAACCCTGAGCATGTTTGAAACAAAATGCCTACACATTTTCTGATCTTTTAATCGTTTTACTGATTTCTGAATCGTCTAAGCTTTGGGTTGTCCGGGTGTCCAACAGCTTGGTTCATGCTGATACGTCATCGCACTCTTCAGATCTTCTGTATCCATGTTGCTTGCCAGTGCGAGTTGAAAACAAGAATGATTTAATAGAATCCTGAACGTATTTATGACAATTTTGTTGGTAAAGGATATTATGTAAAATTGGACTGCCATCAACAGATAGCGAAACAGTGACAGTTCAAACTCAGTATTAATTTCCATTCTGCTTCAAGTGTTGTGATGCAGCACCTCTTCGTATTCATTTCAATTTAAAAGTAACTGCATGTCAAACTCAGTCACAGTTGTTTGTTTGATCGTTTCGCTGCCATGAAGACGGGTCTGCGATACCATATGCAAACAGTTTAAATCCAGATAGTACACCGAGTAAGTCGGTGTCACGTCATGTATCCAACCGGCTTATCTTTTTATAAAGACACTGATGTAACGTATAACTTAAAGAATTAATATATTTGGGTTACCATATTATTGTCCACTATGCTAGGACCGTAAGGGGGGACAGGACCTAACAAAACAATCACATCCAGACACAGCAATATGCAACAAAACAAATACATTCCTCATATACAGAGTTAATTTACCAAATAACTAAAAATATATTAGAGTCAAATGCCGTCTATGCCTTTAATCCATTCCCTCATATTGACGCCTTTTGACGCCTCTTCAAAAGTCATCTGGTGAAACCATGGTGATAAATATAGTATTTGCTCCTACAGGAGCATATGCCCATTTATCACAATGGTTTCAAACTACAAAATTCTACAAAATACCTTTTCTCTAGTTAATGCTCCTTTTTGGTAGATTTATTCACAGTGGTTTGATCTAAAAATAGCCTATGAGGTAATTAGTTAAATGCTTAATACAGTTTTGTAAAGACAAAGAACAGAAGAAAGACTTCCTAATGGCTTTGGAATTAATTTATCTCTAGACTCAGTCTCCCCACGAAAGAAGATAACATGTAAGTTTTTCCATTGATCAATAAACAAATTAACCAAAACCTGTCAATATACTGCAACGGTGTACGTTGCTGTAAGAGACTTTCTACAAAAGGATACGGATCCAATAGCACAGTATCGTTGGAGACAAATACCCATACACAGCAGATCTCGGGATCACAACCCACGCCACACTAGCCATGTCATTTCATCACTTGAGCTATTACAGTCTTGCCATCGCCTACAGCTATTGCATAGATACTTATTCAATATTATATAGGCAGATAGAATGTACACGCTGTCGCCAAAAGAAGCTTAATACAATGAAACATTTGCTATATTGACCACTAAATGAATAAGCACAGGTGTATATAAAACAGGCGGTCGCTTAATACAGACCAAAAGTATGGGAGCTTTCTGCTTAATCTACGCCATGCATCAAACTACCGACTGACTAAAACACTTACGTCATAGATACACCTTTAAAGATTCCTAAAAGAGTATGGCTATATTGAACGGCTTCTGTACCGTGATGTTAATTCCTTCAGGAACATTCATTGAGTATAGAATCACTAGTTAAACCCGTCAACCCATACATGGAATCAAACTTCTGATCAGACTCTGCAGTGTTTGCTATACCAAATAATGTCAAGGGTTGTCACCAGGATATATGTCTTTGGCAGACCACCCCCGCCTTAATGGGTTGTAAATTTTAATTTGAACGAGGTTATCTAATATAATATTGTGATCAAAGGTTTATCTTACTTCAGTTAATCGTTATAGAGGGGTATTCCTTGGCCAGATCTTCTCAGTTTAAATGGTTAGTGATCCCCTTAACCCTTTCCCTCATATTGACGACTGTTGACGACTCTGTAAAGGTCACTTTGTGAAACCATTGTGATAAATAGAGCATTTGCTCCTATAGGAGCAAATGCTCTATTTATCACAATGGTTTCAAACTATAAAATTCTAAAAAGTTCCCTTTCCCTAGTTAATGCTCCTTTTCGGTAGACTTATTCAAAGAGGTTGTATCTAAAAATAGCCTATGAGGTAATGGGTTAAGGGTCGTTTAACATTCTGAGCAAATACTGTATTTAAGTATTGGCGTCTGCTTAAATTCTTAAAGGACATGTTTCTTACATGTCTTTTCAGAACCCAGGGTCAAACAGTTTGGATCCAGATGATATACCGTGTTACTCGGCGTCTCATCTGGATCCAATTATTTATCACTCTATCGCCAGTAGAGTATTGGATTATGCAATTTAGAAGCATCTGTATTATATAATTAAAGTCAGCGTCATTCGAGCGACTTGAATTCCGTAAGTGTTTTAAATTTGATATCGTCTTCCAAGAATATTCTTGAAATCAAAGGGAGTGTAACATTCAACCTGTTTATAAATATTCATACATACCCGTTTATCGATATTCATACATAAGCGTTCCTGTATATTTATACATAATTGATTGATAGTTATACATAAACATTTCAAAATAGTCATACCTTGCCGTTTATGAATATTTCTACATAACATTTTATAAATATTCACAAATAATCATTTGTAACCATTTATAAATATTGTATCACATAACCTCCCTTGTATTCGAGATAAATAGTCAGCACCTATTTCTCTATATTACACACGTTTGCAGTAAGCTGTAACGTCATGCAGAAACACCACGAGCTCATGTATAAATATACATGTTGGACCTGTCAAAACGCGGCATTTTTAGTCGAAATAAGTGATGTGATTAAACGAATATGATACTCCTAGTCATTTAGTACAAACTAATATTAACATTAACTTGTAAAATGTTATTAAGCGAGCAAGAGGCTGGCTTAATAATATTTTCCAAGACGAGTTTAAGATAATTATGTTTGTACAAAATGACTACTCACAACATTATCTTTATATACATTGCCGTTTATAAATGTTCATATAAAACCATTTATAAGTATTCATACATAACAGTTTATGAATATTTACATATAAATGTTTATAATAATCCATACATAATTGCCAAAAGATATTTAACAGTCAGTTGTTTCAGTATATATAAAATGTTGGTTAATTGGACTACCGCTAATTCATTCTCAGTGTTGTTATGTTTTCTGGTCCTTCGTGATCATAAGTTCGATGTTATTAGTTTTGAAAATTGAACACCGTTTAGACCGATGCTAGAGGGCGTGTGTAGTGTTGCAATTTGTTTAACTGCTCGTGAACATACTCAATAAAACCGAATATGCAATTTGCTCTTGTCATATTGCAGCTTTTGCTTTCAAAGGGTCTCCTACTTTTAAGCATACTTTGCGAAACTCTACAAATATTATCCATATCGTTTAATTTAATTATTGAGACATTGCATTTTTACTTCGGTAGATATATAAGTAATGAAAGAGAGATTTAGTAATAAACGAACGACTCGGCACGACGATAAAAGATTGCCAAAAGCATCTCAATTATAAAAGATCGACTTGATTCGGGAAAAAGTAACGACTTAGACAGGTAATTGATATAAAACAGCAGCTGACTAATGCAGTAGTGAATAGGTCATACTAGTAGAATGCCGGCTCAGTAATAAAGAACAGTTCAGTATAAAAAAGAACAACTGGTAAACAAATGTATGGCTCAATACTAAGATAAAGTAATGGTGACAAAGGAGCAATAAAATAGCGAGTAAGTTATGATATAAACGAGCGGCTCCGTAACAGAAGAGAAGAGTCGCTCATTGATAAAAGAGAATCCCCATGACACTCGACCTGTTCAGCAATATGTTACACACTTAATCCTGGCAATCAGAGCACATTGACAAATCTGTAAATAGTATGATCTCCAATTTAATTTACACTGCTTTTATGAATTTATTTCATATTCCCGCATGCTTGATGTCCATTTAAATTTATGTGTAAACAGCAACATGTGTAATTGGATATTATAATGCTCATTTCCATGCTTTAAGCTTCACCCTTTACTACTGCATATGTTTCGTCTACAGAGTCTATCATATGATTCATATTTCAAATTGCCTTGTCTGTGATTCAGTTGACAAGAAAACATAACCGATGTGTCAAACAGTTTAGATCCCGATGAGACGCCGAGTACTAGTAACTCGGCGTCTCATTTGGCTCCCATCTCGTTTGTAAATGATATCACAGACTTGCCTAGGGATGAAGCAAGAATAGTTTTATAACCTACATCATGCAAAACCCTACCTGGGTGTCATTTAAAACACAGACTGGCATCAGATGCGATGTCAATTAACTCGAAATCTAATCAGGATCCAAGTTTTCTGTCATTCAATTCTTTCCCTTATGTTAACTCATTTTGACGCATCTGCAAACAGAGTAGACCCAAATCAGACGGATCCTATAGGAGTCGCCTGATCAGGGTCTGCTCTCTTTGCTTATGGTGTAATATAGATCTGATTATTCAGCTTCTGCCTGAGCCAAAATATCCTGTTTTCATACGCCATTATAAAATATAATATTTTTATATTCATGACGTCATTATTTCCTACATGAATATTCATCAGGGAACATTATTAAAAGACTGAACGATACAGAAGTAAGTAAGTCTCGTAACTAATCGGTATTGGAGCGGAAATAACAATAATGAAACTAAATTATAACGCTGATCAAGCCTGATTAGTTGCTTCGGAGATCTCTTTTCGAGAAGGATATTATTGTCTAACAGCCAGTGAATGATGGCGTGTTTGATAAACTAGTCCCCATTAGAAGACTGCATCGTTGTCTCGCTCGTGACTAGTCTTCTAATAATTCATTATAGCCACTCTGTTACAAGCAAATTCAAATATGATTCCATTTATGGCTTCCATTCGATTCAAATTACGTAATATAATCCAACATCTTTATCGTATAAAATCTCTCCATATCGAATTTGAAAACCGAAACATGTAACTAGTTGTTAATCGAAGTCTCATCTGAAAAAGACACAAAAACAATTAATGTCTGATGTCCCCTAAAGAATAAAACATGCTAACGGTATAGATCTAGAGCAGATGGCTTCCTGGAGTGTTATCTGAGTGTTTACGTCAAATAGTAATTTTCAGTCATCACAATGGCAGGAAACTTACATTAGAAAAAAACCGTTAACCCTTTCCTCCATGAATATTCACGTAAGAAATAATGACGTCATGAATGTTAATTATATTAATTTGTTGTAATAGCACATTGACACATGCATATTTGGTCATGGCAGAAACTGAATAATCTTATCTATATAATATTGTAAACAAACACAGCAGAACCAGATCAGACAGGTCGTATAGAAGCTGTCTGATCTGGGTATACTCTGTTTGCAAAGGTGTAGAAAGGTGTATTTATGGAGTAAAGGGTTAAGCATAATTGAAATAGTTCATTGTTAAATAAGGGTTGAAACGGTTTGATTGTGTTATATGTACGATATTATCAACAGCGTGAACAAAAAGAATATTCCTCTTTCAAAGATATTCCTCTGACAAATATGTCACGAAGAAATGGCATTTGTATTCCATTGTTGCATACCAGATGCAGTCGCACTGTTGGCAAGAACAGGAATTTAGTAAAAACAAGTTATATACTCCTTACGTCAGGCAAGTACTGGCACACTTTATAACTCATACGCAGCGTAAACACACTGGTGCAATATATAATTCATACTCGGTTGACAAACGAACGAGATTTTATAATTAAATCGCCCGGAAAATCAATCATTTAGTGGAGAATTTCGAATATTGACACCCTCGGAGGTTTTGTCATAAACCATATGGACAAATAGGAAAAAAGAATATCATTGTTGACAACAAAGTTCGTACGTAATTTGTTGCGATCCAACGTCAGACGCATGTATCGGTTGTATTGCAAGCCATGGGAGTTAACCTAAATGGAGACTGCCAAAACCTGCCACAAAACAAAAAACACCTTAAAACATGTAGAGTACATTGTGGAACTCATATTTCTTGAGTAAATTGACCAATTTTATGGGACTAAAGTGAAGACAGGCATTAAAGTTTGTAACATGTAGCGTATGATGTAATGGTATAAAAGTATCCTGTTTTCGCAAACTGTATCAATACTATGATATTCGACATCTGCTCATAGGTGATATAGTGTAAACTCCGTCTAAAGCGACCACTTCATGAATAAACATATGTATCTTTAAAAGCATGTGGTTGCCTAATGCGGAACAAAAGAAATGCAGAAAGCTCCTACAGGAGCTTATTGCACAGCTTTCGTCCTGCGGTAAGCTACCGTCTGCATTTAAGATGCAAAATTACACACAGTCATGATTGGTGTAGTTGGTCTGCTACAAATTTTCATTTTGTTTGATTTTCTACATTTTTGTTTCAAAAACATAGTAACAGTAACAAACACAAGATCATGTTTTAAATGGTATGCGCACTTCAGAATCAGATCTATTTCATAAGAAAAGAGAGCAGATCCTGATCAAGTTCTTCCCACAGGAGCTGTTTAATCTGGGTTTACTATGCTTGCAAAGGTTTTATAAGGCGTTTTAGTAAATACGAGTTAATGCAATAAATGCGTGCACATTGTCTGTAATCCAAAAACTGTAATACAGTTCATTTCTAAGATTCCTCGCGAGAACATAATCGTTATTTCCTTATTTTAGTGCTACTAATCTCTAAATATAGCTGCAACAGAATTAATTTCGATAGAACACATATTAACAATTTCTCCATCTGTAGATGTATAGAGTTTAATTAAATTTACATGAGACAAAATTGGCTGAGCATTTGACTACGTGCCAAATGCACTTATAACTACAGATGAATAAACACAGAAGCCGATCTCCTTTCAGCCGAAACTCTTAAAAATGAGAATAATTTCGATTTCTTGAATTAATGACACAACTATTTGTAAACTATGTTAAACATTAAAAGTACAAAAAATGAGTTATGCAGGAAACACCACATACAGAACAAACAGTCGCCCGAACAGCAACACAAGGAAACAGCAAATGTACATAACTATAAAAACAACAAGAGACGCACAAAGATAAAACAAACATACAATAGGAGAAAGATGGAAGTACCGCCTTGGAACGGTCAGTGACAAAAGTCACTGGGGGGGGGGGGGTTAAACCGGTTTATGGGCGCCCAACCTCACACTTATTCCATCCCCAATCTAAAAGACAAACAGTGTAAATAAGCGTATCCCCTCTCCGACTAATCTACAACAACCGCGACGAAGCATGCTGATAATATAATCTAGCGAGTAGCGATATTTCCTCGAGTCTTTCTCGGCACTTCATATGGGGTTTTTTCATTCTCATCTAGGCTCTGAATATACCTTTAGAAACAAATAGGAAATACACAAGAACTATGGGTGGTTATATTACAAAATAATTCTAAAAATATGGTTTGGACAAGAGGAGGCCGTTTGTAATCATGGTTCGAAATTATGAATCTTTTGAAACCATATCTGATGCAGAGTACTTTGTTAAGCGTATACATTGGTTAAGTCCATACATACAGCAGTTGCAATCTAGAGGTACCTATCTGGTTGAAGAAATACGAGTGGGGATAGTTTTTTTTATTTTTGTTGTTTTTTATTCGTTTATTATTCCCGTAATTGGTGTATGAGGGTCGGGGAACCACCCCTCTCTACACCTCACAAACACATAAAACTTGTTATAGTATATACAAATTGAAATCTTACTTGCACATATTTGCTCAAAGAGTCAATATAAAAACATTTACAGGACTCACAAATACCAATGGAGAAAAACAAACTAAAAGGACAAAAATAGGAAAGAAAGTCTGAAAAATATGCTTTGCAAATCAATGAAAAAGAAACAAAAAGAAAAGTAACGGTTTTGATATCTTTATGCCATGTATATATCTACAACAAATAAACCTACTGGATAGAAGAAATATATAATTTGTATTTCGTTAATCTGGATAATTTTGACGTATTTCAAAAATAAATGTCAGCATTCGTTTTCATGCCTTAGATTAGTTCTGTCGATAATAATTAGAATAGTAGTTGCGTAGATTCACGTGGCTAATTGATTGCATTGAGACAAGAGCAGGGATTGTCGCAAATTACGGCTCTGCAGGAACAGATTAAATCGCAGACCATAATAAGACTTTATTTACTGCTCTGCAAAAATGTATATTATCCTACCAATTTGACCTGAGACTCATGCATATTCCGTGTATTATCGTCGGTAATCTTCGAATATATTTCCGAAGGTATAAGAATGCGCTATAAGAATACATTAAACCCCCTATAATGCGACAAGCAAAAAGGGGCATAATTCACAGTGACAATGGCTGGTGGTAGCTTAATACACCGACGAAATTTTAAGCAGGAACTTTCTGCATAACTTTTGTCCTGCATTAAGCAACCAGCTGCTTATAAAGACAGCCATGTTTATTCATTAAGTGGTCGCATTAGAGGGGTTTTGCTGTACAATCATCGAGGAACATGATTATTAACGACCTTTGGTTTGATATTTTTTGTCACAGAGTATTACGAACAATCCCGATAAACACGCCGAAATTTAATCGAGTCTCAGGTCAAATTGGGAGGATAATACTTATAGATATGTAATTAATTTATTTACTTTTTCATTTGTTATTCAGTTAGTTAATTTACATAGGGTAATTTAAACCGTGAGATTATATATTACAAAACTATGGCAAACGTGCCAATCTCTGATGTAAAACCTACTTTCAACGAAGAAACATAAAATACAGTTGAACTTCGATATCTCGAACTCGGATAACTCGAACTTTTGGATAACTCGGACAAAATGTTCAGTCCTTCCAAAACTTAAAATAGGAATTGCTCTAATAAGGTATCTGTACAGATGTCTAAAACACATGCGACAGCTTAATACAGGTATAAAGTAATGTTGAAAGCTCCTGCAGGAGCTTTCAGCATTACTTTAGGCCTGTATTAAGCTGTGGCCTTGACAAATTGTTCAGATTAGAAATCGGATGACTCAAACTTCTGTTATTTCGAACTAATTCGTATGGTCCCTTGAAGTTCGAGTTATCGAAATTCAACTGTACAATAAAACGGGTGCATAAACTAACATATCTCGAATCTCCATAACATAACCTATCAGACACCGTGTAGTTGTAAACGGTATAGATCTAAATAAAAAAATTGTATTTATGGAGGAAATGTCTAACTTTAGAGGAAGAAGTATGGTCAGGATTCAGTATTACAGAGTTTGGTATCTACATTCTGATGATTTGAATGTGATAAAATGCATACATACTAAAGAAATTCTCCACACATAAATCGCAGTATGCAACGTCACAATAAATTGTCTCTCAATGGTGAAAACGGCAATGCTTGTTTCACGGAATGTGAAGTATATATCGATGTTAGAAATGCCTATGTACATTGCTGTACAACATTGAAACTGATAGGACTTATGGTGGCAAGGATATTACTGTGTAATAATTTGTTTGCAACAATCTACTTGTACAGACACGTGTCACACAAGATCCACAATACTAAAACTGTTAGCCACTTCCGTTGCAAAAATATCAAACTGCTTAATCAGAGGAGTGAAATGCATTTTGTTACAGTGCTCCCTCTCTACAACGACACCCTTTGGGATACGAAGATTGTATGTGTTGTTCAGAGGGAGTTGTTATAGGGAGGGAAAATCAAACATAATTAGCTTGTTTGCAGATCCCCAGATAAGGTGTATTTCGAGAACTAAAATTGTTATGCCTCCATCAAACCCTATGCTGTGACCACTCTTTAGAATCGTCACAAAGTGACAATTCTAAAGAGTGGTCACAACATAGGGTTCGATGGAGGCATGAAGAAAATACGATGGGAAAAGTTGCTTCTGGAGCCTTGTTATTTCGGAAACAGTGACATGCGTTGTTGTAAGGAGGGAATCGTTATTGGGAGGGTCGTTGTAGGGAGGGAGCACTGTACTGTTCTGCTAGACTTTTGCGACTGGCATACTGCAATTGCAGCTTTTGCTACCACTGATTCTAAATGCATGAACTAATTGACTTATAGTGTTTTCGTCCTCGTGTACAACGATTAGATCAAATAGTACTACTATTACTGCTATGAATGATGCTGTTTTTTATAATGCGTCAAATGGCCAACATTTACGCATTTAGAATTAAAATCCATAATTCGCTAAGATGGTTCTATTGTACAGCATTTTATGAAGAAACTTGCTCTTTAAGAAACTGCACATTTACAAATGACAACAAAAACGTCCCCAGAAGATTGTATTTGAATGTTAGAAATTTGTTGAGTTGAGGTCCGTACAGAATGTGTTTCAGAAAGATATACAATGACGTTTAGTGAATTTCTTCTGATATTTGACACAACATATTGAGGAGGTCGCTTGCACTCTGTGATGTTCATTCCGACTTCCAAGACTGGTTGGTAATTATCAATTATAGCGGCAGCTAACGGTCGGCAAAACCAGGTCGTCAGGGATGAAGCCATTATTGGCGTAAACAGCTAAAATATACCTCGAGGCATTTACAGAAATCTTACAAAATACAATATCCAAGAGTAGGGCCTATATTTTCGCATGTTAATTAATTGTTATCTGCTACATATCGAAAAGTTAAATGTCCTTCATTGGTGTGTAATACATCATGACCGGAGTCCCATACATTTCAAAGCCTGACAAGACGCCCAGTAATCTCATCTGGATCGGACCTGTTCGTGTCGGTAATCTTTTCCTGCATGCAAATAGTTACCCCTTGACCTGGTTCTCATTTGAAAACAGCTTTGATCCAGATGAAACACCGAGTAACTCAGAATCTCGTCACGATCCAAACTGTTTGACACTTTGTCAATAGTTTCCCAAAATTGGTTCCAAGCAGAAAAGTCTAATTTGCCCTAGATTCAATTTGAGCAAACATTTTGTTTGTCATCGAGGGGTAAGGATAAATTCTGCTACAAATTTGTTTTGCTGCTGAAAGAATCACATCAGCGTAGAGTAACCCTCTTAGTGGACAAGCCTGTAATAATAAGCAACAGCGTAACCTGTATGCTGCCGATAAATAACCTGATTTCAACTATTGTTCTACAAGCTAGTTTCGATTAGCTTCACTTCTTGGCTATGTTCTACTAGTTTCAGTCAGTTTGGATTCTCATGAGTCTTGTCTCATCCGGCGTCTTGTCTGTATACAAACTGTTTGGTAATATCAATCAATTTACGATTAGCTGGATAAGGGTTAAATCCACTTGGCCTAAGGTGACGCCGGACAGTTCTCTGATAACATTGGTTGATAGTGAGAGCTAATCATACGAGCGTAAGTATGACCGATTTGATAATGAAACAAAATAACAGTAATATTTTTTTAAAGCGGCTACAGTTGAACTTCAAGGGACCATATGACCTTGTTCGATATAACACAGGTTCGAGTTATCTGATTTCTGATATGGACAACTTCTCAAGTTCACAGCTTAATGCAGGTCTAAAGTAATGCTGAAAGCTCCTGTAGGGACTTTCAGCTTTACTTTATACATGTACCTGCATTAAGCTGTTACGTGTATGCGTAGTAATGCATTTTATAGCAGTTCTATATTGTAAGTATTGGAAGGACCGAACTTTGAACTCGAATTATCCCGAGGTCGAGTTATCCGAATTCGACATATCGAAGTTCAAATGTACTCTATAAAAACCTGTGCGTCATTAAGAGCAGATAATTTCTTAATGCATGGTATAAGTAGTGAAGAAATCTCTCAAGGCAGCTTTCTATAGGATCATGATGTACTCTGTGTGCAAATACGTAGACAGACATATAGTAGAACCCCGCTAATGCGACCACTTAAACAAACATGGCTGTTTTCATAAGCAGGTGGTTGCTTAATGCAGGACGAAAGTTATGCAGAAAGCTCCTATAGGAGCTTTCTGCATAACTTTCGTCCTGCATTAAGCAACCACCTGCCCTTGCCACTGTGAATTATGCCCCTTTTTGGTGGTCGCATTAGTGGGGTTTTACTGTATATATTGAGTAAAGGGTTAAATATGTTCAGCCCTATATTGGAAGAACAAAAGCAATTCAGTGTGTAACAACAGAATCCACCAAACATGAAATACTAACTTCCTAGCCGGGCTTTAATGACAAACGGTGCATACCCTGATCAGAGGGTTCCTAGAGGAGCCCACTGGTATAGGTCTACATTGTTTGCATATGGCAGTGTCGTGTGTTCGGGATTGAAAGGTTAAATTATTTGTGTCTGTATATGGCAAATCGCGACTTTTCTCCCAACTGACAGCGTAGGTGAGAAAGGGAAGCCAAGTATTTTGATATTTAATCAAATGATATTTTTCCGGCTTTGGTCGATCATAATGAAACTAAAACGCGAGCCGAATAAATACTAATGCATTGCCGAATTCACCGGGTCTTCGATATCAAAAACGTTGAAGTTGTGTCGTCTTTGGCGTTTATTTGAATGTGTTTTTTATGATAAAATGGTGTATGTAATTGTCATACATGTTTCAATCAAGTTGCAAACAGAGACTATCACTTTTAGCTGTCTCCTGTCTGAATAACCCATTCACTCATATTGACGCATTTTGGCGCCTCTGTAAATGCCACTTTTTGAAACCATTGTGATAAATAGATCATTTGCTCCAGAGGAGCAAATGCTCTATTTATCACAATGGTTTCATAATTACGCAATTCTAACCTTCTACTTTTCTATGAATAATGTTCTTTTTGGGTAGAATAATTCAAAGAGGCTGGATTTAAAAATAGGTTCTGAGGTAATGGGTTAAATTTAGACCGCTTATGATACGTAATGGAGTATACCTATTAGCGTGACATCACTTTGTCAAAGTAACTAAGACAATAACATACTAAACGTCAAATCCTTAGGATAATACTTTGTAATTATTTTGACAATTTACAAACCATTATCTTTTTAAAACCGGCTGTAGAGCGGATGTTATAGTAATAATGATACAGATTTGACCAGCATATGCGAGCTATATTGTGCGTACGTGTATGTATTTGTTGTCGCTGTTGTTTTTATGGGGCATAAATCAAATACTAAAATCGTCATTTCTCAGTTAAATCCTGTGTTGTGATCACACCTTGGAATCGTCTAAAAGAGACACTTCTAAAGGGTTGTAAACATATAGGATTTGGTAGAGAAATGATCATTAATGCATAAATTGACGAAAATAAAGCGTTATCACAGCATAGAGTTTTGTGGAGAAATAATGGAGCTTTTCTTAATACTTTACCCCATAAATATTCATGTAAGAAATAATGACGTCCTGAATATCAGTTAAATTAATTATTGTAAAATCACATGTAGACGGGACGTTTTGTCCGGGGCAGACTCTGTAGAATCATGACTGTAATAAGTCATAAACAAACAGAACAGACCCTGATCAGACAGCTCCGTCTGATCTTGATCTTGGTCGTTTCTGTTTGCAAAGGCATAGAAAGGCGTACAGTCAGATCAGTTATAATTTCATAAACTCCTATAGAAACCGTCTGATCTTGGTTTATGCTGCACATGTATGAAATCAGTTGTATATGAAGGGAAGGGTTACAACATATGTCTTTCTAAGCAGATCACTTCTTAAATGAATCTGGAACTAAAGTATTTACCACCTACCACAGAATATACTCAGACCTATTTGGAGTGATCCGTGTTGAAAGGCGTCACTGTGTAAGTTATTAGTCAAAGTATGTCCTTCAAAAGAGAAATAATTGAAAAGTTTAATGTTCTTTTGTGCAAGCAATGAGACTATTGCACATTATGCTCTATACTACTTCGATACATGTCTTTGACGTCTACATGTTGCCACATGGGACCAATAAACCCCCTGGAGGGTGCCAGATACAGACGAAGCTACTGTTTCCGTCTAACACAAAAGTAAATTAATTATTCGACTGGAATTACGGTTCATTTTCGACATCTCGAATGTGTAAAGTGTCTTCTTAGACTAGACTGCAATAACGATGTTTTGTCGGGGATTTTTTTAAAAATGAGAAACTTATTGTTATCGGTTTGGTATGTATTTCCCAGGTGTGTCTGGTTG
Source organism: Azorinus chamasolen (assembly GCA_963576725.1). Lineage (NCBI taxonomy): Eukaryota > Metazoa > Mollusca > Bivalvia > Cardiida > Solecurtidae > Azorinus > Azorinus chamasolen. Next base: position 9,889,273 of record OY755252.1, read on the forward strand.
ACTCCCTTTACGTGCTAAACACAATCTAACTAGCATTTGCGACCTGTTTGGATCCAGATGAGACACTGACTAGGTTAGAGTCAGAGCAGAAGGGTCAGAGTTTCAGCACGCAAAGGGTTAACCCATTCCTTAATAGTAATGTCATTTGACGCCACTGTAAGAGTCGTCTTTTGAAACCATTGTGATGAAAAAAAGGCATTTGCTCCTTTGGGGCAAATGATGTAATGATCGGAATAGTTTCAGTACTAAGTATTTGTACAATTTATTTTTTCTGGTCAGTTTTCCTTTTCAATAAGTTTAGTCAAAGAAGATGGGTCTAAAAGATACCTATAAGGGAATGGGTTAATATAAATATAGCAAAGTTAGTGATATTATGATGCGCGCTGGGTTTTCTCAGTGTACATATCGATAGCCAATTATACATGTAGTTTATAAAGCCGGTAAGGGGTATACGCTTAACCTTTTCCTCCATGAATATTCACGTAAGAAGAAGTGGCATCATTAAAAATTATTAGATCATTATAATCACAAATGAGCACATGATCCTTTTCAACTGTAAAATCATATCTGAATTGTTTCATAAGCAACCAGAGTAGACCCTGATCCGACGGCTCCTATAGGAGCCATCTGATCTGGGTCTACACTGTTTGCAAAGGCGCATTTAATTATTTTTTCTGTGGTTTCTTAAGATGAGTGATTGATCAAATATTACAACACAGTATTGTCTGTTATAGCGATTTGACCAACTTTTATTCGCGTATTTGCATACAGCTTGTATCTATATAAGACGTCGAGTACAGTAAAACTCCTCTAATGCGACCACAAAAAGGGGCATAATTCTGGGTGGGAGAGGCATGTGGTAGCTTAATGCAGGATAAAAGGAGCTTTCTGCATTTAACTTTCGTCCTGCATTAAGCAACCACTTATTGGTTAATATATGGTTTTTCGTAAGTTGTCTAATTAGAGGGGTTCTACTGTAATTTGTTTTATATTCGGTCAATAATTTATCAAAAGTTTAGTCGAGTGTGATATAGTCAAACTGCACCAGGCCAACCATTGTTACTTTGTTGCTACGGTTAAGAGCACAGGGCTCGTATGTTATTGTCTGGCGAAGATACTTTGCTTCATTGCGTAGTTAGTATTTTAACCATGTCCCTACTGTCACAACAACATCAATCTCTTGCAATGTTTATGTTCTCCCGATTCACTCAAGCATTTTACAAGCTATTGCCGTAGTGACAAACGATTTACATGTTACTCACCGTCTCATCTGTATCTTAGTTGTTTGCAAATGCATTCAGGCTGTTCGTCATAGCAAATAGTTGAATGAAACGTTTTTAACTTCTCCCTGCAATTAGACTGGCATCGTTGTCTTTATACACATCTGTTTTACATATAAATAGTAGCTTAATTGATCAAACTGTTTTTCAAATGCGCAAACACGAATTTGAGTAAATTGTCAAATATACATTTTTGAACATACATCAATTTTGAAAGTAAGAGATCCTTCGAAAGCAAAAGCAGCAGTGCAAAAAGAGAAAATTGCAGACTCAGTTTTATTGAGTCTGTTCATGCGCAGTAATTAAAAGGGCATCACTACTCACGCTCCCTAGCACCGGCTTAAGCAGTATTCAATTTTCAAAACAAGTAACACCGAAACTAATGATGCCGAAGGACCAGACAGTATAACAACATTGAGAACTGACAGATGCATGAAGTAATCTTATACATTAACACCTCTTCATAACGGCTACTAAAATTACACCTGCAAAAAATACCAAATAATTAACACAATTTATTGGCCGTTATAGAGCGGTTTTACTGTATTTGCATTATATCTATGCGTTTGGTTAGTCTTATGTAACACTTTCGTATGCTGACAAAATAAAATCTACTGATCAGATACAATTTCCACTTGCATTGGATTCGGTGTCAGTTTTCATATAATCTATTGATCGAATGTTAAACGGCGGTACATGTAGGACGCTGAGTTTGTCGGCACCTCACTTGACCCAACTTGTTTACAAATGCCGGTCAGGTAGATTGCAGACCGCTGTAAGTTTTGTCCACTGCATCTGTTTATGATTCTATTGACAGTAAGTAAAATATATCTGCAGAGTTAACCATAGAAACTCTAATTTTGAGTCGTAGCTTAATGCAGGACTACAGTAATGCGGAAAACTTATACAGGAACTTTCTGTGATAATGCTTTATTAAAACATTGATAGCTGTAAAGATGTAGTTTAATTTCTGTTTATAAGGTTGTTGTGTCCATCTATTTGGATAATATATCACATAGCTTCACTGATAGCATTCTAGAATATAATAGCTGCAATTCTAGATAAACAGCGCCAAAATTCGGAGTGTGTTTGTGTTTGATTGGCAGGAATTACGGTTTCTGCTGTGAAAATAAGTATTGTACGTGAGCACTTTCTTGTTTACGAAAACACACATATGAGTTCATGTGGCGCAGAGTTCAGTCTGGTTAATCCTTTTCCTATTCTGTACTTATTCCAATTTTCAATACCGTGATATTCATAGACAACATAGTAATAATGATATATTGAAAGTGGAATGTAACCATTTTAGAAACTAAAGAAACTAATTCTATTAGCACACAGAGCACACCCTGATCAGTCAACTCCATATGAGTCCTCAAGAAAAGTATTAACTGATTCTTTTTTTTCAACTTGATAAACGAATTGTTACCATACTTTTCTATCTAATGTAACTCTTGGAATAATTATTTTATAGCAAACATTTCGTACATAAGCATTGTGGTCTGAACGATTTATATTCATGATGGAAATAATGACATTATGAATATAAATTAGCTGATTTTTTACAATGACATATGTACACAGGGTGTTTTGGTATCGGTAGAAACTGGGGTCATATCCATTACAATTTCTTCAGCAAATAAAGCAGACCCTAACCAAACGTCTCCTACAAATGGTTAAAGTGCCCCCAGTAGCTGTGTTTGGCTACTGACCGTTCCAAGGCGCTTTCAGCCTATGCTCAACTTTGTTGTTTAATATGCTTAATGTTTAATGTTTTTCGTCATAAAAACCCTTATAAGTCGCGTTATATTGCCAACTCTAGCTGTTGTACCACTACTAAAATATCTATACTTTTGACGTCCTGTCTTACTACGATCAAAGAACATGTTAAACGCTACTGTGATAAAATATATGAAAATTCTGGTATTAATGTTTTTGGTCCATAAAGAATTCAAATGATGTTTTAACAAAACTTGAAAATGAACAGTATAACATTTCTTTACTGAGCTCTTATGATTTCTCTACACTCTATACTACTCTACCTCACCATCTTATAAAGGATAAACTTATTAAATTAATAGAAAAAACCTTTGCCAGAGAAAACAAAATTTTCATTGCTTGTAATGTTCAACGTTCATTCTTTTCGAATTCAGAAGTTGAACATTACACAATGTGGACTTGCCTTGACGTTTGTAGATCTCTTACCTTTCTTTTAGATAATATATTTGTGCGTTATGGGGATACCATATATCGTCAAGTTGTTGGTATACCCATGGGTACAAATTGTGCCCCTCTTGTTGCAGATTTGTTTTTGTATTGCTACGAGAGGGATTTTATGCTTAGCTTAAAACCTGATACACAGACCGATATTGTTAATGCTTTTAATAAAACTTCAAGGTATTTAGACGATATTTTGAATTTAGATAATCCTTATTTTGATACTATGGTTTCTTCAATCTACCCAAAAGAACTGTCTTTAAACAAAGCTAATCAATCTGACATTAATGCTTCATTTTTAGATTTGAATCTTTCAATTACAAATGATAAAGTTTCGTCCAAAGTATACGATAAAAGAGAAGATTTTAATTTTAAAATTGTTAATTATCCTTTTCTAGATGGGGATGTGCCACGTTCTACATCTTATGGGGTTTATATTTCTCAACTTATTAGGTTTGCCCGAGCCTGTTCTTTGCTTGAAGATTTTAACAGACGTAATTTAGTTATAACTGATAAACTTCTTAAGCAAGGTTACAGATATCACAAACTTCGGAAAACCTTTTCTAAATTTTATTATCGAAATTTACCTCTCATTAGTAAATATAATTGCAATCTACGGACGTTACTGCGACAAGGCATTTCTCAACCAGAATGTTATGGGGATGTTATCTACAAACTTAGGAAAATTCGGGGTCATATCCATTTTCATGATTTGTTTATAAAACGCATTAAAACATTTAAAAAGAAAGGTTATGATCCTATTATATTGCAACACACTGCATGTTTGGTTATCGACCCTTTTACAGTCGGTAGCTACGCTTCCCTCTTTGCATGCGCGATGACAGGCCGAGGGTAGTACTCTATGATGGTATACTCTTAAACTTGGATACAGGAGGAGCTTACCAGACTCATGTATTACTTTTTCCCTGTCGTGCCCTTAACGGCTTACCTGCAGGTGCTCTGACTTCAGCAAAGTCATTGAGTACATGTTTGACGGATTGTCACAGTTATTATGCTATGTTTTACATGTTGTCCTGTGTTCACCGTCGTCTATGTTGTGGGTAAGTCCAGCGGGGATACCTTTATTTACAATATTTGTAAAGCTAGGGTGACTTTGAGAGAAGTGTGAGGTTAGGACGTCCGTAAACCGGTTTAACCCCCCAGTTGTGTTTTTGCTGCTGACCGTGCCAAGGCGGTACTCTCTTTGTCACCATTCCTTTTGTTTGCCTTGCGTCTTTGTGCTTGTGGTTTGTTCATGTTGTGGAACGTTTGTCCCTGTTTCTTGTGTGTCTTTTGGTGTTTTCTGTGTTCATTTCGTGTGTGTGTGTGTGTGTGTGTGTGTGTGTGTGCGTTTGGGTGTGTGGTTGTGTGTGTGTGTGTGTGTGTGTGTCATGCTGTCTATCGGTGTTTTGGTGGTGGTTGCGTCTTGCATGTGGCTTTGCCTGCTTGACTTTACTACTTGTCCATTGATATGCGTCCTGTTATGTTTTGTCTTGTGACTATACCGTTTCTTGTTTGATGGTGTTTGGTGCGGTGTTATTTCGTATGTGGCTCTCCCTGTTTGACTTTTTTTCCATAATTATTCGAAATATTAAAGGCTTGTCTTGTTCTGTGTTTAAGTTATTAACCTTTTCACCGCCAATGTCGCAAAAATACACCTAGACAAATAGTGCATAGTGGATTGGAGTCCAAGATCTGACGCCGCCTTGAAAAGGCGGCGTCTAATCAGGGACTTCGCATTTTTTTTCTCAGACTCTATTGCTATATATGTGCTTTATTCCTTTAAGACTTGCATTCAATTTTTCTTGTTTCCTTATTTTACCGATTTGGACTGCAGACTACATTTAAAAATTTGGCGCTGAAAAGGTTAAGCGAAGTTCGGTGATGTCATCCATAACTTAAATGCATCGAATTGCAAATAATATGGTAGTAATAACAATACACTATTGTTCGCATATCAAAATTATTCACATATCCCAATATATTCATTTGATTTATCATATCTTATAAATAAACATTTACGACCAGACTCCATCCACACATAATTTCGGGAAGCCATTACATGTCGGTGTAATCATTATTTGAGTGATTTACTGACTTAGTTAACTGAGTCGCTTGGCATGTAGAAACAGTTTTCTCACGCAGTCTAGTCCTATAAGATATATAATCTGGGACATGTAATTATTAAACGTGATGTGAATTTGCTGAGAAGCGAAAGTATACATTGCATATTTACATGACGTCTGGTCTGCCTAAATAGAGAACTTGTTTTAATAAGTCGGCACTCAAGTAGATGGGTAAATGCAAAAGACTATTTCAGTATTTCAAATTATATATCATGTATCTGGAATTATTTGATATTTAGTCTGAAACTTAATCATAGTGAGTTGTACCGCGTCTAATATTCTTAGGTCTGTCGTTCATCGACTTCCTTGTTGCGGACACTTTGATTGAAATTTGGTGATTCTTAAGTGACCAAAATTTGTCAATGTGTTGTTGTCTTGTGTATGCTTAAATTATTTGATATTAGGTCTGAATCATAATCATAGTGAGTTGTACCGTGTCTCCCCTTTTCAGGTTTGCCGTTCATCTACTTCCTGTATTTTGACACTTTTATTGAATTTTGGTGATCGTTTGATGACAGAGGGTTTGTCCTCAACTATGTCTTGGCAGGTGTAATCTGGAATGATTTTATATTTGGTCTGACGCATAATCATATTGAATTGTACCATGTTTCCCCTTTTCAGATCTGTCGTTTGTCCCCTTCATGTTTCCAGCGAGAGGGAATTCGTGTTCCATGGACACATTTTTCTTTATTTGTATACTTTTTATTACAGTTAACTTATCCTTCATTATGTGTGTACAGTTTGATTAGAAAAGTACAAAAATGAGTCATACAGGAAACACCACATACAGAACAAACACTCGCCCGAACAGCAACACAAGGAAACAGCAAATGTACATAGGTAGAAAAAACAACAAGAGACGCACAAAGACAAAACAAACATACAATAGGAGGAAGATGGAAGTACCGCCTTGGAACTGTCAGTGACAAAAGTCACCGGGGGTTTAAACCGGTTTATGGGCGCCCAACCTCACCCTTATTCCATCCCCATCCTAAAAGACAAACAGTGTAAATAAACGTATCCCCTTTCCGACTAATCTACAACAACAGAAGTATTTATACATTAACCTTCTCTTGCTGAATTTTAAAACACATTTCTCCTTCTTTACCCATGTCCTGTTGTATAATTACATATATATTCACTGTGTACACGTATTTCGCTGTGCTATCACTGCTGTGGAGTGCACTGGTTGCACAACCAACTTGTAAATAGTGCAGACCCTGATGAGACAGCTCCTGCAGGAGCTGTCTCATCTGGATCTTCACTATTTACATGTAGGTATATTGACGTGAATAGCAAGCGAAGGGTTATATATGTACACTTTGCAGTTTGACTAGAAGTATCTATACATTAAATCATCTTCATCGTTTCCTCCGTGAATATCCATGATTATACAGCTCCTACATAAGCCGCCTGGTCTGTTTGTATTCTGTTTGCAAAGGAGTCCAAAGTCGTCCTCGTGTGGTGAAAGGGTTGAACAGATCGGTCCAAACTGTTTTCAGGTATTGTATACCGTTCTCCCCTTAACCTCCAGAACATTAAATCAAAGAGAGATGCTAATGTTGTTACAAAAAAGAGCGTGCCTTAAAGTCTTTAGTGCGATGCAGGCAAAGTATGGCTGGCACAAAGAACTGGCCTCATTATTGTCGAGTACTAACGTAGGTCGAGTTTTAAAGAAGGTTTATTCCTACGCATTTCCTTCATATAAACCCATTTTCACCCATTTGTAAACAAAGTAGACCCTGACTAGACAGCTTCTATGGGAGCCGTCTGATCAGGGTCTGCTTTGTTTGCTTTTGATAAAATATAGATTTGAGTCTACAGTTATTGTCAAGCAGACTTTGTCCTTGAAAGCTTAACATGATGAACTTCAGCTAATAAATATTCATGGTGTCATGAATTCTTATATGAATACTGAACAGGGAAAGGGTTAACGAATTATATTAGTATTTTGGTGAACGTGCTGCTGTATTGTGTCACCCTCTGGCATACTATTTGACCATGAAATGTATTTTAGCACATGGTACAAGGATAACATTGCGTAATGAAATGTGTACAACATCATAGAAGGGATGCATGACGTATTTAGCCTGTATAGAAATTAATTATAAGTCACAGTAAACTGTATTTCATTATCCCGTTCCTTCATAAAACGCATTTTCGTGCATCTGCTTACAGAGTAGACCCAAATCAGGCGGTTGTATTAGTATTTATTCGGGTTGCATGTTAGTTTCGTAACTTCTCAACATAGGCCGATAATATTTGTTGTACAACAAGCATTTATACATACCGGCGTAAACGGTTTATTATATATCACAGGGACAATGAGTGATCATAGCATATACCAAGTTTTGTAATGATATTGAAAATCTATCACTTTAACCCTTTACTCCACAAAATACGCCTTTGTGCGCATTTGCGCTGCTGTTTGCTGCGGAACTTGATAAATCTGCTTCCTTGGTTGTAAAATGGCTACAGTATTGTGCTGTATTATTTGTCCATGAATATTCAGTAGGTGTTGAAATTTGACGTATTTATAGAGTAAATTGGTTGAACTAGAGACTATGTTTTTCTTTAAACGCATAACATTTCTAAACACTGTAGTCCCAAATCAGTGGACTCTTTTGTCAGTATTGTTGTCAGTATTTACACTGGTTGTCATTCAAATTTCTCTCGCAAAGTATACTCTTTCATACTGAATAACCTCGAGTGTTTAATATTAACGAACCAGTGTATTATGAGGATAAATGTATTTAACCCTTTCCTCCATGAATATTCCTATAAGAAATAATGACACCATGAATATTAATAAGAGCAATACTTGTTAAGACACATAAACACACGGGGTGTTGGCCATGGCAGAAACTTTAAACGCTTATATATATTATTTTATAAATAAACAGCAGACTCTGATCAGACGGCTCCTATACGGGCCGTCTGATCTGGTTCTACTCTGTTTGCAAAGGCGTAGAAAGGCGTACTTATGGAGTAAAGGGTTAAACTGGGAATGTTCTCGCTCTGAACGCGTGGAATGGGAGTACTGGCATTTCTAAACACTGTAGCCCCAGATTAGATGAATCCCGGAATAGCTCTTTGGTCAGTATCTACACTGGTTGTCGTTCAAAATGATCTCGCAAATTATACACTGTCATACTGAATAAACTATATTGTTTAATATTGACGGATCAAATCACCATCAAAATGCAACAGTTAAACATTTCAACCTGAGACACTCAAAAATACTCTAGCAATGTTAATCCTTTTGTACTAAGTAGCCTCTGTAGTTAAACACTAATGGGCAATTATATTCCGACAATTTATGATTGAAAGCGTTAACCCTTTCACCGCCAATGTCGCATAAATGCACCTCGACGTAATATAGTGCAGTCCCAGATCAAGGCGGCGTCTAATCAGGAACTTCACTTTTTGTCTCAAACTCTATTTCTATATCTGCGCTTTATTTCTTTGAAATTTGCTTTTATTTATCTCATTTCCTTATTTTACCGTATGGTTTAACAAACATTGGATTGCAGACGACAATTAGAAACTTGACGCTCTCGAAGCATTGATGTGTAGATAGACAATAACTGTGTGTCTCTCGTGACGTCATTTTAATCTCCGTGGTTTAAAACCCTATGAAAATTAGTATCTATGGTTGGCAATCATTTTTGAATTAATTGGTGATTACTAGAAACGATTATCAAGTAACTGTAGATAATGACGATTGATGTTGGTCACATGGGGTTACAGTAAGAGATAACAGTTAGATCATATAATCTAAATATATATATATATATATATATAGAGAGAGAGAGAGAGAGAGAATAAGTGGTTTCTGTGGCAACAACTTTTATGTGCAATTATGATTTAATATTTCAACAATGGATATCCGCCAATCATATCTTGAATAAAAGTAATAATTGCATGTGTTCACATGAAAGATTGGCCACTGCATAAAATGTAGAAATATATCATATTTTCCCATTAGCAAACAAATCAGCCGGCTCCTGTTCAAGGTACGGACACGAGAAGAGATCTACTAAGCTGTGAAAATGTGTTTATATGAGGTGAAGGGTTATATTAATGTTATTATATTAACTATCGAAATACGTTCACTGATCAGATTTAGACACATTGTTATGAACAACACTGAAAAGAAACATTTTCAAAAAACATTGTCTGACACAAATATAACCAATATATTTAAAATACAATTACCTGGTCAGTCATATATTGTATTATCTTAAAACTATATATCATGACGTGCACGTATTTATATAACATTCTTAAAAGACAAGTTGAAGCTGCAGCAGTAAGCTTCCCACACATACATCCCACACAGACAGCCATCCATCATGCTCAATAACGTTCGACATTTGAGATGGGGTTTATGACCGTACCACAGGGGGCCATTTCGTGGGTCTACATGGTCTAAACAGTCAAAAAAATTGATTGGATCGATTTAGTGTTATATTATATACAAGGGGTCTAACTACCCATTCGCAGATTTCACGACCGATTCGAAATAACGCCCGGTTTTGGGCTATCAAGATAAAATACCCACTAATGTTTGGTACGAACGTGAAGCTGGGACCTTGTACTTTTCAAATAATATAACTTTTGATACATTCCGACTAAGCCGTAGCCAGTGCCGACGTGAAATTCCTACAAAATACGCTGATTTAGCTTACTCGAACGAGATCGCGCAACAACGATTTGCCGCTAGACCCCCCGTAAAACGGCCATAATCGCGATGCCTCGGGATAAAACGATTGTGCAATCAATATATATGACAAAAAGCTATCGTTTACCTCTCAAACTATCTGCAGACACCGATGCAGATCCGAAATACAGGCGAATTTTCGTGCAATTAGCAGATTTAAATCTCTGTCAGGCTACTACGAGTCACGTGACCCGCTTCCTTTACAATAACAACATCCGCGTATTTGTTACCTTGCTTACCCAATCAGCGTTAGTGAGAACGCAGGGCACCATCCCTAGGTCAATCAAGTGCCCTGTTACTGGCCAACTAGAAACTAGGTCAAGTTGTTGCGACTTCTCGTCCGAGTAAGAAAAATCAGCGTATTTTGTTGAAATTTCACATTGGCACTGGCTACGGCTTAGTCGGAATGTATGAAAAGTTATATTATTTGAAAAGTACAAGGTCCCAGCTTCACGTTCGTACCAAACATTAGCGGGTATTTTATCTTGATAGCCCAAAACCGGGCGTTATTTCGAATCGGTCGTGAAATTTGCGAATGGGTAGTTAGACCCCTTGTATATAATATAACACTAAATCGACCCAATCAATTTTTTTGACTTTTTAGACCATGTAGACCCACGAAATGGCCCCCTGTGGACCGTACAGTGCATTCGCCAATACTGCAGCTACGACATTGAGAATACAGTACTTACCTCGACAACATATGTAATTCAATACATCTACCTTAACTCTTTCAACCCCGGAGTATCAGCGTGGACCAGTGTAGAGTCCACAAAGTGCGAAATCGGTAAACGTGCTAGAGGGTTTTGAAAGACAAACAGTGCTCCTCTAGGAGCAATCTGGTCTGGGTCTACACTGATTGTAAATGACAGTGCCTGTATATCAGGGGCTGAAAGGATTATTTACCCTAACTATTCGACACCCCAAACGCCTTTCTCCATGAGTATGTAACTATCGAAACGTTAATGCGACGTTAATACGACACCATTCTTGATAACTATACATAAAACTGACATAGTAGCAAAATAGAGTATATCCTGATTAAAGTGCTTATACAGGGATGCTATGATCTGGGGTCGCACTATTTGCCTAAATACAATATGTCTGTTCGAGGGTAATAAAAGTTCAGATTATCAGGGACTTCCTATCGGTGTCGATATCACGTATGCGAAGTCTATAATGCACTATCGTGACTATCGTGACTATATTTTACTCTTATACCTTATGTACGAATGGATACAACATATAAACGTTATCTTGTAAACAGGATTAACGTATTATGAATTGGGGAAAAAATTAAACGTTTTGTGATTCAAATTGGTGGTTGCATCTACTCTTATATTTAACCCTTGATCCATAAATACGCCTTTTATCGTCTTTGCAAACAGAATAGACCCAGATCAGACTGATCAGTGTTCGATTTGCTTTTTGAATCATAAAGGTCTGGTTCTTCTACAGCTTTATTTTGCCATGGTCAAATGCTCTGCTGTTCATTTACAATAATAGAAATAATGTAACAAACACTCAATATACAATTTAACCTTTCATGAATATTCAAAGCATATGTCATTTATGTTAGTCTATACTCTGCCGGAATCTTCAGATAATTTATTTATAATTGATCAGTTTCACTTCTGAAACAACATTTTTATACATATATTTACCAAGCTGATGTCACGTAATACTTGAATCTCTGAATTGCATAATTACGTAATTAATGCATTAAATATAGACATTATTCACCGATCAAAGCATTTAAAGTTTTTATATTTTATTCAATGAGTTAATTTTCGCAGTGTATACTGCAGCTTATTGTTGTCTTTTAAACGCACGAATTGATGTTTACATTAATGCGTTATTGTAAAAATAATAATTATATAAGTAGAGTATTCTTACTGACACATATTGGCGTGTATAAAATGTTTCATCTGATGAAATTACCTACACGTTTGCATCCCTGCGTTCCTTTAAACCCTTCTCTTGCTGAATTTTGAAATACATTTCTCCTTCTTTACCCATGTCCTGTTGTATAACTCCATATATCTTCACTGTGTACAATTATTTCGCTAGCAATCACTGCTGTGGTGTGCACTGGTTGCACAATCAACTTGTAAATAGTATTGACCCTGATGAGACAGCTCCTGCAGGAGCTGTCTCATCTGGGTATTCACTTTTTACAGGTAGGTATATTGACGTGAATAGCAAGCGAAATGTTAAAAAAGCATTGCCATAGCATTAAACAATCTGGACCCCGATGAAACACCGAGTCCATGTGAGCATACAAAACTGCTTGCTCAGCAATTGGTACATCTCGGGTATTTCATAGTAAAGGAAAGGCCCCGTGGGGACGGACTATTTGTGAAATGAAGTTGATTCAGCGCGTCCTGGTTAGTATTTGCAAACAGCTTGGATCCATATAAGACGCCAAGTGCTTGACTCTCGGTCAATAGTATCTAACAAAATACTGAACGAATCGGATGTTAGCCCCCTTAGCCCGCACCTATTTTTATAAATATGTCCCCTTAGAATACTAACCTTTAGCCTGCTGAGCAAATTAATTTTACATATTTTTTCACCTACTACATTTTTTAATTTCAGACAATAAATAATCACTGTGTCTACCAAAATGCAATCAGGGTGTCAAACAGTTTGGATCCTGATGAGACGCCGAGTTACTCGGCGTCTCATCTGGATCCTATATGTTTGCATAGGTATTCACTCATCCGCCCATAGCAGCCTAAAGGTTAATTAAGGGAAATCTTTACACAAATATACAGGCTTTCCTAGGCAAAAGCATAGAGCATGCTTGCATGGATTTTCCATCTCAAACAGTGCAAGCCCAGGTGAGAGAGCGCTTGTTGTCCTAGGAGTTCTCTCATTTGGGTATACAGTGTTTTCAAATGCAACTATTGTTGTGACTGGCGGGCTATGGGTTAATAAAATACGTAGTAGATCGGGGTCCCAGTAAACCTTGATCTTAGAACTCAGCTCGACAACTTCAAACCTACAACGACATTGCATCAATTCCGTTGCCTTTGCTTTGCATATACAGTCGAACTTCGATAACTCAAACCTCAAGGGACCATACAAATTAGTTCGAGGTAACAGAAGATCGAGTCATCCGAATCTGAACAATTTCTCAAGGCCACAGCTTAATGCAGGTCTAAAGTAATGCTGAAAGCTCCTATAGGAGCTTTCAGCATTACTTTAGACCTGTATTAAGCTTGACATGTGTTTCTAGATATTTGTAGGGATTCTGTATTGTAAATTTTGGAAGGACTGAACTTTTTGTTCGAGTTATCCCGATGTTCGAGTTATCAGAGTTCGAGATAAGTTTAACTGTACATACCTGAGAGATGAATGATTAATGTGATTAATGAATTAATATATAGAGAGAACTTCGCCGGGATAAAGCACACAAGTAAAATGACTGTATTATAGAACTGATGTACAGGAAAAAAAACATCTAAACCGGAAGAACAATTTAGATACGTTTAGGCATGTTGCTGTTTAATGCAGAGTAAGGCATACAGAACATTCCTCTAGGATCTTTCTGCATGCCTTTCTTCCTGCATAAAGCAGCCACCTATCTCCAAGACCGATATTTATACTAAAATTAACGTCCGGTTTAGACGCGTTTTACTGTATACGATGTATTCGTGCATTAAGCATAATGTTGCAGTCCCGATTACCCATGTATTAACAAGATGCTTCTCGTGCTCATGCGCTGTTGTTCACCGGTTTTAATTATACCGTTGCGGGGCCTAAGGTCAACAGTAGACGCGAGTACTGGAACGTTTTAAAAGTGCCCCGGTAACAGCGTCAATCGCATGAACCGTCAAAGAAATAGTGTATAGTTATGGTTGTATTTTGAATAATCAAATGAACACAGGAAAACAAATAAAAAGGTTTTATGCAAAAATAGCGATAATTAATACACGTTTGTTTCGGGCAATAACATCTGCAATGTCCCTTGGGACAAGTTGTTGCCATTGCCCTTCAAGCTCAGGACAACAACACATCGGGACACTGCAGATGTTATTGCCCGAAAGAAAACCGTCCATTAACTCTCTATGATTACAATCTTGTCGAAAACCACTTAATAATAAATAAAGATTAAATTTTATCTGGCAATTCTCATTTATATAAATTATATACATGTTGGAGTTTTTGTGTAAAAGCATATACATGTATCATGATTATTTAGCACTGTTCAAATCAGTTTTGTAATCCAGTAGGCCAATATGTTATAATGTGTACGCCCTTTCCTTTCTCTAGATGAGACGCAGCTATTTGTTTTCCGTAAGCAATCGTCAGTATGTTGTGATCAAATTGCTAGACGTTAAGAGGTCACTGTGTTAAATTATCCTCTGGGGAAAGGATGCTTGATCATGTCCTAGGATAATTGTATTCCAAGGCACTTATAGACAAAGTAATAAAGCTACATTAGGAGTCACACGAAAACACTATACATGTATACAGTAAAAACACAGTAAACAAGTAGTTTAGCAAAGATGAATTTAGTTATGTTTGTTCAGGTGATTGCTTAATGATGGATGAAAGTCATGCAGAGAGCTTCGTTCTGAGCTTTCTACATGACTTTCACCCTGCATTAACCTATTTGCTCTCACAATCCCATATATGGGACGTAGGCAAACAGTGTAGACTCTGATCAGACGCCGCATAATGCGGCGTCTGATAAGAGTCTACACTGTTTGCTGATAGGAATTTCAATATAAAACAAAACGAAATTGAAAATTTAGGCTAGGCACCCGTTAGATAAAAAGGACTATTCCAATATATAAATATGGAAGAATACACTGGGAGCAAATGGGTTAAATGCAACTAGTATTGAAAGGATTAGCGCTTCGCTGCCAATGACGGGTCTATGGATACCAAAACAGTTTGGATTCAAAATACTTGATTCTTGACGAAAATGGGAACAAAATCAAACCTGAAGCATATGATCATATTTTGCTGACAGAATTAAATGGACTCCAAAGAGTTAACATAACTTGACAGTATCATTCTAAGCACCTCAGAGAGTCACAATGACTCTGAGCGTCTTTTCACATTCCTGACATTTGCGGGGGCAATATCTGTGTGTTGGAATTCCCAGCGAACATTTTACTTCCAAAATGACAAATCAATGATCCAATTTTCAGTTTGACGTGTAATCACATATTAATTTGAATAATTCCAAAAAGCCTACGCGTTTTTAAAATTGAAATCAAACTAAATTTTCCAAACAATAAATTATTTTGAAACATCCATCAGGTGTTGAAAATGAATACAGGCTACATCAACCCTTTACACTGCTTTTAAACATTATACCTTCCAACTCCATATCAAATGTTAGTTTAAATGATATTTCGATTCGCTTACTCTTTGTTGGAAATGATTGGCACACAAACCACGGGCGTAGCTAGCGATACGCACTTACGCACGTCCGTAACATCAATGTGAAAGGTGAAAACATTTTTGTGGCAAAATTAAAACAAATATTGAAGTTGAAGGGGGTATACTTTCTGTCTTGTCATATTGCTTTAACACATTTCCTCATATTACGGAAGGTCGTGGGTTCGATCCCCGGCCGCGACAGACCAAAAGTCGTTAAAAGTTGGTACTAGTAGCTCCCTTGTCTACGCTCGACAATAAAGGTGTAGTTCTAGGACTGGTCGGCCCGGTGTCAGGATAATGTGACTGGGTGGGGTGCCCTTGCCATGTACCTGCGGCAGGAGTATTCCAGTGAGGCAGCACTATAACTTGTCTCATGCGGGTGCCGTCTGCAAATAACTGAAATACTGTTGGTCGGACGTAAAACCCAACTCACTCACTCACTCATATTGACGCCCTTTGATGCCTCTGTAAAAGTCAAAACCACTGTTGTAAGTAGTGAATGTGTTCCAATAGGTGCAACATTTATGCTGTATTTATCACAATGGTTTCACAACGACCAAATTCTTAAAATTCCCGGGGAGTATGCCCCCGGAGACCTGTAGCCAAGGTGGGTACGTTGCATATGGATGCAGCTATGCTCCTGCAAACGGTTTCGTCCCTGATACGGAGACATGTCATCTGACATGTCATCTGAATTCACAATGTTTTTATAAATACCAATGCTGTCATGCTTTTCAGGCCGAAGTTTAAATACAGCTTAATCCTTATCTAATAGCGAGATTAGACGCATTTGCAAACAACTTGGATCCAGACGAGACGTCGAGTAGCTCAGCGTCTCATCAGTATCCGTGCAGTTTGAAATGTTATTACTAGTTTATTAAAAGTTTAAGTCATGACGCTTGGTCAAATCGTGGTCGTATTGGAATAAACGATTTCAAGTATATTTTCTTTATAACAGGGCAAGTGTTAAACTGAATACTGCTTAAGTCCGTGCTAGGGGGCGTGAGTAGTGTTGCACTTTAAATTACTACCCATGAACAGACTCAATAAATCCGAGTCTGCAATTTTATCTTTTGGCATTTCTACTTTTGCTTTCGAAGGATCACCCATTGTGTGTTAGTGTGTGTTTGTGTGTGCGGGTGGGGGCGTGAGTAGTGTTGCACCTTTCATAACTGCTTATGGATATAATCAATAAAGCCGAGTCTGCATTTATCTCTTTTTGGCACTGCTAATTTTGCTTTAAAAGGATCTCCTACTTTCAGAACTTATGCACTTCACAACTACAGGTGCTAAGTTCTGGTGTGACGGCCGTAAAAGCCAACCCTTACTTCATTCTCAGAGTTGTTATATTTTCTGGTCCTTCGGGATCATTAGTTTTCATGTTATTAGTTTTGAAAATTGAATACTGCTTAAGCCTGTGCTAGGGGCGTGAGTAGTGTTGCACTTTAAATTACTACTGATGAACAGACTCAATAAAACCGAGTTTGTTTTGGCATTTCTACTTTTGCTTTCGAAGGATCACCCATTTTCAGAATATTAAGATGCTGTAGAAACTGCCTTAAGCAGCAATTAAAAACGATGTGTAACTATGGGTCTGTAAGACAGGTGGTAGCTTAATGCAGGTCAAACGTAATGCAGACATATCCTATCTGATGTGTTATTAAACGACCAGCATATACAATTTGCATACCCCAAACAACTAAACTTGCATTTCTTCAACGTTACATAAATGACTGCTCTCCCATGAGCTTAAACATTCGTAGTTCTATAAAGTCGCCCCGCTCATACGGGGCGGTAATAACACATATCTTAGCAAAAATCGCCGAAATGATTCCTGAAAATACCATAACCTAAAGTGTCGCTTATAAATCCATTCAGATGACAGCTGTTCCAGACATAAGCCCTGACCTGCAAATACGCTCAGCTGAAACTGTGTTTTTTATGTTCTCTTTTATTTCCATTTATAATCAATCAGGGACTCGCAATATGTCAACCTTGTCACGGATTCATTACCAACCAGAATTTGACCGATTTAGAAACTCTGACCTAACGTTAATAATATTTGTTGCATTTCTCCGTCCAGGTCCCCCATGACGGTGGAACAGTTAAACGAATATATGAACTTATTAGGGATGTGAGTTAATTTAGCCGCCATTCACGCAAGACGTATGCATGGCTTTGAACGAACTGTGGATCCATTCATTTGAGAAAATGTCACCTGACATGGATCTAATTGATATTATATCTTTTGAAAAACAACGACAGTAGAACCGGTCTTAACCCTTTCCATCATGAATATTCATGCAAGAAATAATGACGTAATATCAATTACATCATCTATATTATATCAAAATAGCCTGTGTTCATATGCATGTACCATTGTATGAATAATAGTTAATAACTTAATAACATTATTACCTCTCAGAATATATGAATACTTATAGCTAAAGGGTCAAAGCGTATATGGAAGATAGTACTATTCTTAACTATTTTCTTTAGGTTTATTAACGTAACTTAATCAGCATTAATCAGATTAAAGGTTTGTTAATTAATGGTTTAGTTTTAAAAATTGAATACTGCTTAATATAAGTCGAAGCTAGCGGAGCTAGCGGCGTGATTAGTATTTCACTTTTAATTACTACTCATAAACAGAATCAATAAAACCGAGTCTGCACTTTTCTCTTTTCGCATTGCTACTCTAGGATTATTAATGTAAACTTAATCAGCATTAATCAGATTAAAGGTTTGTTAATTAACCCTTTCGCTGCCAATGCCGGATCTGTGATTACATATGCAAACAGTTTTGATCCAGATGAGACGCCGTGTAACTCTGCGTCCCATCAGGATCCAAACTGTTTGTTACTGTTACTATGTTTTTGAAACAAAAATGAAGAAAATCAAAAGAATGAAAATTTGTAGCAGACGACAAAGTTAGCAGACGACAGAGTTTGGCAGCAAAAGGGTTAACGATGAATACTGCTTATGTCGAAGCTAGCGGAGCTAGCGGCGTGATTAGCATTTCACTTTTAATTACTACTGATAAGCAGAATCAATAAAACCGAGACTGCAGTTTTCTCTTTTCGCATTGCTACTTTTGCATTCGAAGGTTCTCCCACTTTAAGAATATTTATAAAATCCCATTAATAAGGAGTTTTGGCCTTTACAGAAACTATAGAATCATATCTAGATTAATACATAAGCAAATAGAGCAGACCCTGATCAGACGGCTTCTATAGGAGCCGTCTGATCTGTGTCTATTCTGTTTGCAGAGGTGTACTCGTATTCATGGAGTATCAGATTTTCCCATTTCCTAATAAGTACATGTATGCCTGTTATAAATATGGTATGTATACTTTTTGTTATAATGGTATTATTCACAAGTATTTGTTTGTAGAATGTGCAATTAGGTCTATATTATTTCACTAGACCACAGATTCGAACTTAATCGGACAGCTCCTAAAACCTGGGTCTACTCTGTTTGTAAATGCCAATCAGATAAAGGGTTGAGATAACGTTTTTGTATAATGCTGCAAAAAGTATCTCGGAGAGAAACAATAGCCATAAACATCATTTGACAGTTCTGACATTTGTGAGACAATAACTTTGTGTTTGAATTCCCATCGAACAATTTACTTTCAAAAATACAAATCAATGATGCTAATCCAGTTTCACCGTGTCGTGTAATCACATGTTGGATTTCAAAATTTCTACAAGTCTCGTCGGTGGTGAATGAAGAGTTTTAGATGAGAGACGTGTTCAAGAAATATAAGTTGGATACTACTTAATAAAAGTGTTGCTTGTATTAGAAGTTATAGTCCTTCATAATAACGTTTTCGTTTGCACATACTTTCCTGAATCTTACTCATCATTGCAAATTTCAACCAGTCACGACAACATCCATCTTAGTATATTTACATTCGCCCTGTAACGTCCTTATATAACCTTATTCTAAAAAGAAAGTTGCATAACCTCATGAACACCGGAAGCACGTCATTCATTTCTTAAATATAAGAAATACAATGGAATATAAATATAAGAAATAAATGACGTGCTCCCGGTGTTCATGGGTTATGCAACGCATAGCTTTACGAGCAAAGATTCACGTGAAGCCCTTCGGGCTTCACTAACTTTGCTCGTAAAGCTATGCGTTGCATAACCTCATGAACACCGGAAGCACGCCATTCATTTCTTAAATAACATCGCCCAACTGTGTTCCAAATTACCATTATCTCAATTTACGCATATAAATTCATTCTGATGACACATGTTCAAGACATAAATACGCTAGGTTAAATTTGTTTTTTTGTCTTTTATTTCCATGTTAAGATATATTATTATTATAAGAGCTATTAAACTATTAGATAAAAGGAGAATGTCTGTGTGTATTTAGATACTGTTTGAAGTTATTGAGCTGCGCCACGGAAACCAAACGCATATTAGGTTTTTAACAAATCGTACGAGCGTGCGAGTGCGTTGTTGTCTGACATTGGTCTGATTGATACTGTTCGTAGTATTTATATACGATCTTACTGCAAACCAACGACTGTTCCTGTCAGACGCTATGACTGCGACCTTGAAGCTGAATTAAGCACGTTATACCGTCAGGTAGCTAGTAAAGAAGAATAGACAACAGGTTATGCATGATGCCGTTTAATGCACGTTGGAATGGCTACATGGGTAACTGTCTGCCTGACTTTTACCCTCACTAAGCTGCTAGCTGTTTTAAATTCTAATAGTGACTTGAATGTTAGTATTAGCGAGTGTTCGGATTAGCGAGTGTTCAAATTAGCGAGTGTTTGTATTAGCGAGTATTCGGATTAGCGAGTTTTCAATTTAGCGAGTGGTCTTATTAGCGAGTGTTCTGATAAGCGAGTGTTCGGATTAGCGATTGTTCGAATTAACGAGTGCTCGAATTAGCGAGTGTTAGGATAAGCAAGGCAGTGATGTATTACTTTTTGCATTACCCGACAGACACACTGTTGATCTAAAAAAAACAACTTTCGACTCTTCCGCTATTTGCAGTTGCGGATAATCTACTAATCCAGTACATGTCCTGGTATATAGAAACTTTCCTCTGTGCATGGTGTAAATCCTATATGACTGCAGCAACCAGACATTGAACAATCGACAAAGGAATAGATAATATAATGTGTGTTAAAACAAACGGGTTTAGTGATGAGAAGGGATTTAAAGATTCCCTGCACAGTATTAATAACCAATTAAATGGCGCACACTTTCTTTCCCGGTCGATGTGAAGTGAAGCACATGCGTGCAGCATAAGAGACTCTTGACATTTATCCTGACAATCAACATTTAGCCATCACTACAGACAACTTAGAACCTAGTGAAAGCCGTATATAGGATCGTCTCATGCGGATCCAGGCTGTCTGACTTTCAGGCAATAGTTGTTCAAAAGCTTGAAATGATCGTAAATAAGTTAACACTGACATCAGGTCGGGGTTTGGTTAAACAGCGTCGGAGAAGGATAAAAATCACATATTGCACTGTGTATACTGACACACACATTCTATTTCAGTGTATTGTGAATCAGGAAACTAGAATAAGGATGACTACTCACGCAGCAGCTAATAGCCATACGGCATATGCGAGATTCGTGCAATCAAATAATGTATCAGTTGAATATAAGTTCTAAAAGTAGGAGATCTTACGAAAGCAAAAGAAACAATGCAAAAAGAGAAATTTGCAGACTCGGTTTTATTTAGTCTGTCTATGAGCAGTTATGAAAAGTGCAACACTACTAACGCCCCCATCACCGGCTTAAGCAGTATTTAATTTTATTTTTAAAACCTGTCACATCGAAACAAAAGATCCCGAACGACCAGAAAATATAACAATACTGAGAATGAAGTACGGGTCGATAAGTACAGCCGTCACACGAGCAATTAACACCTGGAGTTCTAAAGTACATATGTTCTGCAAGTATGAGATCCCTCGAGAGGAAAATCAGCAGTGCCAAAAGAGATAAAAGCAGACTCGGTTTTATTGATTCTATCCATAAGCAGTTATGAAAAGTACAACACTACTCACGCCCCCACCCACCCACCCACACACATTTCCACTCCAGCACCAGCTTAAGCATTTTCCAATTTCCAAAACTAGTCACATCAAAACTAATGCTCCGGAAGGACCAGAAACAACGCCGAGAATGAAGTACCTGGCGACTGTTTACGGCCGCTAATGGTGTAAGCCATGTCTTAACATTCACAGCAATACAATGGCGCCTCTATTAATCGGTTTGTTTTAGTAGAAAATAATTTAGATTGTTTTAGACAAGTGGCTACTTAATGTCGAATGAAAGTCATGCATAAAGCTCCTATGGGATCTTTCTGCATGACTCCCATCCTGCATTAAGCTGTCACCTTTCTTACAGACCTGCATTGATGCTAATTTGAACCTCTGGTTTAGGTTTGACTATAGTTTAACATTTACTTCAATAATAATTATGCAATAACCTTGCTATCAAGCTGGCTACAGATGAAATACCAGCGGTATCGACTTTTATAAATATGCAAATGATTTGAAAATTATATTTACAGTAGAACCTGTCCGAAGCAGCCAATTATTTATTGAAGTCTTAAAACAGGTGATTGCTTAATGCAATGCACAAGTAATGCAGAAAAGTCCTATAGGAGATTTCCCCATTATTTTCAACTGCATTAAGTAACCGCTTGCTTTACAGACCCCCAACTTAGACCATTTAAGACAACCTCTACTGTAATGTTTTATGTGACAAGTTTAAATTAGCATAGACAGTTGTGTGTAGTAAACTCTCTTAGGTACACCTCACATTTACAGATTGTGATTAATCCTTTACTCCATACATACGCCTTTCTATCCATTTGCAGACAGAGAAGACATTATATATGAGCCGTCTGATTAGGATCCGCTCTGTTTTTATATGATTTAATGTTACCATGCCATGGCCATAAATTGCTGTTCCCATGTGTGCATTGTAACAATTAATTTCATTCATATTCATGACGTCATTATTGCTTACATGTATATTCATCGAGTAAATGGTTAAAACGACACATAGGTCTGATACCTTATTTATCATGCACCTGATAAACATTTTTGTAAAAATATAATGACGTCATAAATATAGATTACACTATTTGTTATAATGACACATGGACACAGAGAAGTTTGGTCATGGCAGAAACTATAGAATCTTAAGCAGAGCCAGGTCAGACGGCTCCTACAAGAGCAATCTTATCTGGGTCTACTCTTTTTGCAAGGTAACGCATTTAGTGAATGTTTCATACTAGTTTTAGGCTTCTCGAAAAACTGTATATTCAGATATATCTATATATATATATTCATACGAAAACAGATCTGATATTGGTCGTCCTTGTCTGCAAAGGCTTCAAATTTGACTCTCTATCATATGAAGTGTTGAAACTTATATAAACCGGTATATATTACTGAAACATCAATTACTTGCTTTTACAAACATATCGGTTATTAATATAAACATAATCTAATGAAAATGTATCATCGTTGAAACAGTTACTGACTGTCGCCATGTCAATATCTGCATTTAGTATAATTCATATAATAACATGTTTCCAAAGAAACGATCAGTCCATAGTCCTGACATTCCTGACATTGCACCGATCTGGAATATTTAACGAGCGTTGCAACGAAAGCTTCTCTAAAATGACTGAGAATATATAACGACGCGGATATCAATTTTTTTTTTTTTTTCAACAACTTTCAGTCTTCATATAGGACAACTGTTAACGTTATTGTCGACAGAAAGATTTTCAATACAAAGATCCAGATAAGATACGTACATTTATACATGTTCAAGCACATCTGTATTTCTCCACCAAACCCCATACCGTTACCACTCTATAGAATCGTCTTGGAGACACGTCTAAAGAGTGGCCAGAGAATAGGGTTTGGTGCAGAAATAAAGATTTTAGTATATGGGTACGCAACCATTATCTGTAGCTTCGATAAGTATCGTTATCGGAAGCGTAAATACAGGATGAATGTTATACAGTAAGCTCCTCTAGAAGTGTTCTCGAATGCGCCAAACAGATAAGGTGTTCCGCTGTGTACTTTCTTTTGACGAAAGGCTTACATCAATACAATTGACAGTGACAAAATTCGCGTGTGCTTACCAAACCGAAAGACGTAATAGTTTCTTTACCCATACAGCGAAATGTTTACCCCTGAGTCCTTGTTTATAGAAATATCTAAAACGATAAATTTACTAATCATAGCCTGTATACAATTAACGTTCAAAGTAGTATTAATGTCAATCTTTAACCCATTACCTCCTGGGCTATGTTTTAGATTCAACCACTTTGAATAAATTTACAAAAAGGAGTATTTACTAGAGAAAAGGAAATATGTAGGATTGTGTAGTTATGAAACCATTGTGAAGAATAGATAATTTGCTCCTATGGAGCAAATGCTCTATATATCACAATAGTTGCAAGACGTGACTTTCACAGTGGCGACAAATGGCGTTAATATGAGGAAATGGGTTAAGGTATGTGGCAGCGTAATACAGGGTAAAAGTCCCGCAGAAAACTCCGCATGGCACCAAGCAGTCAACTGGTTAAACTTTCTAAATTCTTCTTTACTAAAGTCCGGTTTCAGATCGGTTTCACTGTATTTCACAAGGGCTGCATGAGGTGCTTTTATAGCATTTACAAACTTACAAATCTGTATATTTTCCACCGGAAAGGCAACCATTTAGCTATGACACGAAAACATATATGTCAGCAACTATTTAACCGTTTCCCTGCTCTATGTTTTTTTTCCCAAATTTCACTGAATATTCAAGGACACAATATGAAAGATAGTAAGCATTTTAGAAATCAAAGAAACAATACTTTCAAATTCCATTAGCAAGCAAAGCATACCCTTATCAGACGGTTCCGATCTGGGGCTTCTCTGTTTGCAATTGCGTGAAAATGGCGTTTATTATGAAGTAAAGGGTTAACACAGTTCAGTGAAATGTATCTAATAGGAGCTTCTGTATCACGTTTGATTTGCATTAAGCTACCACCTTCCCTATAAACCCATAATTGGGCCTCTTTTTGATGGTCGCTTAATGCAGGTTCTACTGTACATAGAAAACTATACATATAGATATTGGGATAATTCATGCTGTATTAAGCAGCCATCTGACTAAACAAATCTAAAGCGTTCATGCTGAATTATTCTGTTTTAAGGACTGACATCAATACTTATTTGAAATTCTTGATTAGAAACTTTTTTACAGTCATTTTAATTTGTCTGTCAATAAGTATGATCACATTTGCCAGCCGGTTTCACATTGCGCAAACAATATCGCTGTTACATATTTCACTTTGAGGGGCAGTTTTGTATTTCCCCCGATATCACACCGTGAGTATAAAAGAACGTATGATGCAGACACCAAATACCCTGATCAGATGTCTAAGGAGTCCCCTTGTCCGGGACTACCCTGTTAATAAATATCTGAGGTAGAATATAAATGCCTGAGTAAAACAAACATTTTGCTTTTGCATATTTTATAGATGTATTTTACGTACTACATGGCGAGGTTTAAGAACATGTCAGGTACTATAATAAATACTGCCGTTCTGTCATATTTTGCCATTGTATTCGTTTGCAATGTAACATCACCTATACAATTGTTTCGCATATTTTAAAACGTCGTTATCGCGTATTCATTTGTCATTACAGTAAACACATCAACTCGTATGCTTCTCGTGAATTATTAAATACTTTGTTTCACACACGAATATGCTTACCACTCGTTTATTATCATCTGCTATTATTCGCATAATTTGATGAAGCACTTGAGCTCTAACCGTCCCTCGTAATGCATGATAAATCAAAAATGTAAATCATTCATTTAACTCATTACCTCATTCGCTATATTTTAGATGCATCCCCTTTGGATAAATCTACCGAAAAGGGGCATTAACTAGAGATAAGGAACATTTTAGAATTTTGTAGTTTGAAACCATT
Organism: Azorinus chamasolen; assembly: GCA_963576725.1. Classification (NCBI taxonomy): domain Eukaryota; kingdom Metazoa; phylum Mollusca; class Bivalvia; order Cardiida; family Solecurtidae; genus Azorinus; species Azorinus chamasolen. The sequence continues at coordinate 9,915,015 of OY755252.1, forward strand.
GGGATAAATAGAGCATTTGCTCCTTTAGGAGCAAATGCTCTATTCATCACAATGGTTTCATAAAGTGACTTTTACAGAGTCGTCAAAAGTCGTTAATATCAGGGAATGGGTTAATCTTTGTCTGCTAAAAATGTTGACGAGTATACAATGTATGTTACTTTATAATATTCACTTACTCTACTGAATACCATTAACAAACAGCTCGCTTAAAAACAAGTGGTTTGCCGCTCGGTCAAACTTTTCTCAAACTCTTGAACAAGTATTCTAATAGAGATGAATTTGGATGTGTTAATGCAGGTAGTTACTTAATGCAGGATGGAAAGCTAGCTGAAATGTTCTAGAGGAGCTTTTTGTGAGATTTTCAACCTGCATTAACCCTTTACCTGATAGAAGCGGCTTTAAGCGAGTTTAATATATTCCTCCGCTGAAGAAAATAGTTCCAATTTTTAAAATAATGAACATATAGCATCATAAATAGCTTCTATATTCTAGGAGGTGGTAGCTTAAAGCAGGCTGAAAGTAAAGCAGAATGCGCATTAAGGCGCATTCTGCTTTACTTTCAACCTGCTTTAAGTGGTCACCTGTCTTCAAAACTAGAAATAGGCTATTGGGTAAAGGGTTAAGCTGCATCCAGTCCCTAGACTGATATTCATACTAACTTTTAAGTCCGGTTTAGATGGGCTTTACTGAAAAAAAAATGTATCAGATTCGGAGTTTAAGCAAACTAATTAAGCAGGCTAATTGTTAACAAATTGCAGAAAAATTCATTCAAGCGAATTAGAAGGGAAGATATTGTGAAATTATGATGAAATATGTATGTCTTGAATACCGCTTAAGTCGGTGCTAGGGGGTGTGAGCAGTGTTGCTCTTTCAATTACTGCTCATAAAACCGAGTCTGCATTTTTCTCTTTTTGTGTTGGAATTTTTGCTTTCGGGGGGTCACCACACTTCAGAATTTATATAATCAAGTATGTTTATGCAGCTAAAGCTAACTTATGGTTTATTCATTCATAAGTGTGTGCTTAATTTCACGATAAAACCAGATCGTGCAATAACACTTATTATATCAAAATACCCCCAGATAAAAATAAGCTCTGTCGCCATTGTCTAGGTAAGTGGCTTACTAGGCTGGGAAGGATTTAAAATCAGCTTAGCGTGCTTAGTTTTAGCCAACCTGTCCCGAATTATAAGCCTCTCAGAAGATGGGATAACATCGTTCTCACGCAGACACGCCTCAAACCGTATTAACCCCCCAGTGACTTTTGTCACTGACCGTTCCAAGGCGGTGCTTCCATCTTCCCCCTATTGTGTGTTTGTTTTGTCTTTGTGCGTCTCTTGTTGTTTTTATAGTTATGTACATTTGCTGTTTCCTTGTGTTGCTGTTCGGGCGACTGTTTGTTCTGTATGTGGTGTTTCCTGCATGACTCATTTTTGTACTTTTTGTAATGATTTATCTAGCGAGACAAGTTATGAACAATAGGACAGCAGATAAATGTTCTTACTAAAAAATTAAAAAACAATTTCTCAACAAAACCCAATATTGTAATCGCTTTTATGAATTGTCTCTAAAGAGTAGACACATCATAGGTTTTTGTGGAGAGTTATTGTTGAACATGTTTTAACCCTTCGCTTGCTAATCGCGTCAATTTACCTACCTGTAAATAGTGAAGACCCAGATGGGACAGCTCCTGCAGGAGCTGTCTCATCAGGGTCTGCACTATTTACAAGTTGATTGTGCAACCAGTGCACTCCACAGCTGTGATTGCACAGCGAAATACTTGTACACAGTGGAGATATATGTAATTATACAACAGGACATGGGTAAAAAAAGGAGAAATGTAATTTAAAATTCAGCAAGCGAAGGGTTAATTTACACGTCTTATCTGGACCTCTGCAGCATAGTGCTGAATTGCATATTATTTGAATGATCCTTACCCAGAAACTAGTGTAAACACACTTAATGATAAAATCAGTATCAACCAGAGTTCTATATTATTCCACCGTCTGATATATTGATATTTCAAGCATTGAAAACAAGCAGTGCTATTGTGGACGACTGCAGAACACTGGAACTGAATATCATCGACGATTTGAAACCTTTACAAAGAACACTAGAAACATGTCACTGATAATACAATGCTGGTTATAAATCAGTTTAATATTTGATGATAATTTATTACTTCATGGGCTGTTATGTACAACTAACCACGAAAAGGTCATAGCCATTTAAAGCCAATGTTTTGTGTGTTACATTCTAGAACAAGAGATACAGGTGTGTATTAAAATACTAAAATCGTTAATTCTCCACCAAACCTTATGTTGTGGCAACCCGTTAGAATTGCCATGAAGTGGCGATTCTAAAATGTAGTCACAACATAGCATTTGGTGGAAAAATAAAGATATTGAAAATGTTATAATTTACAAATTTTATCTAGGACTTTGTTATATACTACAGTTGTTTCAACAATGTTAATAACATGGCTACTATCTGCTTTGGCGTATCTGTGTATGTACGTTCTTCCGAAATCCTACCTCGTAACTGCGGGCACTATTTCGTCAATCAACATACATGACAGAAGATCATGCGACAAGAGCGACAGCGTTTTCCAAACTTTGTGGGGGATATCCGTAGATGCATGCGTTGCAGAATGTAACAAAAGGACAAGTTGTAAAGCTGTGAACTTCATTAGGACCAGGAAACAATGTGAGCTATTGGTGACGGACTTGCATGATGCGATTGATAACAACAGAAGATCTTGCGTGTTTATCAGAAAGAGCGACGTAGTAGCTATACAAACGGTAAGAAATACACCTCACCTGGCACGTAAAATAACCGTTTTGCACAACACATCTACATGTATTACAGTAAATAAACTGTCTATATAGTACCAAACGCTCTATAGCGGCCACTAAATTACATCAATTATTTTGTGTTAAAAGCAGGTGGCTGCTTAAAGCAGGGTAAAAGTAAAACAGAACTCTCCCATAGGATCGTTCTGTTTTACTTTCACCTTGCTTTAAGCAGCCATCTGTCCTAAATACCAACTAATTAACCCTTCGCTTGCTATTCACGTCAATATACGTGCCTGTAAATAGTGAAGACCCAGATGAGACATCAGGAGTCTCATCAGGGTCCGCACTATTTACAAGTTGATTGTGCAACCAGTGCACTCCACAGCAGTGATTTTACAGCGAAATACGTGTACACAGTGAAGGCATATGTAATTATACCACAGGGCATGGGCAAAGAAGGAGAAATGTATTTTAAAATTCAGCAAGCGAAGGGATAACACAATTTAGTGGCCGTTATAGAGAGGTTTTACTGTAGAAGTTCTATATCTCTTCATCCAATATCAATATTTTATAGAACATGAGCGTTTGAGAATGTTGCTGTAATATGTACTTTAGAACAAAAACTAATATAAATGTTTATAACATCAAACACAGGGACGCGTTGCTATTGTGTCAGAAAAAAGAAAATTACACCATGTTGCCACTGGATGCTTATAGTTGCGTTAGGAAAAGCTACAATTGTGTAACATCCGAAAGTTTGGGAATGATGCAAGTGGACAGTTAATGAGATTATGTTGCACCTATTACTTGCGTTAAAAGTTTATCAAAGTTAAACGTTTGCAATACCCGATTGAATGGGGACGATGTTGCTATATATGAGATATGCCAGAAAAAGAAAAAAAACTCCTTCTGTTAAAAGTGCTTAATACCTAAAGGTGTAGTAATTTTCCTCCAATATGCGCACTATAACAAGAATTTGATTTGAAATCTTTTAATACCCAAAAGTATGGGAATGGTGCCCAATGCAGTGCAACAGTAATGCAGAAAACCCCACCAACAGTTTTCGTAATATGTGTTGTTCTTCATTAAGTTGGTTTTAAAGTATATAACTTCTCTCTACATAAGGACATTTAATCGTTAGCCTGCTGGCCAAATGTTTTAACACAATTTTCCCCTACTACATTTTCAAAATCTAACGAGTATAAGAAATGTGTCTAAGAACAAGCAATCGGGTTAGCACGTAGCTTAGATCCTGTTTAAATGCTGATTTAGCCCTGGCTTCCTGGGTGTTTTGTCTATGTATTCCTGTCGAAACAGGAACTGCCTAGAATGCTAATAAGGCAATTATAGATAAACAGTCATTACCTTAAATTTCAGATCAAATGTAAGGCTCTAGTATTTGACAACCTGAATTCCTAAACACATAAAAGTCTCGCTAATATGACCAATCCAGTGTAATTTTAGTAATAATATGTTGTAGGTGAATGCGAGACTAACGTTAGACAGAAAGTTCATATATGAGCAATCGGCATTACTGTCGTTCAGTACTAAGTAACCGTCTGCATTTTTACAGCACCCTATGTTAATACATTATGTGGTTTTGAAAACAAGCGCCGTGTTATGTGGCATTTCATGCAATTCATCATAATCAAAATGGTGCCCTGCAATAGTTATTACAAAAGACAGCAGTGTGTTTTATTGAAAACTTATTTTGAATTTTTTCTATAGAATACATGTAGATGTTTACAAATCAAATCGCAAGGACTACATTTTAACACCCATCTCTTGAACTCATAGTAAATATTGGTTTAAGTAGTTTTGTGAGTTAAAGAAACACTATTGATTTTGGTATTTGTTGCATTTTTGATGATTAGTGAATTAGTGAGTTATAATAATTATTTTTTCTATCAACAAATAGCGATGTGTTTGGTTTAAAATAATAATATTGACAGATTGATGTTTAAAAATGTAACTGCAGTACTCACAGTGTGCATAGATTACCGGTACTAACTGAAACGATAAATAAACATATTAAATTTACTTTAAATATTAAATTGTGCAACATAATAGCAAAATTCAAATCGATAAATCGTACTATATGTAACATTAGGAAACATTCGTAGACAGGATAGAAATGTTAAACTGCATATAAAAAGCATTATTGATAGCTGTTGGGCACCAGGGTATATTTCATTGTTTTATTGATAATGTCCGTTTTAAGAAATGCGAACCTTTACTAAACTGTAGACGAACTTAATGACCGGAATGTTATTAGGTATTTAGCATCTACCCGTTGGAGGCTGCAAACGAATAAACAATCGGAAAATGATAACACATAAACATATACCTTGTAATCATATCACTATGTATTCGGACAAACAAGTATAATTATGCAAATAGTGCAGACCAAGATAAAGCGGCTTCTGAAGTAGCCGTTTGATCTTGTTTTACAATAATATGTACTATATCAGTATTAGGAGTTTTTTCAAAATAGATTAAAACTGAATGTATTGCCATCGATGTTTTTTGCGCGTACCTAACCACACACGTATCCCACCTTCACCAAAGTAAAAATGTAAAACTATCCAACATACGGACAACCCTCCAACATGAGTTTTGATGCCAATACTAATATTGTATACAAAAAGCGTCCGGAACTCTTTACTCCATAAACACGCAGTTTTACGCCTTTGCAAGCACAATAGATCCAGATCAGACGACACATATTGGAGCCATGTGATCAGGATCAGCTCTGTTTGCTTAAATGATATAGATGATTATGATTCTCCTGTTTCTTTCTTGGTAAAATATTGATATGTTCATGTACTATAATCAATATTAATCTTAATAATAAAGGGTTTTAAAATGTAGTAGGGGCAATTATTCCACGCTTAATTGTTCATTACATTATTGCATGTTTTATAGCAAGTTTTGGGCTTGTAATGGTCACCAAATTTTAACACATTTTTCTCACTTAACACCCAGTGCCAGAGTTGTCCGACAGGACAGATGTGTGATCCTCTCTCAAGAGCATGTGTATATAAAGGTGAGTAAATTTTGTGTAACTTGCAATATCGATTAACCCATTGATGTAAATGGTTTATACCATTACAATCTTTAATTAAATGTGCCTCTTAACATGCAAAATGGATTGTTCCAAAATAACATCTAGACGGGGATTTCTTAAGTATTATGGAAATAAATGACAGGTTAGTGAAATATACAACAGTTTCAGCTACGCATTCTTTTAAATAATAAAGCGTTAAAGAGGGGACGTCCTACAATGCATGCATATTTCCAATAATATCATAAAACTTATTATTTGTTATGTACAATCATTATTATGAAGATTGTCAATTTGAACTTATATCGAAATATGCCCCTGTGATACAAAACAAACCGATTTCATCAATACTTATGATTTTTGTTCTACAGTAAAGTACTATCGGCCTTTTGTTTCGCATTTTGCCGATGATAACCCGATCCTTCCATTGCTTACGCTATAGCTTTTCTCGAAAATGGTCTGGGAGGCGCATATTGCGCGAACTGATACGAAAATAAAACCCAACCCGAATAAACCGAAACATCGGGGAATAAAATCGGGATCGTCGATATCAAACACATGGATATTTTGCCATTTTCAACCTTTATTGGATAGATTTTCTTGCAGTATACTACTTTTCAGCATATAAACAAATGAGTTTTGTATATTTTAGGTATTTTGAAACGCGTCGAATGTAGGGAATTCCCCTTTTAACAACTCCATCATGTGGTATTGCAGGTGTGATTGTATATTTGGTCTGCCTGCCACTTTAATGTTGTCAAGTGTCATATAGTTTGTGTTCTGTAAAAATACCTTTGCAAACAACATTTTACCCTTTTTTACGCTGTAGTATACCTATGCTGTGCTATCAAATATCTAACCCTTTGTGTTCTTTAGTAAACCTTTACATACCAAATATGTTATTTCTCATATCTTGGCAAACAAAACTTCCACGCAACCAAATACACACATACGTGTGCACGCATGTTAGGTCTGTTTGTTCCTATGTAAGGTTGTGACGAATATAAGTGAAATGAAAATATAGGCGGTGAAAACTGAAGGTTGATATCGGGTAATGACTGCAGCATTGCTGAATATACTGTTAAGGATTATAGAAGTCATTTGTTATAACATTGCAATCCTTTCCCTGCTGTGAAAACAAATGTTTGTCCAAATTTGGAACTGGTGCACTTCTCCGAATAGACCAAGTGTTTAAGAAGTATGGCTCCTGATGAGATTCAGAGTCAATTGGCATGTTATCTGAACCCAGTGTGTTTCCAAATGAGAGTCACATTGTATTTTAATTTGTACTTTTTATGGGGGGGGGGGGGTTCTCAAACGAAGTATTTTGTATGTAACTTTGATTATCGAAATAATCACACTTTCTAGTGCGATACAGTATAGGCTAATTTGGTACTACAGACATTTTCATAAGTTCCAACATACGACGATCTGGGTCCAAGGTTATAAAACTGAGTCTGAGTCTGTTATCATTCTCAAGTATCTGATTGGTCAGATTCTGAGCAAGCTCAGAATCTGACCAATCATATGCTTGAGAATGATTTCAGTCTCACGTAAAGTGTTTTATAACCTCGGAACCAGGCTGCGATCGTCGTACGTTAGAATTTACGGTATGTACAGTCGTACGATCTTTAGAGAAGTGGATCACAAATGCAAAGCTGGGCTTACATTGTCAGACTAATTGATATTGTGGTGGTGCTTTTTGTTTTGCAAGGGAACAGTTTCTTACAAAATCGGCGTTTTATCGGCACACTTGCCTTTATTTCTTAATATACTGTCACCTTTCCTCTGTTTCCAAAATAGCAGTTTGTATAATATTACAAACTTAATAACATGAAAGAGCGAGTTAAATCTCCGACCCGGTCAAATCTTCCACTTTAATCTAATCCTAGAATTCCTCTCTCGTCTGTTGCTTATTATACTATTGCGATGTGTGTTAATGTTTTACTACGTATCGGTATTTCATATTAGGTACGTTAGGGAGTTGGGTCGCGAATAAAAGACGTTAAACAAGTATGCCTTACCTTTTTCATTTTTGATGCTAACGCTTTACTGCATATATACTATCTATCATGTTGGAGGAGAGTTTATGTGATATGCGTCATGACTTAACATTTTATAGCCATATCTTTGACCTTTGTCAGCATTTACTCATATTTGTTTTTCAAAGAATGTGCGAGATTCCCCATGTCACATGGCGTTGTACAAGGGAATATGCTTACTGTGGGATCGAAAGCAAAGACTGTGCCCGACATTGGGTACACGTTAGGATCCCAGTCTCCCACATCTGTGTGTCAGTCTGATGGGACATGGAACAACGTACCAATACCGGAACTTATAGGTAGGTGATGGCAGGCAGTCAGAAAAGAGGTACCCGCAAGTTGCAAGTATGCATTACGTAATCATTTACCCGCTGTGAAATTAACAGTGTCTGCTTACATTTGGAACAGGTGTATTGTCGACTATTTCTATTACGATAACGTGTTTAAGAAACTATAGACTGAATGTCAAAAAACTTGGATCGTGATGAGATAGCATGTGTCCTAGCGCTTCATCCAGATTCAAGATGTTTGCAAAATCCTGTAAATTCATTCATATGTTAAATATTGGTGCAAATAAAACGAAACATTCCACTCAGGTATTTAATAATTAATTGAAATCATTAATACACACGCTTTGCTTTATTAAGCAAGAAGGTTCTTATTCATTCTTTCAAGGTCATGGCGATCTTGGTGCGAAGGTAAACTTATTATCAGAAGTTCGTGTCGGTTTGATGCCCAAAATCCTGCGTAGGTTATATTTGCTTTCTTTTATCACCTCCCTTTAGAATTTGTAATTTGAGGGTACGTGCTATGGCCACTCTACATAACTGTATAATACGAAACATGAAAATACGTACATGAAAAAGATAAAACCTTCTGGTCGATTGTAGCAACTATGCTTGACTCTGGTTACATGTTTATAAGTGTGTGTCCCATTCCTCAAAATTGCTTTTTGCAGCGTAATTGATGCTAACCTGGCCAGTTTTGAAGTGTATGACAATTAAAGACGAAATATTGAGAACCGTAGTTCGGGAAGATTGTTGGTTAAGATAGAAGGAGTGTAATGTAGGAAAATCCCAAATGATCTTCGTGTTTCAAATTCACTGTGTACATGTATTAAGCTGCCATTTGTCTTTACACTTACTCTATAAACCCACATTTTAATGCATTTATAAACGGAGTAGAACAAGATCAGACGGCCCATGTTCTGCTATGTTTGCTTACCAATTCTGCAGTGGTAAATAGTCATAGAGTATAGGATTAATGGCCGTTCTCCTTTGAGTGTTCAGTTTAACAGGGTTTTATGGTGTTTGTCTTACAGACTGTGGTACACCCCCATCAGTATCTCACGCTAACCTGATAGACGGAGAACATGTGTACGGTTCCATCAGAACTTACACATGTGAGGACAAGTATGCTGTTAGTCCGACAAATGCAGACATGACAGTAAAGTGTGAGGCCAGCGCTACTTGGTCGCAAACAATATTTGAATGTGGTACGTTTGTTTTGGATTTGCTGTCAAGTCAGCAATGCTGTAGTTATTATCTGATGTTCAGCTTATTACAATTTTATCATAAACATACCTCTTAGCCTTATACTCGATGTGAAAAAGGACGGCTGTCTAAAGTTAAGTCTGGTGCAATTTTAACTACTCAAGAATTCGATCAAGCTTTTGCGAAACCATAGTCCAAGGTCTGAGTCTGAGATCGTTATCAAGTATCTGATTGGTCAGATTCTGAGCAAGCTCAGAAACTGACCAATCAGATGCTTTAAAATGAACTCAGATTCAGGCAAAAAAGTTTATAACCTCGGGGCCATACTGACAGAGCTGGGGTCATGATGGGACGCTGACTTATTGGGACTTAGTATTTCTGTAAATGTGAGTGTTACACAGACAGACACTTTGTCATGATAATAATAATAACGCTTCTCTTGCTAAATTTTAAAATACATTTCCCCCTTTTTACCCACGCCCTGTTGAATAATTACATATATCTGTGTATAATAATTTCGCTGTGCAATCACTGCTGTGGAGTGCACTGGTTGCACAATCAACTTGTAAATAGTGCAGACCCTGATGAGACAGCTCCTGCAGGAGCTGTCTCATCTGAGTCTTCACTTTTTACAGGTAGGTATATTGACGTGAATAGCAAGCGAAAGGTTAACCCCTCTTTTGTTTTGCTATAGCTGTCTAACGAATTCTGAAAGTAGGAGAACCTTCGGAAGCAAAGGCAGCAATGCAAAATGAGAAATATGCAGACTCGGTTTGATTGAGTCTGTTCATGAGCAGTAATGTAAGGTGCAGCGTTACTCACGCCTCTTAGCATCGGCGTAAGCAGTATTCAATTTTCAAAACAATATGATCCAGAAGGACCAGAAAGTATAACAACACTGAGAATTAAGTACGGGACGATTTTTACGGAAAGCCTGATATATGAATAATTCAGAGCTACACTAACATACTAAAATCGCCATTTCTCCGAAAAAACCCTATATTGTGACCAGTCTTTACAATCGTCTCTTCGAAACGATTATAAGGAGTGGTCACAGTTTACGGTTTGGTCGTGAGAGAAATGAGATATTCTTGAAAATGTTTAAATTTTCACATCTTATCTACACATTATTAATGACTACCTGTTTTACGGTCTAGGTAATCTGCAGAATACAGTGAAGTGATTGGCAGAGCGGTCCGTCCACTTTACTTTTGAAATGCAAGGCATATTCGAATGCACTTAAAAATATAACTGGGACTTAATATGGCATGGACCCTGGGGAGACGTTATTATCTGTATGGTTACCATCTCCACTGTACTGGGCTAAAAGTACATTCATAGAGTTTAAGGAGTAGACCAGTTAAACTTTCAATGCGGGAAATGAGTTTACTGTATTTTATAAGTTTAGACCCAAATCAGAGGTATCCCAGATCACTCTGATCAGGATCAAGACATTCAGAAACCTCCGGCACAGTATATGCCTTCATACTGAACTGGTTCCGTAAGCAACATCATATAATTTCCCTTTGATCATTCAATGCTATCAAAGGAATAATCATTACCAACATTTACCTATACAAACAGGATACTTACCCGTATATGTCCCATGCCACATGAGCCTTTGTTCTTTTGTATGCCACTCGACTTGCATCTACATGCAGTTTCTCATCAGGATCAAAGCGGTTTTACACTCAAGCAACAGATTCACAAAAGCTGGATTGAATCCAAGTGTTTTAACTGAAGGGTAGGACTTCTACTGATCCCATGCCACATCTACTGCTTTAATCCTCTCCATATTTAATATTCATGTAAGAAAAAACGTCATCATTACTATAAAATATAGTATATGTTGTAATTGGATATGAAAATAAAACTTTTAGGTACTGGTAGAAACTGTAGAATGGGATTTGTATTACACTATAAGCAACCAGAGCACAGTTGTAGTTAAACGTGATACAGAAAACTGATAGATATAGAAGTTATCTGCATTATTTTTGTCCTGTATCAAACATTTCTTTTCAAATGCATTATTTAATATGCATGTAAGAAAACATGACACCAAGCCTATTCATTATATGAATGTGTACAGCGGCATATGGACACAGGCTTTTTAGTATTGGTAGCAACCGTTGAGTTACATCTACATGTATTTATGTATTTACAGACCGTTATTAGTTGTCACCTTCAGAAGCAGTTGAATCTACTTTGTTTGAAAAGGTGTGAAAAAGACTACGTATATGACAGACATGGTTAAACATCCAATTTGCTTGCAATATGTAATGGTCATAGTTTAGTTCCTTGGAATTGTGTATACTTATTACGAAAACAGGTTGCACAATGTTACCTATTAATGCGTCAACAATGTATTCATATGTAAACATATGTAACTGTGACATCCTAACATTAACATGCGTATTTCGGAATATTCTGCAAAGTATCCAATACTCCAGAGGTTACTGCCAAAATATTGACGAAGTATACTTCAGCAAATATCGTAAAACCATAATGTTTTCCGTATACATTACAAACGTATGTCGAATAAGTTACAAACCTTTCGCCCACTAACGTATTATGTTTGATGTTTTGTTGCAAGTGCTCCCTTGCGGTGATGGTGATATATGGCAGTACATGGAAGCTATCGGAACCTGCTACACAGCTAATGCACAAGTCATGACACATGCATTAGCTACAGTAAGTAATTGCTACCGAGTGCAATTTAGGACGATTTACGGTGTATTTGTAGTATCTAAGTCGTTTATGCTTAAAATAATGCGTTATGCACGTATTCATATTCCACACGTCTGTTTATAGTTTGTGTTTTATTGATTGCAAGGGAATGGCAGTGTTTAAGACATACAGTCACAGGTCGAACACTACATAGATATCACTTTAATGATTTTAGTATGAGGATATCAGAACTACTGTTCATTTAACTCAATTTGTCTCTTATATATTTATTCTTCCGGATTAAGAACATATTAATTCATTTGTATTATTGTTTTTCGGGAACCCTTTGTCCGGGTTTCCCCTGACTATATTTAAATAAAGGTTTAATTTCTGAAACAATGTTTATCAATTGTAAACGTGTTCATTTAAAATAACAAATGGCAGACGAATGGTGTCGAATGTATCATTCTGTTTTAACAAGAGGGTGGCATTATACGTGATCCGTTTATTTTCAGTATGCAATTAATCCCTATAGAGAAATGGTTTTCTCTGCCATCCATGTGCATTACATCATCTGCTTGACATTTGCAAACAGAGAGCTAAACGACTGACTAAATTAGCATGTTTAAAATGAAATGTTGGTGTTTTCTTTCTTGTTATCGTATGGAGTAGATGGATATGTCTAAAACCGATGCGATAGTCTACTCTGTCCTAAAATGAAAAACTCTCGATTCAAATAGATTGACAAATTTACTTATAAAACATAACTCAAATAACAATGTATTGTCTATACATTTCGAGTCGGGATTACATATAAAAAATGGAAAAGGTACACTATTGATTCAGTTAAACATTTGTCGAAAATGTTGCGTATTTATCTATGCTGACTGTACACAATGCCTAGTGCAAAACATAGCTATAATGCATTATATTAAGTATTCTACTGCACGTGTAATTATGTATGATATTATGATCAGGTAAGTCAACCTGCGTGACTAAAGTAAGAATACATTTACATAACACCTGTGTTACATTATGTGTTTAGGAACAAACAACCGTTTGGATTTCTTGTCAACAGTAGATAGTTCCACTACATACTTCAGCACACAATCTGAATACAACTGATCTAAGTATAATTTCAGAGATACATTAAATGGTTAGATGTATCAATGCTTATAAATCACTTAGTGACTCTCGTTTCTTAACCCTTTCCAGTACATATTCAGTAAATATTCATGTGAGAAATAAAGACGTACGACTACTAATAAGCCGATGTTGTATGATGACCTAGGAATGGTGGACTTTTTTACCATAGCGGAAACTGTAGAATATGATCTAAATAATTGCATAGGCAATACAAAATGCTGGTCAAATAGTTCTGACGTAAGTCTTTTCTCTAATCAAATACGTAAATACGCGCCTTTGTAATGTATAAGTGTGAATGAAATCGAATGGATATAATAAGTTGTGGGAAGAGCATGTGCATATAGCGGTTATATTGAAACAAATGACATTTACGTTTCCTTGTGTCAACATTACCGTATATTCCAGAAATAAGTATTGAAATTTGATGTTTCGTTGGCACTCGTGGTGCTACATTAATGTTGATATCATTTTTTTCTAAGCAGCGTCCAAATATTATTTCGGCATATTGCGTAATATGTTCTATGAAAATTGTACATTTCTTTTCAGACTATATACTATGTTAATGTCGGATACTTTAAAGGCATGGTTGGGTTTATATACTATTATATATAATCTAGATTTGCCACATGAGAAGTAGGATTGTCTCAATAAGCATCTTTAATTACCATGTAACATAAAATGTTGTGCAGAGCTTCAAGGCGTCGTATTGTTTTGTTCAGGTTGAGCATTGAAATAAGTTTACTATATGTATGAACTATGCGCTATTGTGTGTTCATATTGTTTAGGTTGTTAGTGAAAACCGCAATAAAAACGTGTTCGGAAATTATTCGTAGTTATTATTCTGGGAATTTGAAACACGTATATACATTCTATTACATCTATCCAGTAGTAATGGTATCTGGATGTTTTTAATTGATTTGCTTCTACAGATATTACAAAGAAGATCCAATCTGATGTGTACTCTTGTTGAAATTTGTATGAGAGACATATAATAACCATTGCACTTTGAAGATAGATTCTTTAGTGGCACTATTCCCTATTTAGTGATTGTGTTCCATCATAATGTATATTTGAGTGGTATTGTTCGGTTGCACAATTATAGTAGTGGTGTTATTCGGTTTTTATTATACGTTACATGTAGTGGTTTTAATCCGTTTCTATGTACATGTATTAACCACTTCCTTGATGTATATTCATGTAAGAAATAATGACTTCATGAATATTAATGAAACTATTATTTATAATGGCATATGAACACATGGCATTTGGCTCAGGCAGAGGCTGTAGAATCAGACCTATATAACATCATAAACAAACAGACCATACCCAGATCAGACGGTCCGATATGAGCCGTTTGATCTGGGTATACTCTGTTTGCACATGCGCGAAAATTGGCTTACATACGAGAAAGGGTCAATCGGTTCCAAATAAAATGTACAGTTACAATGTTCAGTTTATTGGTTCTTTACTACTGTAATGCATAGTTAATGTTGTTTCATATGAAGTCGTTTCGCTGGTTCAAATAATTCCGTTGCAATGCATATTTAACTTGTTTTAGTAGTATTTAGTTGTAAAATATTTCATTCGTATTGTGCCGTTCCAGTATATATTAAAGTTGTATTGTGTCATTTAAATTTATAGTTTAGTGATTTAATTTCTTTCCAATTTATATTTTAGAGTCACTGTTTGGATTTGGGCGCTTATCTGATCACGCTCGGAAGTCAGGTGGAGAGTAACACAGCTAAGACGTTTATCTCCTTAACTAGTGAGTATAGTGTCCATTCACGTATGATTATGTTGTTTGCTAAGGGAATTTAGATGACAAAGAGTGTCGAGACTTATCACATAGCTCTTCCGGACTGGGTCTACACTGATTGCAAATTCCAGTGTATGCTCGCCACAATCAGAATAACACTTTAGTTACAAAATATAATTTTAGATTTTATATTTAATACAATGTGAAGAACTAATAATTGGTTTTCAGTTAACCTTACTAATCTCTCTAAATTAACCACTAAACGAAAATACCATCATCCCGAAATTGAACACATTGTAAAAAGCTTTGATCCAGATGGAACTCGGCGTTTCAAAATCATCCAATGTGTTTGACACTTTTTCGATATATTCTACAAACTAAGATAGTAATTTATCAAAAGTGTGATACTGTTTAATTACAATTGAACCAGATTCAGATTCAACTTTGCGTAAAATTGTCGAACAGAAAACAGATTAGGGTTACGAGAAGGGATGTTTATTAACGCTTATGCACATCACTGTTCAAATCATCACGACATGGATCGCCTTTGCAAACCACTTGGGTGCATTTGAGACATCAGGATTCAAACTGTTTGGAACTCGGCCAATAACTTTTATATCACCAGAAAAAAATCACCAGATTAGACTTTTAAGCAGAAATTATTTTGAAAAATCCGTTGCTACTTTTGCTTTTACAATATATATATACTTCACAAAGGTAGGTGTTAAGGGTATATTCGCCCAATTAAGGAACATTTAATTTTACCAGAATATGAAGTTTTCAAAAAATACTATTTTTATTGTACAAATTGCTTTTAAAAT
Source organism: Azorinus chamasolen (assembly GCA_963576725.1). Taxonomy (NCBI): domain Eukaryota; kingdom Metazoa; phylum Mollusca; class Bivalvia; order Cardiida; family Solecurtidae; genus Azorinus; species Azorinus chamasolen. The sequence continues at coordinate 9,930,797 of OY755252.1, forward strand.
GATGAATATTATGTTCTTTGCCTTTTTGGCAGTGACACAATTGTTTTTGGCATAATTTTGATGACCAGAAAACCCTTATTTCTAGCATTATTTGCATCTTTGCCCAAATTTCAGCTGAAAAAGTCCAATTATTGCATAAGTTAGTATGGTGACCAATGTTTTTTCCTCATGTTTGAATCCAGCTATTGTAATAGTATATTCACACTGAAGATTATATGTTTGTATTGTTAGATTTTTGTAAGTCTTAACACACATATGCATCTTCTTCATAACTTTTTATGAGAAAATTGAGCTCGCTTGCCCTTATAAGTGAAACAGAAGCAAGTAAGTGATTTGTTTTATCTAAACAAAAGGATCACATAGCAATTGATGACTGAATGTTATCTGGTCTGGGAACTCGGGCGGTTTTATACATTTACGAATGGTAAATTGATAAAACAAATTTTTGAAATGGTTACCATGACAACATAATTTGTTTCATTTTTCATTGTTTTGTGTTTAGAATGCTTTAATAAGTATTTCTGCAAACTTTCATCAAATTCTTATTTAAATTTCAAATAGGCGAGTATCCCTTTAATTACATGTGTGGTGGTCGTAAAAAGTCGCCCGTACTTCATTCTCAGTGTTGTTATATTTTCTGGTCCTTTGCGACGTTTTGATGTTATTAGTTTTGAAAATTGAATACTACTTAAGCCGGTGCTAGGGCGTGAGTAGTGTTTCACTTTTAATTACTACTTATGAACATACTCAATAAACCGAGTCAGCAATTTTCTCTATATGCATTGCTACAATACATAAATGTGCTTTCGAAGGATCTCAAACTTTCCAAATATATGTACTTCACAACAGCAGGTGTTAAGTGTTTGTGTGGCTGTCGTAAAATATCGCCCGTACTTCATTCTCCGTGTTGTTATATTTTCGGGTTCTTCGGGATCATTAGTTTTGATTTCATTTGTTTTGAAAGTTGAACACTGTTTAAGCCTGTGCTAGGGGTCATGAGTAGTGTTACACATTTAATTACTCCCCATGAACAGACTCAATGATACCGAGTCTGCAATTTTCGCTATTTGTATTGCTACTTTCGCTTTTGAATGATATCCCGCTTTCAGAATATATGTCTTTGTTTACGATTCTAGATGACGTGACGTACTTCAGTGGATGGTGGCTCGGTATTGAATTGATCGGTGGAAAATGGGTTTACCAAGATACCGAAACCCCTCTCGGGTTTATAGGCTGGGCTCCGAATGAACCTAATTCTGGAAGAAATGAAAACTGTGCTGAATTAAGTTTCGATATGTCAGGATGGAACGATGTAGGTTGCAACGAACTCAAGAGTGTTGCTTGTGAAAAGAGGTACAGCTCAATACATAACATTCATTGAAGACATATCAATCTAATTTGAATTTAACGTGCATACTTCTACAATATATACTTCTATTCAGCAGCAGTAATTTTACATGTATACATGATCTATCAAATGCCATAATTTCGATTAGAAGTTCATTTTGCAGTTTTCTGGTAAATATTAAAATAAATCTTTAAAACGTGTGATGACATTTGCAAACAGTTTGTGTTCAAATGAGTACCGAAGCAAATTGGCGACCGATCATGATACAAAGTGGTTGACACCCTGAACGGGTAAATGGATGGAACTTTTGAGATAAAACATTTATGCCAGGGATACTGTACGCAGCAAGCCAGTCGTTTATACCAACAAACCAATCATAAGGATACACTAGACGGCACGGGTAAATATTGCGCAACATCTGGAGGCCAGATTAACATATAGTATCAACATAAGTGACTGTCAAACACAGAAAAGAATAATTCAGATTAGTTTCTGAGTAAACAAGCGATACATGTGTCAGATACACTGTGTGGGACCTGGTGAGATGTCTATGATTATAATTTAAATATAGCAGTTTCAGCGCGAGAATCGAGTCACTAATGTCCTTTGCAAAGAGCAGTTTAGACCGAGATGAGAGGGTTCCTAGAGGGGCACTCTCATCAGGGTTTGCACTGATTGTCATTTTATAATGTTCTTGTAAAACATCCTGAATATTAAAGGTACGTTTCACCTCTTGGAATTTCAAAATTATGTATTAGATCACTCAACGCTGGAAGGGTTAATAAAAACTTACAAATGGACAGTCTGTGTTTATACGTTCCACGCAAACGCTATTCACTTGTTGGATCTACAGTAAAACCTCGATAATTCGTACTTTTACCATATAAGTATGTTTAACCTTTTTGGCAGATGGCAGCGTAATGCAAAGAGGAAAGGCTACAGACAGCCTACAAGAGCCTTCTGCATGACTTTCACATTGCAATAAGCGGCAACCTATCTTAAAGATCGATAATAATATATTCTGAAAGTGGGAATGGGCAAAGGTAGCAATGTGAAAAGAGAAAATTCGTAGTCTCGGTTTTATTGAATATGTTCATGAGTAGTAATTAAAAGTGCAACACTACTCATGCAACTTACACCGGCTTAAGCAGTATTCTATTTCCAAACCTAATGACATAAAAACTAATGATCCCAAAGGATCAGAAAATATAACAAAACTGAGAATGTATATATATGAAAACAGTTTGGATCCAGTTTAGACACCAGTAACACGGTGTCTCGCCAATATCCAACTTGATGTATACTCTAGTTGAAATTTGTGTGAGGGAATTATAATAATCATTGCACGTTTCAGATATACTCTTAATATATTTGAATGTTCGAACAATCGATATATTACTGTAGTTTGTATTTTTCAGGTCAAATATGGACTGAATAAAATGGATTGGAATTCGACTGCAGATATGTTGTATCAGTTGGTTAACAAGTGTCTACTAAGACGATTCTAGAAGACTTTTAATGTTATGGAGTGTTATGAGATTGACCTGTTTTTTGTCGTACTTCTCGATTACAGAAACATTTATGGTGTTACTAGACGTCACAACTCATTATGATATGACTTAAGCTTAATTCAGAAAATATATCCCTTTCCGCATATATATTTGTCAATGTTCGTTTGACATCGATGATAGGTAAATTTTCTAAGAGATCACTCAACCCATTTATTTTCATATCCTTTAAACCTTACTGTGCGGGACACGAGTCACTAATGTCCTTTGCAAACAGTGAAGACCCAGATGAGAGGGCTCCTAGAGGAGCTCTCTCATCAGGGTCTGCGCTGTTTGTCATGTTACACTTTTCTTTAAAAAAATCACTAAATATTCACCATAAGCATGACTTGTTTGAATTTTGAAATAGTCCATTTGAAAACACGTTGTAAGGGTTAAGGACCATCCATCGAGATCTTATTTTGGAACCTGCCTATTGTCATATTGCGGGTTACAGGGAACATAAAGTCTGCCAATTTAAGCCTTTAAACAACACTTGACATGTATGGGTGAAATTTCACTGCCGAACATTATCTGCAGACTATGCCGTCTGCTTTATTTTTTATTTTATTTTATATTTTCATCTTTATTATCATAATGAGTTTGATCTTTGTGAGACATTGGTAGCTCAACTCAAAGATACAATACTACCCACTTTTACCAATAAAGGTGTTTAATGTTTCCCTGAGATATAAATGAGTTCCATACCTGTCCTTTTAAAAAATGTATTGATTGGTTACATGGAAACAAATTTGACTTTGGCTACTATAAGTACCGTGCGTAGGAATTCAAACACCACTTATTAGCAGTAACTCCGTATATAGTATGATACGTCCTAGTATCATAGACTGTTTGATATTCAGGATTATGTTCAAATCCGGTGACTGTGCAGGCTGTGTTGGATCTTTCTGACCCTGTTAACATCTATTCTACAGCACGGTGTGCATGTGCATTGTCGTCCTGAAATATGCATGACTTGCAGGAAAGTGTCTTGCTATTGCTGTCCACACATTACCTTAAAGTATATCTCCATATTTCTATGCATTTATATTTCTCTCAACGCCAGCAACAGTTCTTACACCATTCCATGAAATGCAGTCCAATACAATCACTTTCGACACTCCTTCTTGTCTGATGTCACTAAGTCTGTCTCTTGACTTTCATACACAACTAGATGTGTTTGTGAATCACTATGCCCCGACCTTTGATCCTGAAGTGTAACCTTTAACTTGGACCCATGGACCAGGATTTGTACGCGACACATCGTCTTTGTCTGGTGAACATTTGGGCAAGGTTATTTTGAAATCGATTCACATATAAAAAGGTTATAGGACACGATCTTTGGGACAGACGGATGGAAGGACAATGCGATTACTATATGCCCGCCGCTTCGGGCATAAAATAACTGTATCCATCATCCCAGAAACTGACAACTTCCTTTTCTCTCTACACCATGCATTCTCTATTGACTTTTGGTACAGTTTCCTTTTATTTGACTCAACGTCGTCATGTGTTCAAGTAGTTTATCTATAAATAGAACGTCAGTATTTTATGTATATATTGTTGCAACCCAGTTGAATGGTCAACATAAACCGTGGGTTCTAAGACACAACAGATTCAGTGGCCAGTTTATTTTTATTGTTATACCAGTTTCATAATATTAAATAAATTCATACATATAATCTACAAGCTGTTTAAACTCAAGTCTCAAATATAATGCATAATCTATCGTTTTACCAGATTTGGGAAGTAACTATATCATTTCATAATCATTTCTCACCTCTCTCGGATTATTCATTTCTATTTTGTATCAATTTCAAGAGGTGATCATTTAAAATTCGTTTTCCGTTCTAACAGCCGCAACGTCGAGGTCCGCCTTTTATACTAGTATTTCGGTGACGTCATCACAACAGCCGCATGGGAAATCGGTTCAACTGATAGACGCGCCATATATGATTAAACCTTCCACAACGGAATATGATACGTAAACTTGGTATTAATGGAACGTAAATATTATGTTCTATTGATATTTATCTGTAAGTAATACTGACATACGTTAAATAAGTATACAAATGGTCATTTTATACTCTAAGATGTCGGGATCAATCAGACGCTTGATCGCATGACAAGTTACAGTAACACCATTTTCAACCGGTCGGAAATCACACAACATCTAGCCTGATCATAACAATATTGATTTAAATCCATTGGTCAATGGGAGAAAAGGCTACAATTTTCATGACGTGGCGTTAACTCCCTTGATTTACGAAGACTTATTTCATCTACATAAGTGTAAAAACAGATATGATGTCTCTGTTCATGAATAGGGAGTTCGATATGAGTGGTTGATAGGGATGTGAGTGATGAGTGGAGAACGTGACATTATTTTGTTATATTTGTCTGTACAAATAAATGTTTAAACCATGTTGTGTTGTTTGGTCACAATGACGTAGATTTACAAATACATCTGATAGTAATAGATAGTAAAAAAAGTAGTTCCGTAGTATCGGCTACTGGTTACCTTCTTCTTGTAAATCATGGAACAATGGCAAAGACGAAGCTCTTTACGTTCATTTAGAAATGAATGTCGAACTTCAGATCGGCGGTTTTGTGTAAGCGTTACTGGAATGAAATTATTTATTATATGGACGCTCTAGACATGTTCTACTGTAAATGGTTCTTCATGTCAACGCTTAGATTGATATATAGATAGATAGATATATAGATAGATATATAGATAGATAAATTTATTTCGGTAAAAGGTGTACATAACCTGGCAAAAATAATTTAGACAACATATAAAAAGCCATGTAATGCGCACTAGAAACCAAGGATAACACAAGCAAATATTTCCTTATTTCCACTGTGGTCCTTGATTCCAGTGGCAGGATACAGAGAGTCACGGTTTCATTATAAATAAATAACACAGGTATTATCCTAAAATGTAAGTATCATAGAAATATCCCTATAAACACTGTTGAGTTCAAAATATGTCGGTTAGGAAACGTCTATGACCATGTTTACTAATTAACACAGCAGAGTATCAGAACAATTCATAAGAGCCATATTGAAGAATAAACTGAAACAAACCTATCACATTAATAAAGATAAACAGTAAAGTAAAGTAATAGAACGAAGCCCTGATATTCTAGAAATGCAATAAATACAGAAGTGCCATCAATTTAAAGAAAATTGTTGTATAATTTATTCTTTATTTATCAAGTCTATGTTGACAGAAATATTTGCTTTGTCTTGAAGTCTGAGGACGGACATTCCACAAGTGGACACCTATGAAAAGAAATGATTTCTTTCCTAAGCTGTTAACTCTAGGAATGGCGAAGCGTCCGGTATATGTAAAAGTGAAAGAAAAAGAATATTCCTCAACAGGAACAGCTGACATGTTTAATATTGTACTGCAATTACATGTATGTACAGAGCTTAAAGGAACAAAACAGTGACTAAGATATACAGGAGCAGTGCCCTTTGAACTATTAAAAACATCCTTTAGATACTGGCAACCAGTTTAGGCAGTAAAATGATCTGTGTATATGTGTTCTCTAGCGTCTAAATTTACAACAAAACGGGTTAATTCATTTTGAGTTGATTGGAGTCTATTTTTCAAACCTTGAGTTAGAGCAGGGTACTAAACCCAACAAGCGTATTCAAAGAGACATTGAATAAGTGCCAAGACCAAAAGTTTCCTTAGATTTGTTTCTTATTTATAGTGATCATTTTAATTGCATTTCCGCCAGCGTGTTATAAATCTCTTCTTAGTATTTCAAATAAATAATCGTTCTCTTAAATGTGTTTCTATTGAATCAACTAGTAGTTAAGTATTATAATCATCTAAATAGTTATGTATCGTCTTACTGAATTAGTGAAACCAAAACAAAGGATATATGTTTGTGTATACAATTATTCTGAAAGTAGGCGATCCTTCACAAAAGCACACATAGAAATGTTATTAGATACAATTGCAGACTCGGTTTTATTAAATATGTTCATGAACAGCTTTTCAAAGTGCAACAGTAATCATGTCCTTTGCACGGGCTTATGCGGTATTCAATTTTCATAAATAAAAGTACAAATATGAGTCATATAGGAAACACTACATACAAAACAAATAGCCGCCCGAAAAAACACCACAAGAAGAAATGCAGTGTCGCAGAAGTGCCTCAAGATTACACTTGTACTTGCAAATAAGTGAGAGATTCCGATAACATTTAGAGAATGTTTTGTTTCTTCGTTTATGATAGCTATATCCTTGTTTAAGCAGCTTTTCAGTTAAAATGAGATTTCGACTGTTAGGATAACCATTTCATTTTAAGTTGCTTATTTAGGCTTGCAAAGCTGTTTGTACATGTGTATACAATATATTTGAAACGACAGTTTGAGATCAGATTTGGATTCTGTTACGCTACATTGATTGTTCACAGAATTACTGAAACTGACATGACAGTGCATAGTAATACCAGAAGCACAAATGAAAGGATCGCTCCTACATGACCTTCATAGACTGTTCAACACAAGCAATGTGTAGGGCACTGTGACACTGGAATCGTCCCGTAGGGTGAAAGGATGTAGAATATAAACGAACTCCACCAGCAGCGTAGCTGAATCCAAATGCAATATTCGCACCGTGTCTATAGGGGTCCGAGGTCATGCCCCCAATTTAGAATTGTGTAGTTTTTAAACTATTGTGATAAATAGAGCATTTACTCTTTTAGGAGCAAATGCTCTATTTATCACTATGGTTTCAAAGATAACTTACAGAGGCGCCAAAAGACGTTAATAATAGGGGAATTATTAAAGCTTACATGATTAGACAGCGTTTATCAGTCTACCCCTTAGCCTTCCATTTTTATTTCACTTTGGCTATAGTACTGTTTTAACTTTGTTTTTAGCCTGATGTTGCCCACGTGCGTAAGTGCTATCGCTAGTTACACCGATTGATAGAAAACGAAGTGTGCTCATATACATTCATACACATATACCATACACATTCACAAACAGTTGTTCCTTGCATGCTTAACACAGAACAATCACTAATCACCAGAGGTAGTGAGAGGTTTGTTCTAAATTGTTCATCCGTCTGACAGATTGATATCTTCATCATTAAACTCAAGCGTTCCTATTGTTAAAGGCCCGAAGAGTTCTGAAACTGCTTAGCATCAACGGTTTGAAACCCTTACAAAGAACACTACACATATATCACTGATAAAACAATACTCAGTTTAATATTTGATGACATTTTATCACTTTATGTTAGAGACAACTGACCATGAAAACTTCATAGCCTTTTAAAGCTAATCGAATGCGTTACAGTCGAGAACAAGAGACAAAGTTGTTTTCAAATACTAAATTTGTAATTTCTCTACCATACCATATGCTGTGATCACTCTAGAATTCACATGAAGAGACGATTCTAAAAAGGAGTCATAACATAGGGTTTGGTGAAAAATAAATATTATTGAACATGTTATAAATTACGCATTCTATCTCACATACTACAGTTGTTTTAAAAATGCCAATAACATGGCTACTGTCTACTTTGGCGTATATGTGTATGTACGTTTTTCTGCAATTCTACCTGGTAACTGCGGACACCTTTTCGTCAATCAAAGTTACTGACAGGAAAAGATGCGACACGAGCGACAACGCATTTCTAACCCTATGGGGAACATCCGTAAATTCGTGCGTTGGAGAATGCAATAAGCGGCCGGGCTGTCAAGCTGTGAACTTCATTATAACCAGGAAACAATGTGAGCTATTGGTGACGGATTTGCATTATGCGATAGATAACGACAAAAAAGCTTGCGTGTTTATCAGAATGATCGATGTAATGGCTATACAAACGGTAAGATATACATCCGAAATGGCAAGTAAAATAACCTTTTACAGCACTCGTCTACATATAGTACAGTAAATGATATGTCGATATAACAGTTATATGTTCATTCAATCAATATTTATAGCATACGAATGTATGAGAATGTTGCTGTAATATGTGCGTTAAAAACAACCTAATTTAAATGTTTATGACATCAAACACATAGGCGCGTTGCTACTGAATAGTGTGTTTGTGTCAGAAAACCAATCATATTCTAAGTTAAAAATGTTATTATACCATGTTGCCACTGCATGTTTATGTTTCCGTTAGAAAAACAAACCACCAAAATCAAAGTTTAAAGTTTATTACGCCATGACGCCACATCATGCTTATATTTACGTTAGAAACAGCTAAACGTGTATAACACCAGAAAGTATGGGAATGATACAGGTTAAAGGTTTATTAACACTGGACAACGTGATTGAACTGCAGCTATATGTGCGTTTAAATATATAAAAAATAAAGGTGTGCAATACCCGAATGAATGGGGGCGGTGTTGCTATTTATATGCTAGAAAAAAACTACTTATTTTATAAGTGTTTAATATCCGAAAGTATGGTCATCTTTCTCCTGTATGCGTGCTAAACAAGAACCTGGCGTTAACTCATTTTCTCCTACTGACGCCTTATTGCGCCTTTGTAAAAGTCACTTCTTGAAAACATTGTGATAAATAGAGCAATTGCTCCACTGGAGCAAATGCTCTATTTATCACAATGGTTGCAATACTACACAATTCTAAAATTGTCCTTTTCTCTAGTAAATGTTCCCTTTCGATAGATTTATTTAAAGAGGTTGGGTCTAAAAATAGTCTAGGAGAGAATGAGTTAAGGGAATGGTGCCCAATACAGTGCAACGGTAATGCAGAAAACCCCATCAGCAGTTTTCTTCATATGTGTTGTTCTTCATTAAGCTGGGGTTTTAAAAACCTGCTTTTTGGGTGTCGTATTAGCGAGGCGTTATTGGATCTAGATTTTACAGATTTATATACATGTACGTCTAATTCTAACACTATGATTTGGACAAACACTAGTAAGCAAGCATAGTAAGATTATAAGCACTCTCTACATAACGTCATATAATCGTTAGCCAGCTGGGCAAATCTATTTAACACAATTTGCCAACCACTAACACGTAGTTTTAAAACAATAACTTACAAGTATAAGACGTGTGTCTACGAGCAAGTAATAGCTTAGATCCTGTTGAAACAGAATTTTGTCCGATCTTCATGGGCGTTGTATCATGTTTACCTGTCGACACACGAACTGTTTAGGATGCTAATAACTCAATTGGAGATAAACAATCATTACTTTACCTTTCAGATAAATTGTCAGACTCTAGTTATTTAACCCATTTCCTCATAGGCTATTTTTAACTCCAACCACTTTGAATAAATCTACCGAAAAGGAGCACTAACTAGAGAGAAGGGAAGTTTTAGAATTTCCTATAGGAGCAAATGCTCTATTTATCACAATGGTTTCAATAGGTGATTTCCATAAAGGCGTAGAAAGGTGTATTTATGGAGGAAAGGGTTAAATTTCGGAATTTCTAAACACAATAAGGTTTCGCTAACATGACCAATCCAATGTAATTCTAGACTTTTAAAACATGTTCATGCTGAATTCAAGACGAACGTTAGACAGAAAATTCATAAGTGAGCTTTCTTCATTAGTTTCGCTCAGTACTAAGCAGCCGCCTGCTTTTACATAGACTCGTGTGTTAATAAAGTATGTGGTTTAACTGTATCACCAGACATGTTTATGTCATTTCTCTAGTTTCATCAAATTTGATTTCAACAACACAAATAGAAAATGTTTACAAATCTAATGGCAGTATTCGCAGTGTGTACAATTTACACTGAAAGAAACGATGGATAACAGACTATTTATTTTAAAAATTGTGCAATATAATGGCAGAATTCAAAACTATCAACTGTATTATAATTATGTAGAACAGGGTTACATTTGTAAAACTGCATATAAAAAGTAAAATTGATAAAAAAAATGAATCTGGGTATATTTCAGTGTTTTATTGATAATTTCCGTTTTTAATAAATTCAAACCTTTACTCTAAAGTCTAGACGAATTTAATGGCCCAAATGTTATAAAGTTATTATCATTTACCCGTAGAAGCCTGCAAATGAACAAAACATCACAAAAGGATAAAACGTATCTAATCATTATATCACTAAATATTCGGACATATACAAATAGTGTAAACCAAGATCAAACGGCTTCTGAAGTAGCCTTTTGATCCTGGTTTACAATATTTGCTACTATACAATGGAAAAGTAGTAAAGTCAAGCAGGCAAAGCCACATGCAAGACGCAACCACCACCAAAACACCGATAGACAGCATGACACACACACACACACACACACAACCACACACCCAAACGCACACGCACACACGAAATGAACACAGAAAACACCAAAAGAAACAGGGACAAACGTTCCACAACATGAACAAACCACAAGCACAAAGACGCAAGTCTAATTGTTTTTTTTTCATATTAGTGTCAAAATGAATGTATTAGTTTTACAAACCAGTTGAGGGGGAGATTAAGGGTCCAAATAATTTGGATCACCCAGGTAGATCACACAGGAATATCTTTGACATCATCTAAATCTGTTTACCGTTATCTAAGTTCTACTTACAACAGTTGTCAAAGGGCAAATATCCTTGAGACCGTAGTGACTACTTTTGAAGCTCACTTAGTTATTGAACAAGTCAGTGTTAATACTGTTTACAGCGAACGTCCTTAACCCATTACCCCATAAGCTATTCTTAGAAACAACCTCTTTGAATAAATCTACCGAAAAGGAGCGTTAACTAGAGAAAAATATTTTTTTAGAATTTTGTAGTTGGAAACCATTGTGATAAATAGAGCATTTGCTCCTATAGGAGCAAATGCTTTATTTATCACACAAGTGTCACGAAGTGACTTTTACAGAGTCGTCAAAAGTCAATATGAGGCAATGGGTTAATCAGCTAAAGTTGTTCATGATTAATTATTAATGACATTATTACATGTTTTCTTATAATGCGTTTTACGATTGTAATTGTCACCAAATCTTAACAGCTTTTTCTCACTTTACATCCAGTGTCAGGATTGTTCTGCAGGACAGGTGTGTGATAGTCTCTCAGGAGCATGTGTGTACAAAGGTGGGGTTCTTTAAACTTTAGTCGGTTGATTAAAGTATTTGTCACTTGAAATATTGTTTTAAACGTTCCTGCTATTTGCGACCTGAATCGCATTTTCAAACAGCTGGGTTCCAGATAAGATGCCGAGTAACTCGGCAAATCATCAGGATACTTAGATTCTATCGTTCAAAACATTGACATAGTCGGACGTTGTCAAACTTGCTTCATATCCAAACTTGATTAGGCATTATTAAATTTGATTAGGCATTGTTGAATTTGATTAGACCTTATTGGATTTGATTAGAATCCATTGAACTTGATTAGGCATTGTTGAATTTGATTAGGCTTCATTGAACTTGATTAGGCATTATTGAATCTGATTAGGTATTACTGATTTACATCGATGTAAACTTTTTAATTCAGTTTTCCAAGCTGCTTTTCTTGTTTTGCTTTCAAACACAGTTGAACTGCGATATATCAAACTTCAAGGAACCATAAATAACGTTGAGATATTAAAAGTTCAAGTCATCCGTTTTTAGGAGGTTTCAGCATTTATTTAGAACTGCGTTAAGCTGTCCCATATATTTCTAGATATGCGATGTGTTACATTTCAGAACGTTTAGAGTTATATCGAACTCGACTTATCCGTTCTACTATACGCAACAATTGCATCAAACAGTCTACCGTTTTCAATTAAATACGACTTGGTACCATGTTTTGCAAACAGTTTGGATCCAGATGAGACAACGAGTAACGCGGCATCGCGTTATGACTGAAGCATTCCTGAATGTATCGTTAATGATTATAGAAGACATAAGTTATAACATCTTAACCCTTTATTCGCTATGAAACCAATTGTTTGTTCAAATTTGGAACTGGTGCATTTTTTATTATTTCCGAATAGACCAAGTGTTTAAAAAGGTATTGACCGTGTAGCATCAAGCTTAGATCCTAATGAGACACAGAGTCATTCGGCATGTTATCTGAATCCGGGCTATTTACAAATGAGAGTTACATTGCAAATAGCGGGATGAGGATCATCGCGTTCTAATTTGTAGCTTTCAAGACGGGATGTCTCAAACTGATTCAGTTTTTATATAATTTGGATGATCGAAATTATCACACGTTCTAGTGTGCAGTAGTATAGACTATCTTGGTACTAACATACGACGATCAGGTTTCAATCGTCAAGTGTTAGAATTTATAATAATTTCAGTTGTACAATCTTTAGGAAAATGGGCCCCAACTGCGAAACTGAAATTACATTGTCAGAATATTTGTCATTATGGTGGTGTTTTTGTCCAGGGAATATGTGAACGGTGGCTTCCAAAATAGACGTTTTGTCAGCACACTTTTCGTCACCCTTCACTGTTTACTAAACTATCATGCTTTATTATATTACAAACATGATAACGTGACAGAGCGAGTTAAATCTCCGATCAGGTGAAATCTTCAACTTTAAATAAATGCTAGTATTTTTCTCTCGCTCGTTGTTTATGATATTTGGGCGATGGATGGGTTAATGTTTTAATTTATCGGTATTTCATATTAATTAGGTGTGTTAGGGAGTCAGTGAATTTTAAGCGTCCTTATTGATCTATCGTGCATGCCGTCCACCTGGGTCACATATAATAGACGTTAAACAATTATACCAAACTGATATTCACATTACCTTTTCATTTTGGTTTTAACCCTTTACTCCATGAATACGACTTATCAGGTTGGAGAAAGAGAATTGATGTGACATGCGTCATGACTTACACATATTATTTCTACAACCATATCTGTGACAACTTTAAACATAATTATGTCATATTTGTTTTTCAAAGAATGTGATAGATTCCCCATGGCACATGGCGGTGTACAAGGAACTATGATTACAGTCGGGTCTACAGTAAAGACTGTACCCGACATTGGGTACACGTTAGGACCCCAGTCTACCAAATCTGTGTGTCGGTTTAATGGAAAATGGGACAACATACCAATACCGCAACTTCTAGGTAGGTGACGACATTCAGTCAAAAACCATGCTGCACTAAGTTGCATGTATACATTATATAATCATTTACTCGCTGTGAAATAAACAGTCTGCTTATATTTGGATCAGGTGTAATGTCGACTATTTCCAATACGATTAGGTGTTTAAGAAACTATAGACGGCATGCCAAACCGCTTGGGTCGTCATGATACATCATGTGTCTCAATATAGTATCCAGATTCGTAATGTTTGTCAAATCCAGTCAATTCATGCATATCTTAATAAATCAATGGTAAAAATAAAACGAGAGATTCCACTCAATAAATGAATAATTGAAACCAGGCACAATTATTATCAGAAGTTCATGTCTGTCAGATGCCCAAGATCTCTTGCATACTTTATACCTGTTTTCTTTTACAGCTGATAATTAGAGGCAACGTGCGATGGTCACTGTGTATAACGGTATAATACATGAAAATAATAAACCATTCGGGTCGATTATAACAACTGTGCCCCTTTTCCAGTATTCGCTATGATACTAACCTGACCAGTTTTGAAGGCATGAAAATAAGAATGTCAAGTTAAAGACGAAATATTAAGAACCGTATTTCAGGCAGAGTGTTGCTTTAGATAGAACTAGTGTAATGCAGGAAGATCCAAAAAGATCTTCGGGTTTCACATTCAGTGTGTAATAAGCTTTCTTCTGGCTTCACCCTTACTGTATAAACACACATTTCTACGCATTTACAAACCGAGTAGAACCAGCTAAGACCGCCCCGGGTCTGTTCTGGTTGCTTATGAATTCAGCAATTTCTGCCATGGGTAAGAACTCATTGAGTAAAGAGCTAACATCCGTTATATTTTGAGCGTTCAGTTTAACGAGGTTTGGCTGTGGTTTTATTACAGACTGTGGTACACCGTCATCCGTATCTCATGCAAACCTTATAGCTGGAGAACATGGGTACGGTTCCGTCAGAGCTTACACATGTGAGGACAAGTATGCTGTTAGTCCAACTAATGCAAACATGACAGTGACATGTGAAGCCAGCGCTGCTTGGTCGCCAACTAGGTTTGAATGTGGTACGTTGTGTTTTGGATTCGCTGTCAAGTTGGCAATGCTTCGGTTATTATTGGATGTTCAGCTCATTACCAATTTATTAGAAATAAAAATGCTTAGCATCTAAACCGTTGTGAAAAATGATCTGTGCAAATTGAACTACCTAAGATTCGATCAAGCTTTTGCAAAACTATATTGACAGAGGGTCGAACAACTTGGGTCCTGATGGGATGCCGACATATTCGGCACCCCATCTGAATTTAGTATGTTTGTAAGTATGAATCAGGTGACGATAACATGTTATAGTTTGAGCGTTAAACATACAGACACTAAATTATGATAATGGTTATACTCGTCTCCGGTTTTTCTAAGGATATCCATCAATGTCTCATGTATGAATAAGTCAGAGGTTTAGGAAAAGATGCATACAAACAGGCTAAAATTTCTTCAACAAGTCATATGATGTGACCACACTTTATAATCAAAAGTGGTCACAGTATACGGCTTTGTTATATTAGAGATATTCTTGACCAAACATGCTAACATTTTCACATCTAATCTGTACCTCTGTATTATTAATCACTGCATGCTGTACAGTCTAGATAATCTACAGAATACAGTAGAATCATCAGCAGAACAGTCCGTCCAGTTTAGTCTTCGCATTTTGCTCCGGGGTTAACCTTTTTGTGTTCATGGGCGAGGAACACACTAAGCAGTTTTGCTTTTGTTTCCACTCCTTTTCCTTTGTGTTTGTAAAATATTCATTCAAATGTTATCCTTTATGAATATTCATGTAAGAAAACATGGCATCAAACCTATTTATTAATTGCTTTGGCAAGTAGAAATGACCTTTGTGAGACGTCACCTCTGATTTAAATTGACTTTGTTTGAAAAGACGTGTCAAAAAGACATTTATATGATGGAAAAGGCCAAACACACAGTTTTCTTTAAGTATGCAATGGTCATAGTTCGGTTTCTTGACATTGTTTATACTAATTACAAAACATGTTCGCACAATATTACCAATTGATGCGTCATCAGTGTATATATGTTTACATAATTCTGATATCATTATGTATTTCAGATTATTCTGCAAAGTGTCCGATACTTCAGAGGTGACACTCCGACAATTGACGAAGTAAACGTATTATGCTTGATGTTTTGTTGCAAGTGCTCCCATGCGGTGATGGTGATGGATGGCTGTATGTGGAGGATACTGGGTCCTGCTACGCAGCTAATGTACATGTCATGACATATGAATTAGCTACAGTAAGTAATTGTTACCGAATGCAATTTAGGACGATTCACTGTATTTGAAGTATCTAAGTCGTTTGTGCTGAAAATAATGTTTATATGCGCGTATTCATCTTCGCCAGGGTTGTTTATACAGTGAACCCTCGTTACAACGGAGGTGTTTGTTTTTGCTGGTATAACGAGGTTGCCGTTATACCGAGTCTAAATATGAAAGGAACCATATGGCCAGGTGTAAACTAGTACCAACAGGTGAACGCTTAATGTAGAACACAAGAAGTGCAAAAAGCCGCCACACAATCACTTAACATCTGCTGTTGTAAAGTAAATAGACTATGATTAGATGAGATCATTCGAAAGCAAAACCAGCAATGCAAAATGAGACAATTGCAGACTTGACTATATTGAGTAGTCCGTTCATGAACAGTAATTAATAGTGAAACACTGCTCACGCCCCTTCGCACCGACTTAAGCGGTATTATTGTTTTGAAAACTAAATCAATGAAAGTTATAATCCCGAGGTTCTCTCCTGAAATGAAAAATAATCTCGATTCAAAAGTGAGTAAAATACAGGACTGTATACCAGTTGTAGTTTGATATACCACAATACCATATTTCTCCGCCAAGCCATATTTTGACTCTACTCTATCTTCTATAACAATGTTTTCTTATCATTTCAACACAATCCTTTTCTACAGTTCAAAAGAAAATTATGAATAAGAACGCATTATATTTATTGTATCGTACTACATCTAATCATTTAACTGTAGAAGTTGGAAACTAAATTTCAACAAACAGTTTGGCGGTCGACTACACTTGAAACAACAGTGTAGGTTTTCTACATTATGCGCCTTTTTGTCTTAAGGTTCTACAGTAGTCGAGAATCATAACACATCATTTTGTTTATTCTTGTATTAATGAACAGATACTGATCTATTCTACACATTGCGTTAACTAATACCATTAAATGTATCACACAAGCCGTGTAAACCCCCATTACATGATTGCCATCGACATTTTCTCTGACTTGACTAGTCAACTATTTACGAGGGAGGGCTTATCGGGGGCACCAGATAGGGTACGCTCGTGATAAAAAATAGGTGGCTTGTTAGCCATATTTCCCTCTTGGTAGCCTCAAACTATGTAGGTAAATGTGACTAAATAAAAGTACAAAAATGAGTCATGCAGGAAACACCACATACAAAACAATCAGCCACCCGAACAGCAACACAAGGAAACAGAACATGTACATAACTATAAAAAAAACATCATGAGATGCACAAAGACAAAACAAACATACATAGGGGGACGATGGAAGTACCGCCTTGGAACGGTTAGTGACAGAAGTCACTGGCGTTAAACCGATTTTTGGGCGCCCAACCTCACACTTATTCCATCCCCACCCTAAAAGACAAACAGTGTAAATAAACGTATCCTCTCTCCGACTAATCTACAACAACCGCGATGGCAAATACAGTGGTCAAGTGCATGCATTACGAAAACATTTAAGTGTACAAACTGTATCCACCTATAACTAGTGTACTCAATCATTGAGCTGCAAACAGAGTAACTGCAGAATAGTTATAAAGGGTACGACAAAAACGATATAGTACGAACTAGTAAGTTTTTTAATAAGTGATGTATGGAAAACTGACTTTAAAATCAGCTTTTTTCAATTGATCTGATGGAAGAAAGTGGGAGCTTAGTGGCAAATGTCACATAAGTTATAAGCTCTCCATTGGATATAATTGTGATTGAAAACTACAGACAATTATCAGATTACGCAACACAATGGCTGTTCTTCTATTGTGTTTCATGATTTCGACAGATGCAAATTTAAAGGAGTCGGCTGTTTCAAACAAGCATAACTTCTGTAATTTATGTCCGAGACTTACATGCCGTTTCCTGCATATCAAAAAGCATTGTCTCATTGTGGGATCCGTTCCATAGTTTCAATATATTGCGTCGAGCGTCGAATAGTAACGTAAGGCAGCATTTTAGGGGTTTTAAAACTAATATATTGCATAACTTCTAAACGGAGGGCTTTTATAACAATTCAGTGACACGGTTCCTTAAACATGTTAATGATTTACATATTGGCCAACTGTATTAGCTTTAGTCCGAAAGATCGTTTTTTAAAACTTTTAAAACTTTTTATATGGACTTTAAGTGTCGATTTCGATTGGATTGTCGATATGTTTTATAAATATTAAAAAAATATAATATAACTAACCAAAAAGGTTTAGAACAAAATGACTTTTGGTAGTATTAAATATCATTTTCTGATAGCTAGTGCTAATTATATCTCGCTACCTTAAATATTCTGTTTCAGTAAACCAAAAGCGCTTTAGTATCACAATTGCAAGTTATATATTACATAATGATCATGCCCTTAACTTTTTCAAACATAACTCATATATCGATGTATTGGCTGCACATTTCGAGTCTAGATTGCATTCAAGATATTGAAAAGGTACAGTATTGGTTGAGTTGATTGGTTATGTACGGGCGTGCACTTATGTATGACATTATGATCAGTTAAGTCATCCTGGGTGACTAAAGTAAGTCTACAATTATATACCAAAGGTGTTCATGTAAGAAATAAAAAACGTACGAATACTAATAAGCAGATGTGTTATGATTACAAACAAATAATGGAAAAGTTGACCATAGCAGAAACTGTAGAATCATATCAAAAATGTCATAGGCAATATGAAAATGCTGGTCAAAGAGCTCTGACGTGAGTCTTCTCTCTTCTCAAATGCATAAATATGTGTAAGTGTGAATGACAGGGATAACTATTCCAAATACAAACATTTATATCACATGTTTCATAGGCAGTATTCGGCACTCGTAATGTAACAGTAATAGTGATATCTATTTTTCTAATGCAACGTCTAAACATTATGTCGACATATTGCGTAATATGTCCTATGAAAAATATAACTGTCTGCACATTTCTTTTTCAGACTACAGACCACGATGATGTCGGATACTGTAAAGGCATTGTCGTTTTATATGCTACTATATACAGTCGAGATATGCTACATGTAAACTAGGATTGCCCCATTCAACACATTTAATAGCCACGTAACATAAAAGGCTTCAATGCTTTTGGTTGTTTGTTCTGACATTGAAATTAGACCCAATTGTACGTGCTTTATTATCTGTATGAACTATGCTCTAATGTGAGTTTATATTGTTTAATTGGAAAAGTAGTAAAGTCAAGCAGGCAAAGCCACATGCAAGACGCAACCACCACCAAAACACCGATAGACAGCATGACACACACACACACACAACTACACACCCAAACGCACACGCACACACACACACACACGCGAAATGAACACAGAAAACACCAAAAGACACACAAGAACCAGGGACAAACGTTCCACAACATGAACAAACCACAAGCACAAAGACGCAATGCAAACAAAAGGAAGGGTGACAAAGAGAGTACCGCCTTGGCACGGTCAGCAACAAAAACACCACTGGGGGTTTAAACCGGTTTACGGACGTCCTAACCTCACACTTCTCTCAAAGTCACCCTAGCTTTACAAATATTGTAAATAAAGGTATCCCCGCTGGACTTACCCACAACATAGACGACGGTGAACACAGGACAACATGTAAAACATAGCATAATAACTGTGACAATCCGTCAAATATGTACTCAATGACTTGGCTGAAGTCAGAGCACCTGCAGGTAAGCCGTTAAGGGCACGACAGGGAAAAAATAATACATGAGTCTGGTAAGCTCCTCCTGTATCCAAGTTTAAGAGTATACCATCATTAAGTTTGTAGTCTAAACCGCAATAAAAACGAGTTATTCTGTGAATTTGAAATGAGTATATACGCAACATTACATCTAACATGTATTAACCCATTTTCTCCCTGTGGGTTTTCCATGTCTATATATTGGACTAGTCCATTTTCTATCTAGGGGGTGCCAGGCCTAAATTTTCAATTTCGTTTTGTTTATTGAAATTCCTATCAGCAAACAGTGTATATTCTGATCAGACGCCGTATAATGATAAGAGTCTACACTGTTTGCCTAAGTCCCATAAATGGGACCGTGGGAACAATTGGGTTAATGGTATCTGACTGTTTTTAATTGGCATTAAAACCACACATCCTTAAAGTATGCATCATATATATAACAGTATAAACTCAGCAAGAACAGAAAACACCAAGGAGAAGCTAAACATTTAAAAAAAATATGTAACACTTTCCAGTTAGACAGTGCGACCCAAGAAGGGAATCAATCAGCTCATATAATATATAACCCTTTCGCCGCCAAATGTCTAGTTGTTGTCTGCAATCCAATGTTTGTACAATATGTAAATGAGATAAATAAATGAAAGGTTCAAAGGAAAAAAAGCACATAAATAGAACTACACAATGAGACAAAAAGTGAAGTCCCTGATCAGACGCCGCCTTGAAAAGGCGTCGTCTGATCTGGGACTGCACTATTTGTCGTGGTGCATTTATGCGACATCGGCGGTGAAAGGGTTAAATTCGTATTGTGCCATTCTAGTATATGTTTAAAGTTATACTGTGTCATTGTAATGTATAGTTAAGTGATTTCATTACATTTCAATGTATATTTCAGAGGTATTGTTTGGATTTAGGCGCTTCTCTGATCACGATCGAAAGCATGGCGGAGTGTGACATAGCTAAGACGTTTATCTTCCAATCTGGTGAGTATGGTGTAAACTCACATATGAACATTTTGGATGACAAACAGTGTCGAGACAGTGTCAGATAGCTCTTCTAATATTGTTCTAAACTGTTTGCAAATGGCAGTGCGTGTACTGTACTGTATAACATTTCAATGACATAGTCAACTATTTAGATTTCATTTTGGATAAAGAGTATTACATATAGGATAATCGGTAGCCCCACTAATCTCTCTATATCAACGATTAATTTAATTAACCATCATCCCTCTACTGATGTAGCTAGGCATTCCATCAGGATCCAATGGGTTTGACACTTATTCAATGGTTTCTTTAATCCGGGATACTAGTTTCTCAAAGGCTTAGTACTTATTAGTTATAAATGCACCAATTCCAACTTGCTTAAAACTATAGTGCTGATGCAATATATCTGCTAAAATTCTTATCTGCTGCAATATGTATTTATGTCTGAGTCGTACAATTATTTTATAAACTATTTGCACAGTTTGAAACAGTATGGACTCTGATGTCCATCTGTTGGCAAATACACATCGCTATTTTGAACATCAGGACATCGATCGCATTTGCAAATAACTTGAATGCATATGAGACATTAACCGGCCTCTCATCAGAATTCAATCTGTTTGTCACTCGGTCAATAGCCTTTTAAATGCTTAACCCATTTGGTTCCAGTGTATTCTTCCATGCTTATATATTGGAATAGTCATTTTTTATGTACGGAATGTCTGGTCTAAACGTTCATTTTTGTTTTGTTTTATATTGAATTTCCAATCAGCAAACAGTGTAAACTCTGATCAGAGTCTACACTGTTTGCCTACCTCCCATATATGGGATCGTGGAAGCAAATGGGTTAATCGAACAGAAGGAAGTCAAAAACATCACTAGATCACAATATTCAGCAGCAAAACGCGATAAGCGTTAGGAGAGGAACGAAAAGTATATAATTATGTTAAAGAACATGTGGTGCAATATGTCTTGTTTACTATTCTAGACCACGTGACTGGGTGGTGGATCGCTATTGAGTTTGTCGACAGAAATTGGGTTTACCAAGGTACCACAACCCCGCTCGGGTTTACGGACTGGGCTGAAGGTGAACCCAATAATTTTGAAGAAAATGAAACGTGCTGAATTTAACTACGATATGTTAGGTTGGAATGATATCAACTGCAACGAAATCATGGATGTTGCCTGTGAAAAGAGGTACAACACGAAATATGATTAACAGGCATTGTAGAAACGTCATTGGCCGGATTGCTCGCAATCCAGGCTTATAAATTGGCGAATGCCGTCCGTCCGGCCGGCCGGCCGGCCGGCCGTCCGTTCGGTTGACCTTTTTGTTTGTGTTAGTTATAGCCAAAATATAATACCTACAGTAACCAAACTTGGCATGTGGGTTCAGAATGAGGGTCACATTACATGTCATAGGTTAGCAGGTTACTATGACCCCTTTGTGACCTAGTTTTTACGCTTCATTGACTTAGATAATTTCCAGGTTGACCTTTTTATTTGTGTTAGTTATAGCCAATGTATAACAGGGTCACATTATTGTCATAGGATGGCAGGTTATGATGAACCCTTTGTGACCTAGTTTTTACGCTTCAATGACTTAGAGAATTTCGATGGTTTCCGATCGATAACTAATAAAAGACTTGGCCTAAAATCTTCAAACTTGCTGTGGTGGTTGGTCATGACAACTAGATGACCCCTTTTGTTTTTAGGTCAAAGGTTAAGGTCACAATGACCTTAACTGGTGAAATAGTTTCCGATCAATAACTGCTCAAGGGTTTGGTTTGGGATATTCAAACTTGCTGTGGTGGTTGTTCATGACCACTGGATGACCCCTAATGTTTTTGAGGTCACTAAGTCAAAGGTCAAGGTCACCATGACCTTAACAGGTAAAATGGTTTCTGATCAATAACAGCTCAAGGGTTTGACTTATGACCTTCAAAATTGCTGTGATGGTTGGTCATGACAACTAGATGACCCCTCTTGTTTTTTAGTTCACTAGGTCAAAGGTCAATATCACCATGACCTTAACTGTTGAAATGGTTTCCAATCAATAACTGCTGAAGCGTTTGGCTTCGGATCTTCAAACTTGCTGTGGTGGTTGGTCAAGACCACTAGATGACCCCTAATGTTTTTTAGGTCACTAGGTCAAAGGTCAAGGTCACCATGACCTTAACTGATAAAATGGTTTCCGATTAATAACTGCTCAATGGTTTGGTTGGGGATCTTCAAACTTGCTGTGGTGGTTGTTCATGACCACTGGATGACCCCTAATGTTTTTGAGGTCACTAAGTCAAAGGTCAAGGTCACCATGACCTTAACATGTAAAATGGTTTCTGATCAATAACTGCTCAAGGGTTTGGCTTATGACCTTCAAAATTGCTGTGATGGTTGGTCATGACAACTAGATGACCCCTCTTGTTTTTTAGTTCACTAGGTCAAAGGTCAATATCACCATGACCTTAACTGTTGAAATGGTTTCCAATCAATAACTGCTCAAGCGTTTGGCTTCGGATCTTCAAACTTGCTGTGGTGGTTGGTCAAGACCACTAGATGACCCCTAATGTTTTTTAGGTCACTAGGTCAAAGGTCAAGGTCACCATGACCTTAACTGATAAAATGGTTTCCGATTAATAACTGCTCAATGGTTTGGTTGGGGATCTTCAAACTTGCTGTGGTGGTCGGTCATGGCCACTAGATGACCCCTATAGTTGTTGATGTCACTAGGTCAAAAGTCAAGGTCACCATGACCTTAACTTGTGAAATGTTTTCAGATCAATAAATGATCAGTGGTTTGGCTTAGGATCGTCAAAGTTGCTGTGGTGATTAGTCATGACCACTAGATGAGGTCACTAGATCAAAGGTCAGGGGTCTGGGGGTATACATGTTTTACAAACATCTCTTTTTTACGCTTCAATGAATTTCTAGGTTGAGCTTTTTAACATGTGGAGTCATAATGAGGACCTCATTACATGCAATTGGAATATGTTTAACTATTTATTATGCCTTCAGAATCTGCTGATGCAGAAATGTATAATGATTGACTGCTCATCTATATCACTTTAATCGGCAATCCGGTCATACCGACATTGAAGGTTTCTTGTTTTATATTGTATTCAACATGCATACTTCTAAAATATATTCTACTTGTTCAAGAGCAGTAATGTTACTTTAAGCCTTAATGTGTATATGTTCTATCAAATACCATGCCGCGATTAGACGTTCGTGTTGCTTTTTTGGTACATATTAAAACCAATCTTTATAATGTCGGTTAAATATGTGATCACATTTACAATTTTTTTAGTTCAGATCACAAGAAAAGCGAATCGGCGTCTGATCAGGAAACAAAGTGTGTGTTTCCGTGAATGGGAAAAGGATGAACGCTTCAATTTCAGTTACATTTTTTAAAAAGATCTGCCAAAGGCACTTGACGCAGCAAACCAGGTGTAAATATACACAAACCAATGATTAATATATGGCAATAGACCGAGTAAATACTGCGCACCATTTGGATATAGTATCAACAGAAGGGACGGCAAAAACAGTGGATATCAATATTCGCAAATACGTTGATATTTAAGTTATCAAAGAATCAACTAATGCGACGGTAAATGGGACAGATATACTATGTGGGACCTGATGAAATGTTTGTGTAATTTGGATATAACCGTTTAAATGCGGGAATCGTGTCACTAATGTCCTTCGCAAAGAGCAGTGTAGCTACATACGAGAGGGTTCCTCTAGGAGTCCTCTCATCAGGGTATCATGTTACAATTTTATTTTAATAACTCCTGAATATACAGTGAAGCTCACTTATAACGAACTTGGATATAACGAAATACTGCATATAACAAAATAAAATGTATTCCCCTTCTCTGATTACATATAGTAACACGGACCTGATATAACGAAATTTGGATAAAGCGAAAGAAATCAGAGGGTCCCGAGGACTTCGTTATAAGTGAGCTTCACTGTACACGGTTAGCTTCTCCTTTATGAATTTTCAAAACGGTATTCCCATGTTTGATCTACAGTAAAACCTCGATGATACGAACATTAATACTAGAAATATGTTTACCAGTTTTTGCAGGTGGCTGCTTAATGCAAAAAGACAATTCTACAGAAAGCTTACAGAGGAGCCTTCTGCATGACTTTCACATTGTATTAAAAGTACAAAAATGAGTCATGCAGGAAACACCACATACAGAACAAACACTCGCCCAAACAGCTACAAAAGCTGACACCTAATTTTTAACCCTTCGCTTGCTATTCACGTCAATATACCTACCTGTAAATAGTGAAGACCCAGATGAGACAGCTCTTGCAGGAGTTGTCTCATCAGGGTCTGCACTGTTTACAAGTTGATTGTGCAACCAGTGCTCTCCACAGTAGTGATTGCACAGCGAAATACTTGTACACAGTGAAGACATATGTAATTATACAACAGGGCATGTGTAAAGAATGATAAATGTATTTTAAAATTCAGCAATAGAAGGGTTAAGGTCCATAATAAAACATATTTGAATGTTCGGATAATCGGTAATTTTGTTTGTATTTTTCAGGTCAAATGTAGGCTGAATGAAACATACTTGAACTCGACAGCAAATATTGTGTATTAGAGGGTAAACAATACTAATATGACAAATAAAGTAAACATTTATTGTTACGTTAGTTTAAGATATTGACCTATTGAAACCTTTATGCTGTTACTAGATTAGACAATATGACATGGCTATATATTAAACCTTTTTTCTGTAAATACGCCACTTTTAGCATCTATATCTGTTCATGTTCGTTTGTGATCGATAACAGGTAAATTTTCTTAGAGATCACTCTTCCCACTTATCCACATATTATTTAAAGACAACCCGTCAAGATCTAATTCTGAACTAATTCCCTCTTCCCTTTATTCATATGGAGGGGGCACAGGAAACCAAATATTTGCTGGTATCAGCCATTGACATCGATGGGATTAGCAAACAATGCAGACACTGATCATAGTCTGTGACCTTATGTAAGGGACACCGGGTATAAATGAATTAAATTTCGCTGCCTAATATTGTCTGCAGAATATGCCGTCTGCTATTTGTTTAGCTTTGTATTTTCTGTTTTCATTATAATCACAACAATAAGATTTAACACAGCAACGGAAATGCTGCCCATATTTACCAATACAAATGTTTTATGTTTCCCTGGCTTTGTTTGTTTGTTTGTGTTGATTAACATCCGTTCTAATTGGAAGTCGGCCCGAGAGAGGATGCAGAGAAACCCGGGCGCGATGCCCAGTGTAAAGCATTGATACATCGGACCTCGGTTAAACGAGCTATTTAAAGATTGAATTACATTTTTGTTGTGTTCATCGATGTATAAATGAAGACCTGATCGCACAAAACTTGCAAGCATTCCGAAGACTATGGATAAATAGTCAAACAGGGAGAGCCACGCACGAAATGACACCGCACCAAACACCATCAAACAAGAAACGGTATAGCCACAAGACAAAACATAACAGGACGCATATCAAGACGAAAAACATTAAACATTAAGCATATTAAACAACAAATTGACCATAGACTGAAAGCAGGATTACCGCCTTGGAACGGTCAGTAACCAAAATAAGCTACTGGGGGACTTAAACCTGGTTTACGGGTACCCAACCTCGTCCTTATGGGATAAGGACGAGGTTAGGTACCCGTAAACCAAAGTCAAAATGTAAATAAAATTCCCCCTCCAGACAACTTCACAACATGAATAACTTTATTTAAAATCTTGTGAGTGTTCCGGTCTAGATTTATATATCGGTGCACACAACACAAATGTAATTCAATCTCTATAATTCCATCAATCTGCCATTTTAAACAATATATCACTTGTTGACGTGGAGACAAATTTGACCTTGGCTATTTTAAGCACAATACACATACTCGCAGTCATGTGACCAAACAACTACGCCACGTCTTATATAGTTTGTATAGTCAGTATAATAGACTGATCTCAACTCTTTGATATGTTTGCATCAATTTTATCGAATTTGACAACCAACTCATACAATAAACAAAAACCTTTCCAACCTTAATACCTTGTCAGATGCTCTTTAAATCGAACAACTGCATAATCCTCCTTGGAATCGATCTGTATAAGCTCCGAAACCTTAAACTGTCTTAAGCCAACTCCCTTTTATTCTCAATATAATGCATACTACACGACTATGCAGCCAAATATTCTGTATTATTGATATGCAGCCAAATATTCTTTATCATCTTCAAATCCGGTGACTTTCCAGGCCCTGAAATGGATCTAATGTTATGTCTGGCCGTGTAAGCAGCTATCCTACAACACGGTGTACTGGTGCATTGTCGTCCTGAAATAACTATGAATTGACAGTGTAGTGTCTTGCTATTTCTGGCCACAAATCGCCTTAAGTATTGCTTCATATTTCTATGCGTTAAACAATCCCTCAACGCAAGCTATAGTTTGTGCCAATCCTTGAAGTGCTGTCTCATACAATCACTTTCTGCACACTTTTTTGTCGGATGTCACTAAGTCTTGTCTCGAGCCCTCACACTCTTTCTCCAAATCAACACACGGTTATCACTGCCTATCACAACTTGACTTTCCTCTGAAAAAGTAACGTTTACCCACCTCCATTTTTCAAATAATTCAACGTTATGATGTGTTCAAGGAATATGTCTATAAATAAAACGTCAGTATTTTATGTATATACTGAGTTTAAACAAGTTAGTTTAAGAGAGAAACAATGTTTATGACGGGACATTAACTCCATTCATTAACGAATACCTATTTCCGCCTACATAGTGCCTTTGATCAAGCGAATAGAGTTCAGTATGACGGATTAATAGGGGTATTAGTGATGAGTGGAGGACGTGGCATTATGTTTTATATTTATCTTTCCACAATAACCTTTGAAGCCACGGTTTTGTTACAATGACGTAGATTTACAAATACATATTAGTGGTATTAGATAGTATTACGTAATAAAAAGTAGTTCCGTAGTATTGGCCACTGGTTACCGTCTTCATGTAAAAGTAGATTTACGAATCATGCAAGAAACACCACATACAAAATACACACCCGCCCAAACAGCACCACGACAAAATGTACATGTATATAAAAGACACAAATAGACTCACAACGACATTACAAACAAACAATAGGGGAAATGGAAGTACCGCCTTGGAACAGTCAGTGGCAAATGTCACTGGGGTTAAGCCGGTTTAGGGGCGCTCAATCTCTTATGTATTCAATCCACACTATAAAATACAAACAGTGTAAATAAACGTATCCACTCTCCGATTAATCTACAACAACCGCGATGGCAAATACAGTGGTAAATTGAATGTAAAATGAACAGTATTATTGTCGAGGGAAGTAGCGGTAATAATTGTCCCGAGACAAAACGCATGAACTATTAAATGCACTAAACACCGCATGAACTATCAAATGTATTGATTTGCTTATTACATTTATTTGAACGACACGTACCAATAAAATGGTGTTAAACTACTAAATAGAAAAATCAGTAATGAACAGAGGTTGTGATAGGTTTGTTCTAAAGTGTTCATCCATCTGACAAATTGATATCACCAGCATCAAAACCAAGTAAACGACTGAAACTACTTAGCATCGATGGTTGGAAACCATTACAAAGAACTCTGCAAGCATATCATTAATAATCCAATGTCGAATATTAAATCGTTCTGAAATTTCCTTAGTTAGCACGTCACGGATTATTGGAGTCCACTGACCATGAAAACAGCATATCCTTATTAAACCAACCAACTGCATTGCATTCAAGATTGATAGATAAATGCGCATATTGAAATACTAAAATGTAATGTCCCTACCGAACTCTATTTTGTGATAACTGTCTTGAATTGTATTGAAGAGACGACAGTTTGTCACAGCATAGGCTTTGGTGGAACAACAAGGGGACTATTATTGTAAATGTAGTATTTTACGGATTTAATTCATGCCTTTGTTACATACTGCAGTTGTTTCAACAATGCAAATAACATTGTTACTGCATACTTTGGTGCATATGTGTATGTACGTTCTTCCGCATTTATACCTGGTCACTGCGGATACTAATTCGTCAATCACAATAACTGACAGGAAAAGATGCGAAAAGTACGATAACGTTTTCCTAACTTTGTGGGGAATATCCGTAGATGCATGCGTTGAAGAATGCAACAAACGGCCTAGTTGTAAAGCTGTGAACTTCATTAGGACCAGGAAACAATGTGAGCTACTTGTGACGGACTTGCATGATAAGATTGATAACGATAAACGATCATGTGTGTTTGTCAAAAAGAAAAACACAGTGGATACACAATCGGTAAGAGGAACACTCAAATTTGCATGACAACATTTATATAACCGTTTTCAGTATTCGTATACAACAGAAACTTTCTTAAGCAGTTATCAAAACGAGACATATCTATGGCTCAGTAAGGCAGGTAGTAGCTTTATGCAGGTCAAAAGTAATACTGAAAGATCATATAGGAGCTCTCTGCATTACGTTTGCCCTGTATTAATCAGCCACCTGCTGTTTAAGACTCCTATGTTCACTGAATGAATTATTGCTTATGCCAGATTCTGCTCGTAACACAGTAAATACTCTGTCGATGCAACTGATATATATATATATCAATGTTTTGTAACACACGAACGTATGGGAATGATGATGTAATACGTACGTTATAACACACCTTATTTAATTCAAATGTTTATATCTCCAAATACATGTACATGTTGCCACTGCATTATATTTGCGTTAGAAAAACAAATCATAAAAATTAAAGTTAAAATGTTTAAAACACCCGAGAGTACGAAACGTTTGCCCCTGTATGTTTCTAGTTGCGTTTGAAAACATTATAAAAGCTATGGGAATGCTGTCAGTGCATGTTCATATGTGTATTAGAAAATAGTTAAACCCGAAAGTACGGGAATGGTGCAGGCTAAATAATGTAAATGTGTTGCTCCTATATGAACGTTAGAAAAACAACTATAAAAGTTAAAGGCTTATAATACCCGAATGAATGAGGACGGTGTTGCTATACGTGTGTTAGAATAAAACCTATTTATATTAAAAGTGTTTAGTATCCGAAAGTACCGTCCTGTATTAGTACTAAAACAATCTGAGTTCGTTCTCAAATTTTTGATTGGTCGGATTTGAGCCTTTGGCTCAAATCTGACCAATCAAAAGCTTGAGAACTCAAATCGGACCAATCACAAACCTGAGAACGAACTCGGACTCAACTAAAAGATTTTATAAGCATGACCCTGGTTAAAAGATTTTAAAACCCGGAAAGTTTTTAATACCTGGAGATGGTGCTCAATGCAGTGTCCCAGTATTGAAAAATACATACATATGTTTCATTATATGTTTTTTTATTCATGAAGCTACGATCTGTTTTTAAAAAAATACTTTTTGATTAGATTTACTAAGTTAGCGAGAGGTAACTACGTTTATCAAAACTTTACTGGTTTACATATATCTAATTCTAATGATCAGAACACTGATACACTAGTTAATACGCACAGTACATAAACTATAATCTCTCTATATACGAGTATAAGGCCATGTAATATTACGTCTGTCAGTGAAATCATTTCTTCACCATTTACTGCCCGCTACAATTTCATTATTCAATGTGGAGTGTGTCTACCAAAATGCAGCCGGAATGGCAAATGTCTTGGACCTTGGTGCGACGCCGAAATTCGAAGTATGATAACTGTGTTCGTGGGTGTTTTAGATTTAGTATTTAGGATGCTAATTACAAAGTTGAAGATAAACAGTCGTTTCTGTAAATTTAGGCATGAGTCTTTGAAAATGTGGATTCCTAAGTACAATATAGCCTCGCTAATATGACCAATCAAATAAGTGTAATTCTAGATTTTTAAAAGAGTCGGTAGCTTAATGCAAAAAAACACACGTTAGACGGAAAGCTCTTATATGAGCTTTCTGTAATACGTATGACAAGTACTAGCTAAGCATCTGCTTTTACAGACTACTATATTAATGTTAATATATTATGTGAGTTTACTGTATTATATAAATCTTTATGTTGTTTCTCTAGTTTCATCATTCCTAATGATTTTAATTCCTAAAACAACACAAATGACAAATAACATGTACAATGTAAACTGCAATACAATGAAGATAATGTATACTTTATTACAGTAAATCCTCGCTAATGCGACCACATAATGTATAAAGATAGAAGAGAAAGTGGTTGTCTTATGCAGGGCAAAATCAATACAAAAAAGTAATATACTTTCTGCATTATTTTTGTCCTGCATTAAGCTTGCACATGCATCTAGCACCCTTAAGTGTACCTCTTTCAGGTGGTCGCATTAGCGGAGTTTTACTGTACAGTAGAACCTGTCTTAAGCCAACATGCATTTATTGAACACGGTAGAAATCGTAAGCTGCTGGTTTCTTAATGTAGGGCACATTTAATACAAAAAGGTCATAAAGAAGCGTTCTGCATAGCATCTGTTCTGTAATAAGATATCACTTATTTTTTAAAAAAAACACATCAAAAAGTGTACCTCTTTTTAGTGGTCATATAAGCTACACTTTACTATATAGCTAAAGCTATTAGAAATACTAACATAAAAAAGAAATAACTGAATCTACTCATCATCAAATGCTGCAAACAAAACAAAGCTGTTTTCATGGGCATTCAGTTTTCCCTGTTTACAAATGCATTAAAATGCGTCTCTGTTAAGCGTTAAGAACGACATTTAAGTAATGATATTTTCCGGATTTGTTTTCTTCGTTTTTTGAAATTAAATATTAGAACACACATTATGATAAATATCCTGAACTAATACTAAATATTGGTTTTAGTATTTAAAAAACCGACATATTTATGCATTTGTTGCATATATATAATAATTGAAATAATGACATATAATAGGGTTTTTTTAATAATAAAACATCAATTTACGATATATTTGGTTTGACTATTATTTTTGAAACACTTCTGAAGAACAGATGTTTACAACTCTAATCGCAATGCACGTAACGTGATGAAACAACCGGTCCTAAAATATCAATTGATTTGTACAATATCATGTCATAATTGAATACCATAAATTGTACTATTTGTAAAATAGGCAAACTCGTAGATTGACAGAAAGTAACATATGAATGTAAAAAACAAAAGTGATAAAATGTGTGCATCTCGGAATATTTCAGTGTTTTATTGATTATTTTCCTTTTTAAGAATTGTGAACCTTTATCAAATTCTAATCGAATTTAAAGACCCGAATGGTATCAGATATTTGACATTTACCTGCTGAGGACTGCAAACGAAGAAATATTCAGAAAAGGGATAACACGGGAAACAAAATATTATCTAATATCACTAAGTATTCTCACAATCAAACATATGCAAAGTGTGTCGACCAAGATCAAACGGCCCCTGAAGTGTAGGCCTTTGATCTTGCTTTACAATATTTGCTACTATCAAGTCTGATTGGATTTCTTTTTAAAATAGTGTCAAATGAATGTTGCAATTTTACAAACCAGTGGAGAGGGGGTCATTGGGTGTCCAAATATCACACAAGAATACATTGGACATCAATCTTAATTAGTCATTACACAGGTCAGTGTTAATACTGTTAACAGCGAACGTCCTTAATCAGCTAAATTATTTCATGTTTAATTATTCATTACATTCTTGCATTCTTTCTTATGAGTTTTACGATTGTAATTATCATCAATTCTAAACACAACTGTATGTCTTTCTTCTCACCATACATCCAGTGCAAGAATTGTTCCCCAGGACAGGTGTGTGATCTCTCAGGAGAATGTGTCTACAAAGGTGGGTTCTTTAAACGTTATCCTGTTGAATAATTTATGTGTCGTTTTCAAAAACATGATCGCATATTTCGTAGCCAAACTTGCACCAAATCTAGATTTGTTAAGACATTATTGTTTTATAGCGGTGTAATGGTTACTCCAAGCAGCGTTTATCAAATGTCCTTACAAAAACGTAACAATTGTGTCAAACAGTTTGATACTGTTTCTCGTCATCCCATCTAGCCACGAAATTATAAAACTTCTGGTTTTGTAACTAAGGTTTCAAGTAATTTATTGGTAAGGTTAAAACAATCTGACCAATCAGAAACTTGAGAATTCAATTTTATAATATTACCGTCTGAATGCAAACTGCTTACAAAGGTTATCACGAATAAGCCCGTAGCAGGCTAAATGCTGACATGTTTGTTATTAACCCTTTCACCGCCGCATTCGCATACGTGCGCCTTGACAAAAAGTGCAGTCCCAGATCAGACGCCGCCTTTTCATGGCGGCGTCTGATCAGGGACTTCACTATTTGTCTCTTTCTATATTACTATAGATGTGTTTTATTCCTTTGAAATTTGCATTTATTTATCTCATGTCCTTATTTTACTAAGGGATTTAACAAAC
Source organism: Azorinus chamasolen (assembly GCA_963576725.1). NCBI lineage: Eukaryota > Metazoa > Mollusca > Bivalvia > Cardiida > Solecurtidae > Azorinus > Azorinus chamasolen. The sequence continues at coordinate 9,964,181 of OY755252.1, forward strand.
TTGGATTGCAGACCAAATTTGGCGCCGAAATGGTTAACCCGTTTTCGATTTCAAAAATTATTTTCCAGAGAAAAAACATCATCATTTCTTTTGTGTAATACAGAAAAGGTTTCCTTTACCTACGAGCCAGTGAAATATTACACCGAGTGGACTTGCTCAGAAATGTCCATATCACTAACTGTTCTTCTGGATAACATCACCGTACGTTATGTGACTGCTATGTACCGCCCGTTTATTTGTATTCCTATACGTACGAACTGTGCACAAATAGTCGTATATTTATTTTATACTTCAATGAGAGATATTTATGTTGAGTCTGAACCAGCAATCTGGAGCATATATCATAAAAGCCTTCTCTAAAACTTCTCAATGTTGGGATGCTAATTTCAACATAGATCAACGTAGTCATGCAGAAAACACCGCATACAGAATACACATCCGCCTAAATAGAACCATGAGAAGAAAGTACAGCAAATGTACAGGTCTATTAAAGCTAAAAATGAGCAGTCCAAAGACAAACCAAACACAATAGGGGAATATGAAAGTACCGCCTTTGAACGATCAGCGGTCAACGGCCAACACTTTCTTTAATATTATGACCATTTGATTATACTTTTGTTCACTCAAGACACAATATACGAGTTTCATTTTAATAGTGTAATTTTCCTTCATCTTGACAGAGATGTTCCTCGTGCCCCATCTTATTGTGTTTACATAGTTCAACTTATTCATTTTGCTTTAGCGTGTTCTTCTGTGGCCGATTGTAACAATCGAAATTGCGTTTTAACTAAAACCCTGGTTAAGCAAGGATATATGTATCATACACTAAAAACATAGGATCCTAATAAACATTGCTTTCGATCCATTCCTTATTCCAAATATAGTGATAAGTGGATTTATGTACCGTTCTGAAATAAAATATGTTTAAACTATGAACAACATTCTCTAAATATTTTACCGTCAAAATCTCTCTCATTTATTGGCAAGTATGTGTGCAATCTCAGGGCGCTCCTACAACACGATATTTCACATCCGGAATTGTATGGTGATGTGAGTTACAGACTTTGTGAAAATATGGAACATTCCTATTGTCTTACTTTGTTCGTCAAATATGTCAACACATTTATTAAAATGATATGATCATACAGTACTACAACATACTGCCTGGTTGTCACGCTGCCCACTTTACATGTATGCCGACAATAAAGTCTTCATAGTCCATGAAGACGCCCTCTTATATTCAGAAACGGAAGGAGGACGTCAGATCCTTGTATTGTAGTACCCTTTATTTTTTTCCAAAGTTACACTGTTTGCAGCTCAAGCATTGAGTATACTAGCGATAAATAGATCCCGTTTGTATTTTTAGATATATTTTCGCTTAATATACAATTTACAACTGCATTTGTCATCGCGGTTGATGTAGATTGGTCGGAGAAAGGAAACGTTTATTGACAGTTATTATTTTAGGATGGGGTGGAATAAGTTTGAGGTTGGACCCCCTAAACCAGTATAAATCCCCAGTGACATTTGTCACTGACCGTTCCAAGGCGGTAATTATATCACCCCCCCCCCCCAGTTCTGATTTGTTATGTGTGTGCTTCCCTATTTGTCTTTTGATAGACTTGTAGTTTTGCTCTTCTTTTTTGTCATGGTGCTATTCCTACGGCTGTGTGTATGTGGGTTTTTTTCGTGACTCGTACGTTAAACACGAATTGGTAACACTTTTGGCAAATAGCTGGGATCCGGATGAGACACTATTAACTCGTTTGTTACTTATAATACGAAGGCGGTGTATGGGGTAATGTTTCACGGTGTATCGGTATTTCATATATTAGATGTTTGAGGGAGTCAGGGATTTTAAGCCTTCTTATTTATCGAAAGTCCCGTCCACCTGGGTAGCGTAATATGGACGTCAAACAATTATATCAATCCGAAATTAACCTTACATCTTTATTTTGATGTTACATATATCAATCCGAAATTAGCACTACCTTTACATGTTAAATAACTCATTATGTTGGAGAAAGAGAGTTTATGTGGCATACGTCATGTCTTAGACATATCAATTTTACGACCATATCGCCTGAGTTTCTTAAGCATTTATTCGTATTTGTTTTTCAAAGAATGTGTGAGATTCTCCGTGCCACATGGCGTTGTACACGGGAATATGCTTACTGTCGGGTCGACAGAAAAGACTGTGCCCGACATAGGGTTCACAATAGGATCCCAGTCTCCCAAATCTGTGTGTCAGTCTAATGGAACAATGGACAACATACCAATACCGCAACTTATAGGTAGGTGATGACAGGTAACAGACAAGATGCATCCGCTAAGTTGCAAGAATGCATTACGTAATCATTTACTTGCTATGAAATAAACAATATTTGATAACATTTGGAACAGGTATAATGTGGACTCTTTCTGATACATTAAGTATTTCAGAAACTATAGAATGAATGTAAAACAGGTTGGATCGTGATGAGATATCGTGTGTCTGAGCGTGTCATCTGGATTCAAGATGTTTGCAAACTCCAGTCATACCGTACTTATCTTAATAAATCAAAGATGAAATTAAAACGAGAGATTCCACTCAATACATGAATAAATGAAATATTGAATTATCACGCTTCGCTTGGAAATGCATTTGCATCATTCTTCCTAGGTCTTATCGTTCTTGGTGTTGAGGCACACTTATTGTCAGAGGTTCATGTCCGCAAGATGTCCAAGCTATAGCATACTTTATATTTGTTTTCTTTGACGGCTGGTAATTTGAAGGAACATACGATGACCACTGTATACTGGTAAAACCGTACATGGAAATGATTAAATATTTGGGTCGATTGTAGCATCAATGACTCTGGTTACATGGCAGCATTGTGAACCGTATTTCATGCATATTGTTGCCTAATATAGAGCGAGTGCGAGGCAGGAAGATCAAACAGGACCTTGGTGTTTGACCTCCACGGTGCAATAAGCTGCCACATGTCTTAACCCTTACTCTATAAGCACGCATTTCAAAGCCGTCACAGAGTAGAACGGCTCAGGGTCTGCTCTGTTTGCTTAGGAATTCTAAAAGCCGTTCTCATTTAAGTGTTCAGTTTAACGAGGCTTTACTGTGTTTGTATTACAGACTGTGGTACACCCCCATCAGTATCTCACGCGAACCTTATAGATGGAGAACATGTGTACGGCTCCATCAGAACTTACACGTGTGAGGACAAGTATGTTGTGAGTCCGACAAATGCAGACATGACACTGAAATGTGAGGCCAGCGCTACATGGTCGCTAACTAGATTTGAATGCGGTACGTTGTTTTTGAATTCGCCGTCGAGTCAGCAATGCTTCTGTCATTACCCGATGTCTAGCTCATTACAAATTTATTATAGATAAAGCTGTAAGCCCTTAACGGGCTGCGAAAAAGAACGCCTGCTCAAATCTGGATCTGGTTCAGTTGTTACTACTTAAGATTCGACCAATCTTTCGGTGTCGAACGTCGAACAGCTTTTGTCAGGACGAGACTTATTCGGCGTCTCATCTGGGTTACGTATATTTGTACATATGAATCAAATTGGGGATATTATGGTACAGATTGAGTGTTAAACAGATAGACATAATACAGTTTAACCTCTCTATAACGAACACTCAATTACACGAAGCATTTTGTGTTACAGGCAGGTGACTGCTTACAGCAAGGTTAAAGTAAAACAGCGTTCTGCTTTACTTTCACCTTGTTTTAAGAAGCCACCTGTCCTAAATCCTGCCCTAAATACCAACTAATTAACACAAGTTGGTGGTCGTTATAGAGAGGTTCTACTTACCATGATACGAACTCGTCTCACGCTTGCCAAAGATATCCATCAATGTCTCATATATGAAATTTCAGAGCTACAAATAAAGGTGCGTTTCTAAATGCTAAAATCGACATTTTTTACCATGCCCTATCCTTTATGTTCGAGACGATTCTAAAGAGTGGCCACAGTATGGAGCTATTCTTGAAAATGTTTAAATTAACGTATCTTAGAGCGACGTCTGTATTATTAATCACTACTTGCGAATGTGTTTTTACTTTCAAAACTTATGTGCTTTGAAACAGCAGGTGTTTAGTGCTTTTGAGGCGGCCGTAAAAGTCGTTCCGTACTTAATTCTTAGTGTTGTTATATTCTCTTGTCCTTCTGGATCATTGGTTTCGAATAACTGCCCATGAACAGACACACTAAAACCGAGTCTGCAATTTACTCTTTTTGCAATGTTGCTTTTGCTTTTAAAGGATCGCATTCTTTCCGAACTTGTGTACTTCACGTATGCCTGTGTGGTGGCCGTAAAAAGTCATTCCGTACTTAATTCTCCGTGATGTTACATTTACCTGTCCTTTGGATCATTAGTTATATGTAAATTAAAAATAAACTAAAATAAAGTGTTATTAGTTTTGAATTCCGCTTAAGCTGGTGCTAGGGGGTGAGTAGTTTTGCACTTTTCATAACTACCCATGAATAGATTAATTAAAACCGAGTCTGCAATTTTCTCTTTTCAAATTGCTGATTTTGCTTTGGAAGGGTCTACTTTCAGGAATTATTGCACCGTCTAAGTAATCTACAAGATATAGTGCAGTAGTTTGCCGAGCGATTTGTCCACTTTCGTTTTGAAATATAGGGCATAATCGAATTCTCTTCAAAATATAACTAGGACTTTTAAATATGGCATGGATCATGTGGAGATGCTTATTTACCCGGCGCTTATCTGTATACAAGCAACTATGGTTATTCATCATCTAATCTGTATTATGCTAAAAGTTGAATTAGCTATTGCGTTACATTCATGGAATGTAAGGAGGATACCAATTAACCCTTCGCTTACTATTCGCGTCAATATACCTACCTGTAAATAGTGAAGACCCAGATGAGACAGCTACTGCACTATTTACAAAGTTGATTGTGCAACCAATGCACTCCACAGCAGTGATTGCACAGCGATATACTTGTACACAGTAAATATATATGTAATTATACAACAGGGCATAGGTAAAGAAGGAGAAATGTGTTTTAAAATTCAGCAAGAGAAGGGTTAAACATTAAACGAAATGCGTTTGCTACATTTGCAATGTATTGACGCAATCAGAGATATACCAGAACACTCTGCTCAAGGTCAAGGCCTGTCATTTTGCCATTCAAAAACATCCTGCACATTATATGCTTTCATCGTGAACTGATTCAATAAACAACGACATATCATTTCCTTAAATTATTCAATTCTCAAAGGAATAATCAGTAGCAACAGTTATCCATACAAACAGAATACTGTACTTACCTATATATTGCCCCATGTCGCAGGAGTCTTTGTTCTATTGTATGCGACTCGACTTGCATCTACACGCAACGCATCAGGATCATAGCTCTTTGACCCTCAGGCAATAGTTTCACAAAAGCTGGATTTAATCGAATTGATTTTACAGAAGGGTAGAACTTGTAATCTGCTGATCCCATGCCCCATCTACTGCTTTGATAGTAAATTAATACTTTACATGTTTAATATTGATGTAATAGTAAATTAATACATTACGTGTACAAAAATGACTCATGCAGGAAACACCACATACAGAACAAACAGTCCCATGTTTAATATCGATGTAAGGAATAATGACATCATTAAATGTAATTGCATATGAACAAAGGAGTTTTAGATATAGGTAGTAACTGTTGAACCGTATTTATATTACACCAGAAGCAAGTCAGATCTGATCTCAGTCTGATCTCGGTCTACACGTTTTGCAAAAAGATTTATCAAGTAGAGCATAGCCTTTATTGATATAGGGCACTGTACACTCAGTTGTTTATTGCTGGGTAAACGTGATACAGAAAACTGATATAGAAGCTTCATGCATTACGTTTGCCTTGTGTCAAGCATTTCTTTGCAGATACATTAACAATGTGTCAATAAGGTTTCATGATCTCCTTCGAGATCATGAATTTCAGTACATCTTGTTCTGAAAATTGAATACCGCTTAAGCCGGTGCTAGGGGGCGTGAGCAGTGTTGCGCTTTCAATTACTGCTCATGAACAGACTCAATAAAACCGAGTCTGCAATTTTGGTTTTTTTTGTGTTGCAATTTTTGCTTTCGGGGGATCACCTCCCTTCAGAATTTAGAATTTCCTCTTACGATGTACTGCTCGATTAGCCCGTTTCCCTAATTAATGCCCGTGTAAGAAAAGTTGGCATCACGACTATTCATTGAACGAATAAGTATAACGGCTTATGGACAGAGGATGTGTGTGTATTAGTAGAAAACGTTTAGTTTGATTGATCATACCTGCTTAACCCATTTGCTCCCACGATCTCATATATAGGACGTAGGCAAACAGTGTAGACTCTGATAATGCGGCATCTGATCAGAGTCTACACTGCTTGCAAATAGGAATGTCAATATAAAACAAGACAAAATTGAAAATTTATACCAGACACCCCATAATTAAAATGGATTGATCCAATATATAAATATGGAAAAATCCACTGGTCGCAAATGGGTTAAGCAAGTAGAACACATCATTATTAGACGTTACCCACAGAAACAGTCTTATTGAATCTACTTTATTTTATAATGCGTAAAAAGACATTTTTATTATGGAAACGGTTAAACACACACAATCTGCCTTCAATATATAATGATCATAGTTCAGTTACACGAAATTGTGTGTACTAATTACAAACACCTTTTACACAAAATTTGCCTATTTACGCGCCATCATGACTTTTACATAAGTACGACACCTCAACATCAGTGTACGTGTTCCGGAATATTCTGCAAAGTATCCTTTACTCCGGATACGACTATCCGAATATTGAAGAAGTGTGCTTTGCAACTATAGTAAAAGCCATATTGTTGAAAAGTAGTAAAGTCAAGTTAAGTTATGTGTTTCGTATACATTACGAAATATGTCGAATAAGTTAACAATTTTCTCGCTAATGTATTATGTTTGATGTTTTGTTGTAAGTGCTCCCTTGCGGTGAAAGTGATGAATGGCTTTACGTTGAGGCTACCGGGTCCTGCTACACTGCTACTGAACAAGTCATGACACAATCATCAGCTACTGTAAGTGATTGCTACCGAGTTAAAATTAGGTATTTTTCTCTATAGCTTAGTTTCTTAGCAGTCTGTGCTGAAAATTATATTGTTATGCCCCACAAGGTTGTTTACCGGTATAGTGTATGTTTCATTGACACGGGGATGCTGCGTTAAAGATATACAATCACATATACATAGACTAGATACTGTGTTCTGTGATTGTTTTATTATTAGGATATCAGAACTACTTTAAGTGTTATTCACTTTTATCTATTGATTTGAAAGGTATTTATTCATTTATTACCGGATTAGCACCCACATCATTTCACTTGTATCATCGTTCTATACGAACACAGTGTCCGAATTTCCCTTGAATACATATTTAAATAAATTATATTTCTAAAACAATGATTGTCCATTGTAAACATGTTACTTTTGAATATCAAATGGAGGACGAAGTGTCAGTATAGATCTTAGAAAGAGGATATTATACATGATCCAATTATATTTTATATCAGTATACAATTCATTGAGCAATGGTTTTCTCCGTCATCCATGTACATTACCTCATGTGTCTGTCATTTGCAAACAAAGAGCTGACCGGCTGACCGAATTAGCATGTTGGAAATGCATTTTCGTTGTTTTCTTCCTTGTTATCATATTCAGTAGGTAGATATTTCCAAACCCGATGCGATCGAACAATGTAGATATAAATGAAAAATAGTAAAGTCAAGCAGGCAGAGCCACATACAAGACGCAACAACCACCAAAACATCGATAGATAGCATCACATACACACACACGCCCACACGCACGCACGCACGCACGCACGCACCGCACGCACGCACGCACGCACACACACACACACACACACACAAACATACCAACCAATACCTGAAAGTCACTACATTGTGTATAACACCTGAAAGTCACTACATGTACTTCTAAAATAGATATAGTAAAGCCGATTCGATAAAACAGTATGAAACAGCCTTAATAGCATGCTGTGCGATTCAAATGTTGAGAATTCTTAAAAATAAGAATGTGTTTTTAACCATGAGAGTCACTACATCTGTCACGTGACCACATTGGCGAACCCGGAGACCCACTACAGCTGTAACACACATGCAACCCGCTACATTTACAAACACACATGCAACCCACTACAGTTACACACACACATGCAACCCGCTACAGTTACAAACACACATGCAAGCCGCTACAGTTATAAACACACATGCATCCCACTACAATTTATATAAACACACATGCAACCCGCTACAGTTACAAACACACATGCAACCCGTTACAGTTATAAACACACATGCATCCCACTACAATTTTATATAAACACACATGCAACCCGCTACAGTTATAAACACACATGCAACCCACTACAGTTACAAACACACATGCAACCCGCTACAGTTACAAACACACATGCAACTCGCTACAGTTATATATAAACACACATGCAACCCACTATAGTTACAAACACACATGCAACTCGCTACAGTTACAAGCACACATGCAACCCGATACAGGTATAAACACACATGCAACCCGCTACAGTTACAAACACACATGCAACCCGCTTCAGTTATAAACACACATGCAACCCGCTACAGTTATAAACACACATGCATCCCGCTACAATACAAACACACATGCAGCCTGCTACAGTTATAAACACACATGCAACCCACTACAGTTATAAACACACATGCAACCCGCTACATTTATAAACACATATGCAGCCCGCTAGTTATATATGACCACACATGCAATCCGCTACAGTTATATATAAGCACACATGCAACTCGCTACAGTTATATATAAACACACATGCAACCCGCTACATTTATAAACACACATGCAACCCGCTACAGTTATAAACAAACATGCAACCCGCTACAGTTATATATAAACACACATGCAACCCGCTACAGTTATAAACACACATGCAACCCGCTACAGTTATATATAAACACACATGCAACCCACTACAGTTATAAACACACATGCAACCCGCTACAGTTATAAACACACATGCAACCCGCTACAGTTATAAACACACATGCAACCCACTACAGTTACAAATACACATGCAGCCCGCTACAGTTATATATAAACAGTTGTTTTGTTGCAAGTGCTCCCTTGCGGTGTAAGTAATATATGGCTGTACGTTGAGGCTACCGGGCCCTGCTACACTGCTACTGAACAAGTCATGACACAATTATCAGCTACAGTAAGTGATTGCTTCCGAGTGAAATTTAGGACAGTTTACTGTGTATTTGATGTATCTACGTCGATTGTGCTGAAAATAATGTTTTATGCATGTATTCGTCTTCCACGGTTTTGTTTACAGTTTGTGTTGCAATGCAAGATGGTAGTATAGTTTAAGACATACAGTCACAAGTCGAACACTACATAGATTGGATTGTTTAATGATTTTAATATTAGGATGTCAGAACTACTGTTCATTTAACTCACTTTTGTCTCTTAATTTGAATATGGTATTTGTTTATTTCCTGCCGGATTAAGAGCACATTAATTCTTTTGTATCTTCGTATTTCAGGAACTTTGTGTCCGGATTTTCCTTATATTTAAATTAAGGTTTAATTCCTAAAACAATGTTTATCAGTTGTAAACATGTTCATTTAAAATAACAAATGACAGACGAATCTGTTTTAACAATAGGGTGGCATTATACATGATCCGTTTATTTCCAGTATGCAATTTATCCCCATCGAGCAATGGTTTCTCCGCCGCCCATGCGCATTACGTCATCAGCCTGACATTTGCAAACAAAGAGCTAAACGACTGACTGAATTAGCATTGTTAAAATGAAATTTAGGTGTTTCCGTCCTTGTTATCGTAAGGAGTAGATAGATATTTTCTAAACCGATGCGATCGTCTACTCTGTCCTGTGCGATCGTCCGCTCTGTCCTGAAATGAAAATCTCTCGATTCAAATCGGGTTACAAAATTACTTATCAAACTTAACTCAAATAACATTGAATTGGCTACACATTTCGAGTCTGGATTACATATTAGAAACAGAAAAGGTACACTGTTGGTTCAGTCATACATTTGTTGATACTGTAGAGTATTTATATATGCAGACTGTACACAATACCCAATGCAATGCTATAATACATTATATTAAGTATTTGATTGCACGTGTAATTATTATGATAGTATGATCAGGTAAGTCAACCGTCGTGACTAAAGTAAGAATGCAATTACATAACACAGGTGTTAGGTTATGTGTTTAGGAACAAACAACCGTTTCGCGTTCTTATTCTCAACAGTATATAGTTACACAACAGACTTCAGCACACAATCTGAATGCAAACAATCTAAGTATAATGTCAGAGGTACATCAAATGGTTAGATGTATGAATGCTTAGAAACCACTTAGTGACTCTCGGTTCTTAACCCTTTCCAGTATATATTCACTAAATATTCATGTGAGAAATAAAGACGTACAAATACTAATAAGCCGATGTTTCATGATAGCCTACGAATGATGGAATTTTTCACCGTAGCGGACACTTTACAATCCGATATAAATAATTTCATAGGCAATATTAAAATACTGGTCAAACAGTTCTGACGTGAGTCTTCTCTCTTATCAAATACGTAATGTGCACCCTTGTAATGTATAAGTGTCAATGAAAGCGAATGGATATAATAAGTTATGGGAAGAGCAAGGGCATGTAGCTGTTATATTGTAACAAATGATATTTACGTTTCCATGTGTCAATATTATCGTATATTCCAAAAATAAATATTCAAATTACATGTTTCATAGGCACTCGTGATGTTACATTAATATTGATATCCATTTTTCTACAGCAGCGTTCAAATATGTTTTCGGCATATTGGTAATATGTTATGAAAACTGTACATTTCTTTTTGGACTACATATTATGCTGATTAGGATACTTTAAAGGCATGGCTGGTTCGGGTTTATATACTATTATATACAATCGAGATATGCTACATAAGACGTTGGATTGTCTCAATAAGCATCTTTAATTGTCATGTAACATAAAATTGTCTCAATAAGCATCTTTAATTGTCATGTAACATAAAATGGTGTGCAGAGCTTCCATGCGTCTTATTGTTTCGTTCCAGTTGAGCATTGAGATAAGTTTACTATCTGTACGAACTATGCACTATTGAGTGTTTATATTGTTTGGGTTGGTAGCCTAAACCGCAATAAAACATGTTCGGAAATTATTCGGAGTTACTATTCTGGAATTACGAATCAGATCTATATTACACCAAAAGCAAACAGAGCATACCCTGATCAGACGGTTCCTGATCTGGGTTTACTCTTTTTGCAGATACACGAATATTCGCTTACATTAGGGAAAGGGTTAAGCGGTTCCCAAAACAGTGTACCGTTACAATGTTTAGTTTATTGGTTCTGTATTACTGTAATGCATATTTTAGTGTTCTTTCGTATGAAGTCGTTTCGCTCGTTCAAAACTAATTGAAGTGGTATTGTTTCGTTGCAATGCATATTTAACTGGTTTTAGTAGAGCATGTATTAAGTTGTATAGTCCCGTTCCAAAATATATAAAATTCGTATTGTGCCGTTCCAGTATGTTAAAATTGTATTGTGTCATTGCAATTGATAGTGTAGTGAGTTAATTACCTACCAATGTATATTTTAGAGTCACTGTTTGGATTTAGGCTCTTATCTGATTACGCTCGGAAGTCAGGTGGAGAGTAACACAGCTAAGAGGTTTATCTCCAGAACTAGTGAGTATATAGTGTCCACTCACGTATGAACATGTTGTTTGCTAAGGGAATTCGGATGACAAAGAGTGCCGAGACTTATCAGATCGCTCTTCTGATCTGGGTATTCGCTGCTTGCAAATTTCAGTGTATGTGTGTGTCAAAATCAGAATAACACTTTAATGACAAAATAAATATTTAGATGTTATATTTAATAAAATGTGAAGAACTAATAATTGGTTTTCAGTTAACTTTACTAATCTCTCTATATTAACGACTAAACCATCATCCCGAAATTGAATACAATGTAAATAGCTTTGATCCAGATGTAACTCGGCGTGTCATAATGGTCCAATGTGTTTGACACTTTTTCGATAGTTTCCACAAACTAAGATAGTATTTATTCAAAAGCGTGATACTGTTTAACCCTTCGCTTGCTGTTCACGTCAATATACCTACCTGTAAATAGTGAAGACCCAGATGAGACAGCTCCTGCAGGAGCTGTCTCATCAGGGTCTGCACTATTTACAAATTGATTGTGCAACCAGTACACTCTACAGCCGTGATTGCACAGAGAAATACTTGTACACAGTGAAGATATGTGTAATTATGCAACAGGGCATGGGTAAAGAAGGAGAAATGTTTTTTAAAATTCAGCAAGAGAAGGGTTAATTACAATTGAACCAGATCCATCTTTGCGTAAAATCATCAAACAGAAAATAGCTCAAGGTCACGAGACGGGACGTTTATTAACCCTTAAGTATAGTTCGATTTCGAGTGCTGAGCCGTGACTGCACTTTTCTATTTATAGAAGTTGCAACCATTCTAATTTATGAGTAAGTGGACAACGGTTGTCACAAGAAGCTTGTAGTAATCGTGCAGTATTAGTTTATACAGTAAATCCTTTCTATAACGACCATTAAATTACATCAAGTATTTTGCGTTAAAGGCAGGTGGCTGCTTAAAGCAAGGTGAAAGTAAAACAGAACGCTCCTATAGGCCCTAAATACCAACTAATTAACACAATTTAGTGGCCGTTATAGAGAGGATTTACTGTATATGCTTATTACTTGTCTGTATAACCACAGATAACTCCGGAACGAATACATGGTTTGTGACGCGTTTTACCTCTACGGGTGAACTGGTCCTAAACACAGGGGTCTGGACTGCTTCATGTGGGTCTATATGTACTATATAATAACAAGGGTTCCGACTAGCAGAACAGACATCCGTGTACCACAAGTACAAATATGAATGTAACTCTTGCAATTTCAATGATAAGTTTGTAATTATTTCGGCTATTGAAAGCCAATATATTTTACTATCAAATAAATATAATCTCTTGACGGTAACTTTTGCACAATTATCAATCAAACAACGATTTTCTAAATAATTCACGTGTTTTCTGGGTCAATGACAAACGTTCGTTCACCCCGGTTTCACTATATCACAGCCATAAACTGGCGATTTTCAGTTAAAAAGATGGCGTAGTTCAATAAAGCAACCCAATTATATCACCAGTCTCCATTTGTTTTGTCCTCTAAATAAGTAAGCAACTAGCAATAGCGGCCTATCCGTCTGTCGTTATGTTTCTATTTCGGATGGTGCCATTTTGCAACAAATTTGAATGGAGTCATTCCATTGGATGAGCGAAGGAAAAGTTGGGAAATCCGTGACGTCACGTACAATGGCTCCTTCCTCGACGGTTTGGAGCAAATTGACAAAACTCGCTAGTTTTACATCATTCTTTTGATGATGGGGACTAAGAATTGGAGGTGTATGATAGAATTGGTTCGTTTTATTGAACCACGCATTTTTTAAACTGCAAATTGCTAGGTTATTGCTGTGATATAGTGAAACCGGGGTGAACGAACGTTTGTCAATGACCAAAACAAAAATCACGTGAAATTTGAGAAAATCATTCTTGGATTGATACTTGTTCATAAGTTACCGTTATAAGATTATATTCATTTGATAGAAAAATATATTGGCTTTCAATAGCCGAAAGACTTACGAAATTATCATTTAAATTGTAAGAGTTACAGTCATATTCGTACTCGTGGTACAAGGAAATCCGTTCTGCTAGTTGGAACCCTTGTTATTATATAGTACATATAGACCCCCATGAAGCGGTCCAGACCCTTGTGTTCCTAAAGGTCACAGCTCACGAGTCAAAATCGAACTATACATCACTATTTCAATCATCACGACAGGGATCGCATTTGCAAACCACTTGGATACATTTGAGACATTAGTCGGTCTCTCACCAGGATTTAAACTGTTTGGAACTCCGTCAATAGCTTTTTATATGCTTACTCGAAAAGAAAGTTCAGATTTTTAGCAGAAATTATTTTGAAAAATGTGATAAGCGTTAGGAGACGCGCGATACGTATATGTGTTACAAAAAATGTGATATTAGTTTTGAAAATTGAATACTGCCGGTGCTAGGGGGCATGAGTAGTATTGCACTTTTAATTACTATTCATGAACAGACTCAATAAAACCGAGTCTGCAATTTTCTCTGTTTGCGTTGCTACTTTTGCTTTCAGAATTTATGTACTTCGAAACAGCAGGTGTTAAGGGTATATTCGCCCAATTAAGGAACTTTTAATTTTACCAGAAAACGAAGTTTTCAAAAATACTATTTTTTGTATAAATTGTATAATTGTAGAGTATTATGTTCCTTTGGCAGTGAAAACATTGTTTTTGGCACATTTTTGATGAGCAGAAAACCCTTATTTCTAGTATTATTTGCATCTTTGCCCAAAATTTAGCTGAAGAAGTCCAAATATTGCAAAAGTTAGTATGGTGACCAATGTTTTTTTTTCTCATTTTTGAATCCAGCTATTATAATAGAATATTCACACTGAAGATTATATTTTTCTATTGTTAGATTTTTGTAAGTCTTAAAACACATATGCATCTTTTTCATAACTTTTTATGAGAAAATTGAGCTTGCTTGCCTTTATAAGTCAACTGAAGCAATTTAGTGATTTTTATCTAAACAAAAGGATCACAAAGCAATTGATGCTTGAATGTTATCTGGTCAGGGAATTGGTGCGGTTTTATACATTTACGAATGGTGATTGATAAATGTATTTTTAAAATGGTTACCATGACAACATAAAAACGAGCATGGTGACACCTAATTTGTTTCATTGTTTTGTGTTTAGAATGCTTTAATAAGTATTTCTGCAAACTTTCATCAAATTCTTATTTAAATTTCAAATAGACGAGTATCCCTTTAATTACACGTGTGGCGGCCGTAAATAGTCGCCCGTACTTTATTCTCAGTGTTGTTATGTTTTCTGGTCCTTTGGGATTATAAGTTTTGATGTTATTAGTTTTGAAAATTGAATACTACCTAAGCTGGTGCTAGGGGCTTGAGTAGTGTTTCACTTTTAATTACTATTTATGAACAGACTCAATAAACCGAGTCAGCAATTTTCTCTACATGCATTGCTACAGTGCATAAATGTGCTTTCGAAGGATCTCCCACTTTCCAAATGTATGTACAGTGAAGCTCACTTATAACGAAACCCAGGGGCCCTTAAAATTGATTCGCTATATCCAAACTTCGTTATATCGATCAGACGAAATTTCGTTATAGATGTTTGGATGTAACGAATTTCGTTATAGTGTACCCATGTCATACGATAAATGCTTATTGTTAGAAAGGGCAAAGTAAAGCTATGAGATTAGCAACCATGTGGTTTTGCAAACAGTGTTGATAATGCCTTAATGAAACTGTAGGATCTTACATACAGATCCTGATCCTGATCAGATGCTACATTACATATATTTATATAGTATGTAGTTGCTGATCAAGGTCTATACAGTTCGCAAGTCATATGTTTGGTAATTCCACAGCATGTCTCTTATGAAAACTAATGGAAATAAAAACATTCAAAAGCAAATCCACTTCAGTCATTTATCAACTATAGTACATGTATAATATAATGACAACATGTATTAATTAGTATCCTTTTTCAATGGTTCAGTATAGATCTATGTTGATTTGAAAAAGTCACTGATTTTGTCTGTTTGCTGGCACTTGATTTTATTGTCTGTTGCACTAGTAGATGGAGAGCAGAGAAAACCTTTTCTGGAATATCATTTCAAATTTCCAAAAGGCCCTGGACCATGTTCAGGGACAGAAGTGCTGTCTCCTTTGAAACAATAACATGTGGGGTCTCTTCATCATCATCATCATCATCATCATCATCATCATCATCACTGTCATCACATGGTACATCATCTGATGGTTGACATTCTGCGATGATGTCCTCGTCCGTCTTGTCCTCTGTCACAACAAGGTTCTGATCAACATGGACAACATCATAGACTGACAGCTGAAAAACAGTTAAGCCCCACTTCACGGATTTATAACCATAACGAAGATGTACTGCTTCTATAGGATCTTTCTGCATTACTTATGACTGGCATCAAGCAACCACCTGCTTTTCAAGATAACTAAAAGTGTACAAATAGAGTTGGCTCTACAAAGTTTACACAAACTTATTTTTTTACTCATTTCCCCCTGTATATTTTTAAAGTAACGAGTTAGAAATCTACAAAAGGAATATAGTTTGGTATTTAGCCGACATGTTGATCTACTACTAACCTGCGCCTGTGTTTTTTACATAACATTGAGAGAGGAAGGGAATCTTGCAATCTCTCTAGTAGTTCGGCTAGGGGCACATCATCATCTTCGTCCATCGATTCTTCCTCTTGTTGGATGAAGCCACTCCTACGAAAGCACTTCTGGATAACAGCTGGGTCCTGGGCCTGCAATGCAGCATAGGCATACCGGATTGCTACTAAGACGTTCAGTGCTGGATTGGTTCCTTTGTCATAGCACTGAAAAACATGTTAAATATCACATTTTATTGAACATGTTTGCCTGTGATTGTCTGTCTAAATTGTTACAGTAATTAGAGTAAATGGTACAACCCTTTCCCTGTTCAATATTCATGTAAGAAAAAACAAAGATCTATGATAACACATGTGCTATCATAGGTCTTTGGAAAAAATGACAACATGAATATTAATTATCTCAATTTTCATACTGTAAATTTTTCAAGGGAAAGTTTTGTTATGACAAAAGTTTTAGAATCATATCTATATCAATTTGAAAGCAAACAGAGCAGACCCTGATCCGATTTACTCTGTTTGTAAATGCGTGAAAAGGTGTTAAATAACATGCTGGCTAGAAGGGCTTGTCCACCTAAACTGGCGTCTGATTATTATTTTTTCTTTTTTTATATAAAAAAACTAGCTAAAACTAAGGAGAATTCAATTTCTGAATTGCAAACAGCACGATCCCGAAAAGGTGAATGAGTTACTCAATCGGCGATTGATCCGGAAAAATGTTATTTGCTGAATTTGTCGCGATTTACAGTAAAATCCACAACTCACCTCTTTAACGTAGTTTACGAGTCTTTGACGATATTGGACCTTGAAACTGTATATGATCCCCTGATCGTATGGCTGAAGCACCGATTGTGTGTTTGGAGGCAGGGAACAGAGTGTGATGGCTTTCAAGCCGGATACAGTTGGGTGTGCCGCACAGTTGTCCACAAACATCAAAACCTGACCAATGCAAAAACAAACCGATGTACAGTAGTACAACGATCAGATGGCGTTGTTTACAAAACAGTACATATGCAAACACAGAAAATTAACGAAAAATTAAACTGCGACATGTTGTATAGGTTAATCCAGGCAGTTGACTTGTGTGGCTCCACCACTTCTTCCTATCCTAATATACATGCCACAGTTGTACTTATCGTTAACTTTCTGTGTTTACATACACACTGTTTTGTAAACAACGCCATCTGATCGTTGTACTACTGTAGTTTTTACTTAAAATTATTCACCAAGTTCTGTAAACATTCCATGTTTTCACTACCATCGCAAACAAGAATGACCGACAAATCTGTTAGAGTGACTCCCCTTTTGTTTACAGCGGCTATAAGCTACGACGCTGGATTCAATAGTTTATTCAGTCCTATAAAAACGGCACTGGATCCAATATTTTATTTAACCCTATTTAACCCTATCAATACATCACTGGGTTCAATATTTGTTTAAGCCCTATTAGTTACATATTTAAAATCCACCTACCTTTCTATTCTGGCGCTTAAACTGCTTGTCGAGATGAATCAGCCAGTCTTTGAAGATGACATACGTCATTCATGCACGTATATTAGACTTGTATATAACTGGGAGCGATTTGACACTTTTAAAACACCTAGGGTGTTCAAATATCCCAATAACTAAGAGCGGGAGCTTTTCAGATCCTGTTCTCTTACAAGCAAGAAGAAATGTCAACCTATCCTTAGCCTTCTTGCCACCTACGCATGCCTCGCCTTTGATTTCCAGAGACCGATTTGGCAACAGTTCATAAAATAGCCCAGTCTCATCCGCATTACAAATATTATCTGGAGTGAATCCGTTGGTTAGAGCAGCGACTTAGTTTTTATACAGTTATCAGTTACGTCTGTGTCGACAACACCACTCTCGCCACAGATAGCCTTAGACACAATACCGTGTCTTACTTTAAATCTGTCAATACAACTTTTGTTTGGCACGAAACTGGATCCCAACTGTTTGGCAAATTGATCGCTTTTAGCTAACAGCACTTGTCCACTAACTGGGAGATTTTTTGCCCGAGCTGATTTAAACCATTCAAATAGGGACTTTTCTATTTACTCATGTTGTGATGATATGTGCCGTTTTCTACTTGGAGAAACAGTCGAACACTGATACAGATCACGTATTTCCTTATCCTTCTTTAAAATTCCTGTTAATGTGCTCGGAGAAATGCCATAAGACGTAGCAATATTAGATTTATTTTCTCCGGTTTGAACTTTTCCCAAAATTTCGAATTTTGTTTCGAGCGATATTGCTTTTCGTTTTGTGCCTCTACGCTCCATAATGAATTTCACAAAGACTTACATGCAAGTGACCAATTCAATCATTTCCCTCTAAATTTCTGATATGTGTTTATGTACGATATGGACAATTACATCCATTATGTTTTGTTTGATAGATGGGGTGATAGCCGGTAAATTTGTTTGCTGCACGCTTCTTCACCATGGAAGGTGTGAACACTTGTCAAACTGCGACCTACAGGCAACTTTGTATTAACCCATCTATTTTTCATAAAAAACTTTATTCTCGGGACATGGAAATATTTTTGTTTTATCCGATTTTTCATTATAACCGATTTTGTATTAAGCAGGCAGATGTCAATAGAAACAAAGAAGACAAAGGTCGGGAAAAATGTTTTGTTTTATACAGTCTTTCGTTATATCCGAGTCCGCTATAAATGAGATTCACTGTACTTCACAAAAACAGGTGTTTAGTGCTTGTGTGGCTGTGGTAAAATATCGCCCGTACTTCATCCTCCGTGTTGTTATATGTTCTGGTCCTTCGGGGTCATTGGTTTTGATTTGATTAGTTTTGAAAGTTGTATACTGTTTAAGCCGATGCTAGGGGGTGTAGTAGTGTTGCACATTTAATTACTACTTATGAACAGACTCAATTTCTCTATTTGTATTGCTACGTTTGCCTTTGAATGATATCCCACTTTCAGAATATATGTCTTTGTTTACGATTCTAGATGACGTGACGCTTTTCAGTGGATGGTGGCTCGGTATTGAATTGATCGGTGGAAAATGGGTTTACCAAGGTACAGAAACCCCTCTCGGGTTTATAGACTGGGCTCCGTATGAACCTAATTATGGAGGAAATGAAAACTGTGCTGAATTAAGTTTCGATATGTCAGGATGGAACGATGTAGATTGCAACGAACGCAAGAGTGTTGCTTGTGAAAAGAGGTACAGCACAATACATACCATTCATTGAAGACATATCAATCTAAATTGAAATTAACATGCATACTTCTACAATATATACTTCTATTCAACAGCAGTAATTGTACATGTATACATGATCTATCAAATGCCATACTCTCGATCGATTAGAAGTTCATTTTGCAGTTTTCTGGTAAATATTAAAATAAATCTTTAAAATGTGTGATGACATTTGCAAACAGTTTGTGTTCAAATGAGAACCGACGCAAATTGGCGACCGATCATGATACAAGGTGGCTGACACCCTGAACGGGTAAATGGATGGAACTTTGAATTTGAGATAAAACATTTATGCCAGTGATACTGCACGCAGCAAGCCAGTCGTTAATACCAACAAACCAATCATAAGGATACACTAGACGGCACGGGTAAATATTGCGCAACATCTGGAGGCCAGATTAACATATAGTATCAACATAAGTGACTGTCAAACACAGAAAAGAATAATTCAGATTAGTTTCTGAGTAAACAAGCGGTACATGGGTCAGATACACTGTGTGGGAACTGGTGAGATGTCTATGATTGTAATTTGAATATAGCAGTTTCAGCGCGGGAATCGAGTCACTAATGTCCTTTGCAAAGAGCAGTTTAGACCCAGATGAGAGGGTTCCTAGAGGGACACTCTCATCAGGGTCTGCACTGTTATAATTTTCTTGTAAAACATCCTGAATATTAAAGGTACGTTTCACCTCTTGGGATTTCAAAATTATGTATTAGAACACTCAACGCTGGAAGGGTTAATAAAAACTTGCAAATGGACAGTCTGTGTTTATACGTTCCACGCAAACGCTATTCACTTGTTGGATCTACAGTAAAACCTCGATAATTCGTACTTTTATCATATAAGTATGTTGAACCTTGTTGGCAAATGGCAGCGTAATGCAGAGAGGAAAGGTTACAGACTGCCTACAAGAGCCTTCTGCATGACTTTCACATTGCAATAAGCGGCAACCTATCTTAAAGATCGATACTAATATATTCTGAAAGTGGGAGATACTCCGAAGGCAAAGGTAGCAATGTGAAAAGAGAAAATTCGTAGTCTCGGTTTTATTGAATATGTTCATGAGTAGTAATTAAAAGTGCAACACTACTCATGCAACTTACACCGGCTTAAGCAGTATTCTATTTCCAAACCTAATGACATCAAAATTAATGATCCCAAAGGATCAGAAAATATAACAGAACTGAGAATGTATATATATGCAAACAGTTTGGATCCAGTTTAGACACCAGTAACACGGTGTCTCGCCAATATCCAATTTGATGTATACTCTAGTTGAAATTTGTATGAGGGAATTATAATAATAATTGCACGTTTCAGATATATTCTTAATATATTTGAATGTTCGAACAATCGATATATTACTGTAGTTTGTATTTTTCAGGTCAAATATGGACTGAATAAAATAGATTGGAATTCGACTGCAGATATGTTGTATCAGTTGGTTAACAAGTGTCTACTAAGACGATTCTAGAAGACTTTTATTATTATGGAGTGTTATGCGATTGACCTGTTTCTTGTCGTACTTCTCGATTACAGAAACATATATGGTGTTACTAGACGTCACAACTCATTATGATATGACTTAAGCTTAATTCTGAAAATATATCCCTTTCCGCATATATATTTGTCAATGTTCGTTTGACATCGATGATAGGTAAATGTTCTAAGAGATCACTCAACCCATTTATTTCCATATCCTTTAACCCTTACTGTGCGGGACACGAGTCACTAATGTCCTTTGCAAACAGTGAAGACCCATATGAGAGGGCTCCTAGAGGAGCTCTCTCATCAGGGTCTGCGATGTTTGTCATGTTACACTTTTCTTTAAAAAATCACTAAATATTCACCATAAGCATGACTTGTTTGAATTTTGAAATAGTCCATTTGAAAACGCGTTGTAAGGGTTAAGGACCATCCATCGAGATCTTATTTTGGAACCTGCCTATTGTCATATTGCGGGTTACAGGGAACATAAAGTCTGCCAATTTAAGCCTTTAAATAACACTTGACATGTATGGGTGAAATTTCACTGCCGAATATTATCTGCAGACTATGCCGTCTGCTTTATTTTATTTTTATTTTTTTTATATTTTCATCTTTATTATCATAATGAGTTTGATCTTTGTGAGACATTGGTAGCTCAACTCAAAGATACAATACTACCCACTTTTACCAATAAAGGTGTTTAATGTTTCCCTGAGATATAAATGAGTTCCATACCTGTCCTTTTAAAAAATGTATTGATTGGTTACATGGAAACAAATTTGACTTTGGCTACTATAAGTACCGTGCGTAGGAATTCAAACACCACTTATTAGCAGTAACTCCGTATATAGTATGATACATGTACGTCCTAGTATCATTGACTGTTTGATATTCAGGATTATGTTCAAATCCGGTGACTGTGCAGGCTGTGCTGGATCTTTCTGACCCTGTTAACATCTATTCTACAGCACGGTGTGCATGTGCATTGTCGTCCTGAAATATGCATGACTTGCAGGAAAGTGTCTTGCTATTGCTGTCCACAAATTACCTTAAAGTATATCTCCATATTTCTATGTATTTATATTTCTCTCAACGCCAGCAACAGTTCTTACACCATTCCATGAAATGCAGTCCAATACAATCACTTTCGACACTCCTTCTTGTCTGATGTCACTAAGTCTGTCTCTTGACTTTCATACACATCTAGATGTGTTTGTGAATCACTATGCCCCGACCTTTGATCCTGAAGTATAACCTTTAACTTGGACCCATGGACCAAGATTTGTACGCGACACATCGTCTTTGTCTGGTGAACATTTGGGCAAGGTTATTTTGAAATCGATTCACATATAAAAAGGTTATAGGACACGATCTTTGGGACAGACGGATGGAAGGACAATGCGATTACTATATGCCCGCCGCTTCGGGCATAAAATAACTGTACCCATCATCCCAGAAACTGACAACTTCCTTTTCTCTCTACGCCATGCATTCTCTATTGACTTTTGGTACAGTTTCCTTTTATTTGACTCAACGTCGTCATGTTTTCAAGTAGTTTGTCTATAAATAGAACGTCAGTATTTTATGTATATATTGTTGCAACCCATTTGAATGGTCAACATAAACTGTGGGTTCTAAGACACAACAGATTCAGTGGCCAGTTTATTTTTATTGTTATACCAGTTTCATTATATTAAATAAATTCATACATATAATCTACAAGCTGTTTAAACTCAAGTCTCAAATATAATGCATAATCTATCGTTTTACCAGATTTGGGAAGTAACTATATCATTTCATAATCATTATTCACCTCATTTCTATTTTGTATCAATTTCAAGAGGTGATCATTTAAAATTCGTTTTCCGTTCTAACGGCCGCAACGTCGAGGTCCGCCTTTTATACTAGTATTTCGGTGACGTCATCACAACAGCCGCATGGGAAATCGGTTGAACTGATAGACGCGCCATATGTGATTAAACCTTCCACAACGGAATATGATACGTAAACTTGGTATTAATGGAACGTAAATAGTATGTTCTATTGATATTTATCTGTAAGTAATACTGACATACGTTAAATAAGTATAAAAATGGTCATTTTATACTCTAAGATGTCGGGATCAATCAGACGCTTGATCGCATGACAAGTTACAGTAACACCATTTTCAACCGGTCTGAAATCACACAACATCTAGCCTGATCATAACAATATTGATTTAAATCCATTGGTCAATGGGAGAAAAGGCTACAATTTTCATGACGGGGCGTTAACTCCCTTGATTTACGAAGACTTATTTCATCTACATAAGTGTAAAAAAGACATGATGTCTCTGTTCATGAATAGGGAGTTCGGTATGAGTGGTTGATAGGGATGTGAGTGATGAGTGGAGAACGTGACAATATTTTGTTATATTTGTATTTACAAATAAATGTTTAAACCATGTTGTGTTGTTTGGTCACAATGACTCAGATTTACAAATACATCTGATAGTAATAGATAGTAAAAAAAGTAGTTCCGTAGTATCGGCTACTGGTTACCTTCTTCTTGTAAATCATGGAACAATGGCAAAGACGAAGCTCTTTACGTTCATTTAGAAATGAATGTCGAACTTCAGATCGGCGGTTTTGTGTAAGCGTCACTGGAATGAAATTATTTATTATATGGACGCTCTAGACATGTTCCACTGTAAATGGTTCTTCATGTAAACGCTTAGATTGATATATAGATAGATAGACATATAGATAGATATATAGATAGATAAAATTATTTCGGTAAAAGGTGTACATAACCTGGCAAAAAATAATTAAGACAACATATAAAAAAGCCATGTAATGCACACTAGAAACCAAGGATAACACAAGCAAATGTTTCCTTATTTCCACTGTGGTCCTTGATTCCAGTGGCAGGACACAGAGAGTCACGGTTTCATTATAAATAAATAACACAGGTATTATCCTAAAATGTAAGTATCATACAAATATCCCTATAAACACTGTTGAGTTCAAAATATGTCGGTTAGGAAACGTGTATGACCATGTTTACTAATTAACACAGCAGAGTATCAGAACAATTCATAAGAGTCATATTGAAGAATAAACTGAAACAAACCTATCACAATAATAAAGATAAACAGTAAAGTAAAGTAATAGAGCGAAGCACTGATATTCTAGAAATGCAATAAATACAGAAGTGCCATCAATTTAAAGAAACTTGTTGTATAATCTATTCATTAGTTATCAAGTCTATGTTGACAGAAATATTTGCTTTGTCTTGAAGTCTGAGGATGGACATTCCACAAGTGAACACCTATGAAAAGAAATGATTTCTTTCCAAAGCTGTTAACTCTAGGAATGGCGAAGCGTCCGGTATATGTAAAAGTTAAAGAAAAAGCATATTCTTCAACAGGAACAGCTGACAGGTTTAATATTGTACTGCAATTACATGTATGCACAGAGCTTAACGGAACAAAACAGTGACTAAGATATACGGGAGCAGTGCCCTTTGAACTATTAAAACATCCTTTAGATACTGGCAACCAGTTTAGGCAGTAACATGATCTGTGTATATGTGTTCTCTAGCGTCTAAATTTACAACAAAACGGGTTAATTCATTTTGAGTTGATTGGAGTCTATTTTTCAAACCTTGAGTTAGAGCAGGGTACTAATCCCAACAAGCGTATTCAAAGAGACATTGAATAAGTGCCAAGAGCACAAGTTTCCTTAGATTTGTTTCTTATTTAAAGTGATCATTTTAATTGCATTTCCCTCAGCGTGTTATAAATTTCTTCTTAATATTTCAAATAAATAATTGTTCTGTTAAATTTGTTTCTATTGAATCAACTAGTAGTTAAGTATTATAATCATCTAAATAGTTATCTATCGTCTTACTGAATTAGTGAAACCAAAACAAAGGATATATGTTTGTGTATACCTTTATTCTGAAAGAAGGCGATCCTTCACAAAAGCACACATAGAAATGTTATTAGATACAATTGTAGACTCGGTTTTATTAAATATGTTAATGAACAGTTTTTCAAAGTGCAACACTAATCGTGTCCTTTGCACGGGCTTATGCGGTATTCAATTTTCATAAATAAAAGTACAAATATGAGTCCTACAGGAAACACTACATACAAAACAAATAGCCGCACGAAAAACACCACAAGAAGAAATGCAGTGTCACAGAAGTGCCTCAAGATTACACTTGTACTTGCAAATAAGTGAGCGATTTCGATAACATTTAGAGAATGTTTTGTTTCTTAGTTTATGATAGCTATATCCTTGTTTAAGCAGCTTTTCAGTTAAAATGAGATGTCGACTGTTAGAATAACCATTTCATTTTAAGTTGCTTATTTAGGCTTGCAAAGCTGTTTGTATACACTATATTTGATACGACAGTTTGAGATTAGATTTGAATTCTGTTACGCTACATTGATTGTTCACAGAATTACTGAAACTGACATGACAGTGCACAGTAATACCAGAAGCCCAAATGAAAGGATCACTCCTACACGACCTTCATAGACTGTTCAACACAAGCAATGTGTAAGGCACTGTGACACTGGAATGGTCCCGTAGGGTGAAAGGATGTAGAATATAAACGAACTCCACCAGCAGCGTAGCTGAATCCAAATGCAATATTCGCACCGTGTCTATAGGGGTCCGAGGTCATGCTCCCAATTTAGAATTGTGTAGTTTTGAAACTATTGTGATAAATATAGCATTTACTCTTGTAGGAGCAAATGCTCTATTTATCACTATGGTTTCAAAAGATAACTTACAGAGGCGCCAAAAGACGTTAATAATAGGGGAATTATTAAAGCTTACATGACTAGACAGCGTTTATCAGTCTACCCCTTAGCCTTCACTTTTTTATTTCACTTTGGCTATAGTACTTTTTTAACTTTGTTTTTAGCCTGATGTTGCGCACGTGCGTAAGTGCTATCGCTAGTTACACCGATTCATAGAAAACGAAGTGTGCTCATATACATTCATACACATATACCATACACATTCACAAACAGTTGTTCCTTGCATGCTTAACACAGAACAATCACTAATCACCAGAGGTAGTGAGAAGTTTGTTCTAAATTATTCATCCGTCTGACAGATTGATATCTTCATCATTAAAAGCAAGCGTTCCTATTGTAAACGCCCGAAGAGTTCTGAAACTACTTAGCATCAACGGTTTGAAACCCTTACAAAGAACACTACACGTATATCACTGATAAACCAATACTCATTTTAATATTTGATGACATTTTATCACTTTATGTTAGAGAAAACTGACCATGAAAACTTCATAGCCTTTTAAAGCTAATCGAATGCGTTACAGTCGAGAACAATAGACAAAGTTGTGTTTTCAAATACTTAAATTGTAATTTCTCTACCATACCATATGTTGTGACCACTCTAGAATTCACATGAAGAGACGATTCTAAAAAGGAGTCACAATATAGGGTTTGGTGAAAAATAAATATTATTGAACACGTTATAAATTACGCAGTCCTCGTATCTCACATACTACAGTTGTTTTAAAAATGCCAATAACATGGCTACTGTCTGCTTTGGCGTTTATGTGTATGTACGTTTTTCTGCAATTCTACCTGGTAACTGCGGACACCTTTTCGTCAATCAAAGTTACTGACAGGAAAAGATGCGACACGAGCGACAACGCATTTCTAACCCTATGGGGAACATCCGTACATTCGTGCGTTGGAGAATGCAACAAGCGGCCGGGCTGTCAAGCTGTGAACTTCATTAGAACCAGGAAACAATGTGAGCTATTGGTGACGGATTTACATAATGCGATAGATAACGACAAAAAAGCTTGCGTGTTTATCAGAATGATCGATGTAATGGCTATACAAACGGTAAGAGATACATCCGAACTGGCAAGTAAAATAACATTTTACAGCACTCGTCTACATATAATACAGTGAATGATATGTCGATATAACAGTTATATGGTCATTCAATCAATATTTATAGCATACGAATGTATGAGAATGTTGCTGTAATATGTGCGTTAAAAACAACCTAATTTAAATTTTTATGACATCAAACACATAGGCGCGTTGCTACTGAATAGGGTGTTTGTGTCAGAAAACCAATCATATTCTAAGTTAAAAATGTTTATTATACCATGTTGCCATCGCATGTTTATGTTTCCGTTAGAAAAAGAAACTACCAAAATCAAAGTTATAGAGAATATTTGGTTCCTAGCTTTGAATGAGAAATGTTATCTGGCAAGGCGGATGAATATATCAGGTGAGCCGAAGGCGAACCTGATATATTCAGAAGCCGAGCCAGATAACATTTCTCATTCAAAGCTAGGAACCAAATATTCTATTTATCCTTGTCACGACAGCAATATATAAAATTATTTTATTTTGTACCGAATGTACCACAAAATGCACCGCAAAGTATACCCGACTCTACTGGCTCTAGACTGTTGATGACGTCACTATAAAGGCGTTATTACGTCACTGGAATTCCACTGAAAAAATGCTCAAAACAAAACAGTTGCCCCGGTTGGTTATGTGAGAAAAAGAACCTGTCACTTGATGTTTGAGACAAGCTGATCTAAACCTCGTCTAGAATAGAAACGTCAAGGGTAGCTTAATAACATTTCAATTCCAGACTCGGTTGAGATAGACGCCGATAGAATTAAAATAGAACTGACTATGGAATACAGGATCTAGACGATTTATGATTCTTGATGTGGATTTATCTAAACACGGTAGTTTCGCAACAGACAACTAGATCTAGTCTAGATCTAGATCTACTAGTTCTAAGAATATAAGTTTGAGAGAATGAAGTGAAAGAATTAGATTTTAGTTTAACGGGTATCGATTGAAATCAATTCGCTTTGTTAAACTTTTTTTATTCAGTAGATCTAGATCTAGATCTACTAGGTAGACGTAAATTTGTGTATTCACGAAATAAGCGTCTCGGTAAAAAACTTTTTTTTTTTTAAAAAAGAAAGTAGTTTCGGCTACAGGTCATGTGACCAACTGACATATCAACATCGGTCATGTGACCTACTGACATAATAACAAAAAGTTTATCAGGCACCTTGTTATCCGTCAGTAAAATAGGCACGTGACAGGATAAAAAAGTTTATTACGCCATGACGCCACATCATGCTTATATTTACGTTAGAAACAGCTAAACGTGTATAACACCAGAAAGTATGGGAATGATACAGGTTAAGGGTTTACTAACACTGAACAATGTGATTGAACTGCAGCTATATGTGCGATTAAATATATCAAAAATAAAGGTGTGCAATACCCGAATGAATGGGGGCGGTGTTGCTATTTATATGCTAGAAAAAAACTATTTATTTTATAAGTGTTTAATATCCGAAAGTATGGTCATCTTTCTCCCGTATACGTACTAAACAAGAAGCTGATGTTAACTCATTTTCTCCTACTGACGCCTTATTGCGCCTTTGTAAAAGTCACTTCTTGAAAACAGTGTGATAAATAGAGCATTTGCTCCACTGGAGCAAATGCTTTATTTATCACAATGGTTGCAATACTACACAATTCTAAAATTGTCCTTTTCTCTAGTAAATGTTCCCTTTCGATAGATTTATTCAAAGAGGTTGGGTCTAAAATAGTCTAGGAGAGAATGAGTTAAGGGAATGGTGCCCAATACAGTGCAACGGTAATGCAGAAAACCCCATCAGCAGTGTTCTTCAGATGTTTTGTTCTTCATTAAGCTGGGGTTTTAAGAAACTGCTTTTGGGGTGTCGTGTTAGCGAGACGTTATTGTATCTAGATTTTGCAGATTGACATACATGTACAGTAAAACCTCTCTATAACGGCTATTAAATTACTTCAAGTATTTTGTGTTAAAGACAGGTGGCTGCTTAAAGCAATATGAACATAAAACAGAACGCTTTAAGCAGCCACCTGCCCTGAATACTAACTAATTAACAAAATTAAGTGGCCGTTTTAGGGAGTTTTACTGTACGTCTAATTCTAACACTATGATTTGGACAAACACTAGTAAGCAAGCATAACAAGATTATAAGCACTCTCTACATAACGTCATATAATCGTTAGCTTGCCGGGTAAATATTTTAACACAATTTGCCACCCACAACAGTTTTAAAAAAATACATTACAAGTATAAGAAGTGTGTCTACGAGCAAGCAATAGCTTAGATCCTGCTGAAACACAATTGTGTCCCATCTTCATGGGCGTTGTATCATGTTTACCTGTCGACACGGGAACTGTTTAGGATGCTAATAATTCAATTGGAGATAAACAATCATTACTTTAACTTTCAGATTAATTGTAAGACTCTTGTTATTTAACCCATTTCCTCATAGGCTATTTTTAAATCCAACCACTTTGAATACATCTACCGAAAAGGAGTATTAACTAGAGAAAAGGAAAATTTTAGAATTTTGAAGTTTGAAACCATTGTGATACATAAAGCATTTGCTCCTATAGGAGCAAATGCTCTATTTATCACAATTATTTCAATAGCTGATTTCGATAGAGGCGTAGAAATGCGTATTTATGGAGGAAAGGGTTAAGTTTTTGAATTTCTAAACACAATAAGGTTTCGCTTATATGACCAATCCAATGTAATTCCACTTTTAAAATAACTTTTAAAACAGGTTGATGCTAAATTCATTGTTGAATTGATGTGTGAGCTTTCTGCATTAGTTTCGCTCAGTACTAAGCAGCCGCCTGCTTTTACAGAGACCCGTGTGTTAATAAAGTATGTGGTTTAACTGTATCATCAGAACTATTTATGTCGTTTCCCTAGTTCCATCAAATTTGATTTCAACAACACAAATAGAAAACGTTTACAAATCTAATGGCAATATTTGAAATGTGTACAACTTATCGGTTCTAAAAGAAACGATAGATAACAGACGATTTATAAGTTGTGCAATATAAAACTATCAATTGTATTATATGTAGAATAAGGTTATATTTGTAAA
Source organism: Azorinus chamasolen (assembly GCA_963576725.1). NCBI lineage: Eukaryota > Metazoa > Mollusca > Bivalvia > Cardiida > Solecurtidae > Azorinus > Azorinus chamasolen. The sequence continues at coordinate 9,994,328 of OY755252.1, forward strand.
ACTGCTTATTAAAGCAAAACTGATAAAATTTTGGAATTTGGGTATATTTCAATGTTCTATTGATACTTTCCGTTTTTAAGAAATTTAAACCTTTACTAAAGTCTAGACGAATTTAATGACACGAATGTTATTAATTATTTAGCATTTACCTGTAGAAGACTGCACACGAACAAAACATTAAAAAGGTATTCTGACATATACAACTAGTGTAAACCAAGATCAAACACTTTCTGAAGTAGCCTTTTGGCCCTGGTTGACAATATTTGCTACTATACAAGTCTAATTGGATTTTTTCATATTAGTGTCAAAATGAATGTTTTAGTTTACAAACCAGTTGAGGGGAGAGATTAGGGGTCCAAATAATTTGGATCAGACAGGTAGATCACACAGGAATATATTTGACATCATCTAAATCGGTTTAGAGTTATCTGAGTCCTACTTACAACAGTAGCCAAGGGGCAAACTTTAGTAATCCTTGAGACCGTAGTGACTACTTTTGAAGCTTATTTAGTTATTGAACAAGTCGGTGTTAATACTGTATACAGCGAATGTCCTTAATCAGATAAATTTGTTCATACGTAATTATTTATTACATTATTACATGTTTTCTTATAACGAGTTTTATGATTGTAATTGTCACCAAATCTTAACAGCTTTTTTCACTTTACATCAAGTGCCGGAATTGTTCTGCAGGACAGGTGTGTGATAGTCTCTCAGGAGCATGTGTGTACAAAGGTAGGGTTCTTTAAACTTTAGTCGGTTGATTAAAGTATTTGTCACTTGAAATATTGTTTTACACGTTCCTGCTATTTGCGACATGAATAGCATTATCAAACAGCTTGGTTGCCTAGTAACGCAACAATTCATAAGGATACTTAGATTCTATCGTTCAAAACATTGCCAGAATATGACGTAGTCAAACTTGCTTCATATCCAAAGTTGATTAGGCTTTATTGAACTTGATTAGGCATTATTGAATCTGATTATGTATTACTGATTTACATTCATGTTAAACTTAATTCAGTTATCCAAGCAGCCTTTCTTGTTTTGCTTTCAAACACAGTTGAACTTCGATATATAAAACTTCGAGGAACCATAAAAAACTTTGAAATAGCAAACGTTCAGGTCATCCGATTTTTAGGAGGTTTCAGCATTACTTTAGAACTGCGTTAAGCTGTCCCATGTGTTTCTAGATATGCGTTGTGTTACATTTCAGAACTTTTAGTTCGAGTTATATCGAACTCGACATATCCGAATTCCAAATATCTACATTTTTTTGTACGCAACAATTGCATCAAACAGTCTACCGTTTTCAACTAAATATGACTTGGTACCATGTTTTGCAAACAGTTTGGATCCAGATGAGACAACGAGTAACACGTCATCGGGTAATGACTGAAACATTGCTGAATGTATCGCTAATGATTATAGAAGACATAAGTTATAACATCTTCAACCTTTCTTCGCTATGCAAACAATTGTTTGTTCAAATTTGGAACTGGTGCATTTTTTATTATTTCCGAATAGACCAAGTGTTAAAAAAGGTATTGACCGTGTAGCATCCAGCTTAGATCCAAATGAGACACAGAGTCATTCGGCATGTTATTTGAATCCAGTTTATTTACAAATGAGAGTTACATTGCAAATAGCGGGATGAGGATCATCGCGTTCTAATTTGTAGCTTTCACGGCGGGATGTCTCAAACTGATTAAGTTTTTATGTAATTTGGATGATCGAAATTATCACACTTTCCAGTGTGCAGTAGTAAAGATTAGCTTGGTACTAACATACGACGATCAGGTTTCAATCGTCAAGTGTTAGAATTTATAATTATTTCAGTTGTACAATCTTTAGGAAAATGGGCCCCAACTGCGAAACTGGGATTACATTGTCAGAATATTTGTCATTATGGTGGTGTTTTTGGCCAGGGAATATGTGAACGGTGGCTTCCAAAATAGACGTTTTGTCAGCACACTTTTCTTCACCCTTCACTGTTTACTAAACTATCATGCTTTATTATATTACAAACATGATTACGTGACAGAGCGAGTTAAATCTCCGATCAGGTCAAATCTTCAACTTTAAATAAATGCTAGTATTTTTCTCTCGCTCGTTGTTTATGATATTTGGGCGATGGATGGGTTATTGTTTTAATTTATCGGTATTTCATATTAATTAGGTGTGTTAGGGAGTCAGTCAATTTTAAGCGTTCTTATTGATTTATCGTGCATGCCGTCCACCTGGGTCACATATAATAGACGTTAAACAATTATACCAAACTGATATTCACATTATCTTTTCTATTTGGTTTTAACCCTTTACTCCATGAATACGACTTATCAGGTTGGAGAAAGAGAATTCATGTGACATGCGTCATGACTTACACATATTATTTCTACGACCATATCTGTGACAACTTTAAGCATAATTATGTCATATTTGTTTTTCAAAGAATGTGAGAGATTCCCCATGGCACATGGCGTTGTACAAGGAAATATGATTACAGTCGGGTCTACAGTAATGACTGTACACGACGTTGGGTACACGTTAGGATCCCAGTCTACCAAATCGGTGTGTCGGTTTAATGGAAAATGGGACAACATACCAATACCGCAACTTATAGGTAGGTGACGACATTCAGTCAAAAACCATGCTGCACTAAGTTGCATGTATACATTATGTAATCATTTACTCGCTGTGAAATAAACAATGTCTGCTTACACTTCGATCAGGTGTAATGTCGACTATTTCCAATACGATTAGGTTTTTAAGAAACAATAGACGACCGCCTGGGTCGTCATGATACATCATGTGTCTCAACATCTCATCCATATTCGAGATGTTTGTCAAACCCAATCATTTCATGCATATCTTAATAAATCAATGGTAAAAATAAAACGAGAGATTCCACTCAATAAATGAATAATTGAAACCAGGCTCAATTATAATCAGAAAAAGTACAAAAATGAGTCATGCAGGAAATACCACATACAGAACAAGCACTCGCCCGAACAGCAACACAAGGAAACAGCAAAAGTACATGGGTAGAAAAAACAACAAGAGACGCACAAAGACAAAACAAACATACAATAGGAGGAAGATGGAAGTAGAAATTCGAAGTTCATGTCTGTCAGATGCCCAAGATCTTGTATACTTTATATATGTTTTCTTTTACAACTGATAATTAGAGGCAACGTGCGATGGTCACTGTGTGTAACGATATAATACATGAAAATGATAATCCATTCGGGTCGATGATAGCAACTGTGCCTGTTTTCCAGTATTCGCTATGGTGTTAACCTGGCCAGTTTTGAAGGCATAAAAACAAACATAAAAACAAACATGTCATGTTAAAGACGAAATATCGAGAACCGTATTTTAGGCAGATAGTTGCTTTAGATAGAACTAGTGTAATGCAGGCAGATCCCAAAGAATCAGCTGTCATCTGTCTTAACCCTTACTGTATATACTCATATTTCTACGCATTTACAAACAGAATATAATCAGATCAGACGGCTCAGTGCCTGCTCTGGGTGCTTATGAATTCTGCAATTTCTGTAATGGGTAAGCACTCATTGAGTAAATAGCTAACAACCGTTATGATTTGAGCGTTCAGTTTATCGAGGTTTTACTGTGGTTGTATTACAGACTGTGGTACACCCCCATCCGTAACTCACGCGAATCTTACAGATGGAGAACATGTGTACGGTTCCATCAGAGCTTTCACATGTGAGGACAAGTATGTTGTTAGTCCAACTAATGCAAATATGACAGTGACATGTGAGGCCAGCGCTACTTGGTCGCCAACTAGATTTGAATGTGGTACGTTGTTTTTGTTGATTCGCTGTCGAGTCTGCAATGCTTGAGTTATTATTGGATGTTCAGCTCATTACAAATTTATTAGAAATAAAAAGCGTTTACCTTAAACCGCTGTGAAAAATGACGCCTGTTTAAATGAAGATCTGGTGCAAATTGAACTACTTAAGATTCGATCAAGCATAGGGTCGAACGATTTGGGTCCTGATGGGATGCCGACTTATTTGGCACCCCATCTGAATTTAGTATGTTTGTAAGTATGAGTCAGGTGAGGAAAACATGGTATAGATTGAGCGTTACACATATAGACACTATATCATGATAATGATTATACTCCTCTCTGTTTTTTTGAAATGTTATCAATCAATGTCGCATGTATTAATAAGTCAAAGGTTCAGGTAAAGATGCATACAAACAGGCTAAACTCGTAATTTCTTCACCAAGTCATAGGTTGTGTGACCACACTTTATAATCAAGAGTGGTCACAATATACGGTTTGGTTATATTAGAGATGTTCTTGAAAATGCCCAAATTTTCACATCTAATCTGTACCTTTGTATAATTAATCACTGCCTGCTGAACAGTCTAAATAATCTACAGAATACAGTATAATCATTAGTAGAACAGTCCGTCCAGTTTAGTTTTGAAATACAAGGCATATTCGCATTTTGCTCCGAGGACGTACTAGTTAACTTTTTTTTGGCGCGGAACACACTAAGCAGTTTTGCTTTCGTTCCCACCCTTTTTCCTTTGTGTTTGTAAAATATTCATTCAAATATTATCCGTTATGAAAATTCATGTAAAAAAACTTGGCATCACTACTATTTATTAAATTCATGTGTATAACGGCATATGTACACAATGTGTTTTGTATTAGTAGGAACCGTTTAGTTAGATGTAGTATACTTGCTTAGGCAAGTAGAATTGACCTTTGTTAGACGTCACCAAAAAAACCCAGTCTGGTTTGAATCTACTTTGTTTGAAAAGGCGTGTGAGAAAGACATTTATATGATGGAAACGGTTAAACACGCAATGTGTTTTTAAAAATGCAACGGTCAAAGTTTGGTTCCTTGACATTGTTTATAATAATAACAAAACATGTTTGCACAATATTACCTATTAATGTGTCATCAGTGTATATATGTTTACATAATTCTGATATCAGTTTGTATTTCGGATTATTCTGCAAAGTTTCCGATACTTTCTAGGTGACACTCCGAATATTGACGAAGTATACTTCAGCAATTATCGTAAAACCATATTTTGTTTCGTATACATTACGAAAGTATGTTAGATAAGTTACAAACAATTCGCTCACTAACGTATTGTGTTTGGTGTTTTGTTGCAAGTTCTTCCTTGCGCTGATGGTGATGGATGGCTGTATGTTGAGGATACCGGGTCCTGCTACGCAGTTAGTGTACAAGTCATGACACATACATTAGCTACAGTAAGTAATCGGTACCGACTGTAATTTAGGATGATTTACTGTGTATTTGAAGTATCTAAGTCGTTTGTGCTGAAAATGATGTTTAAATGCGCGCATTCATCTTCACCAGGGTTGTTTATAGTTTGTGTTTTATTGCAAGGGAGGGGCAACGTTTAACCCTTCGCTTGTTATTCACGTATTTTAAAATTCAGCAAGAGAGGGGTTAAGAAAGTATTTTTTTGCATGCAAAACACTACATAGATTGGATATTGGTCTGTGATGATTTTAATATTAGGATAAAAGAACTACCGTTCATTTAATTCACTATTGTCCCGTAATTTAAACCGAGATAAGTGTTGATGTTTTACCGGATTAGGAGTACATTAATTCATTTGTGTCATCGTTTTTCTGGAACCCTGTGTCCGAGTTACTCGTGACTCTATATCTTAAAAAAGGTTAAATTCATAAAGACAGTGTTAATCAGTTGTAAACATGTTCATTTCAAATTATACGAATGGTGTAGAATGTAACATTCTTTTTTAACAAGTGTCAGTATTGCTTTAAGAAAGGTGATATTATACATGATCCGTTTATTTTCGTATCAGTATGCAATACATCCCTATTGATCAATGATTGTCTCCGCAACCCATGTGCATTACGCCATGCGCCTATCATTTGCAAACAAAGAGCTGATCGGCTGAGGAATTAGCATGTTGAAACTGAAGTTTCGATGTTTTCTTCCTTGTTATCGTGTGGAGTAGATAGATATTTCTACACCCGATGCGATCGTTAAGGTATATACTCTGATGAGATCCTTCGAAAGCAAAAACAGCAAAACAAAAAGAGAAAATTTCAGACTCGGTTTTATTGAGTCTGTTCATGAACAGTAATGGATAGTGCAACAGTGCTAATGCCCCCTATCACCGTCTTAAGCGGTATTCAATTTTCAAAACTAAATGCACTGAAATTGATGATCCCGAAGGATAATAATATATGACAACACTGAGAATGAAGAACGGGCGAAATTTTACTGTCGCCATACACACACTTAACATCTGCTGTTGTGAAGTAAATGAACTCTGATTAGATGAGATCATTCGAAAGCAAAATCAGCAATGCAAACAGAGACAATTGCAGACTTGGCTATATTGAGTAGTCCGTTCATGAGCAGTAATTAATAGTGCAACACTTCCCAGACTCCTTAGCACCAGCTTAAGCGGTATTTATTTTTTGAAAACTAAATCAATGAAATTGATCATCCCGAAGGTCTCTCCTGAAATGAAAAATAATATCGATTCAAATCGAGTGACAAAAGTGAGTAAAACACAGGATTGTATATCAGTTGTAGTTTGAAATACCAAAATACAATATTTCTCCCTCAAGTCATATATTGATTCTACTTTTCTAAAACAACATTTTCGTATCATTTTAGTACAATCCTTTTCTTCAGTTCAATAGAAAATTATGAATAAGAACGCATTATATTTATTGTATCGTACTACCTCTAATCATTTAATTGTACAAGTTGGTAATTAATTTGAACAAACAGTCTGGCGGTCGACTACACTTGTAATTGCGAAACAACAGTGTAGTTTTTCTACTTCATGTGCGTTTTTGTCTTCAGGTTCTACAGTAGTCAATAATCATACCACATCATATTTTTTATTCTTGTATTAATGAACAGTCACTGATCTGTTCTACCCATTGCATTAACGAAATACCATGTATACGAAATATATATACGAAATATTATGATCAGTTCAGTCATCCTGAGTAACTAAAGTAAGACTACATTTATACAACATAGGTTTTCATGTAAGAAATAAAAACGTACGAATACTAATAAGCATATGTTTTATGATTACATACAAATGATGGAAAATTTGACAATAGCAGAAACTGTATAATCCTATCTAAAAATGTCATAGGCAATATTAATGTGCTGGTCATATAACTTGTCATACAGCACAAATGCATGCATATGCGTCTTGGTAATGTGTAATTGTGAATGACAGGGATAGTGTAAGTGTGAATGACAGGGATATATATTCCAAAATTAAATATTGATATCAAATGTTTCATAGGCAGTATTAGGCAATCGTGATATAACATTTATATTTATAGCTATTTTTTCTAATACAACGTCCAAACATTATGTCGGCATGTTGTGCAATGTGTCCTATGAAAGATATAACTGTCTGCATATTTTTTTCAGACTACATACCACGATGATGTCAGACACTGTAAAGGCATTGTCGTTTCATATGCTACTTTATAACATAACTTGTGGCTTACACTATCATATATATTTTGATATTCACGGGCATATATTCACTAGTGAATAACATTCGAACGACCGAACTGTATTCATACGTGCTGTCAAAACAAACAAACTGGCGGATGGTGACCTAGATTGAGTCACGATAGATGGCAAAGAGCAGTTGGCACTTGCACCTTAATTTCGATAAAATAATACAAATTGTAATCACTGTCAGTAAATATCTACAAAATGTATGCCAAAAAAGACCTACCAGCTACTCTGACCCAAACCATCCATTCTACTAATTTTTCACGGCATGCCCTTTTGTTTATGCAGATTTCTACTCATAAAAATATCTCTTCAATCGACAACTATAGTCATCTGAATCTAGCACAGCACAGACATCAATCAACAACTACAGTCATCTGAATCCAGGCCAGCACAAACATATTTCAAATATGTTATACTCCAAATCAGCTGATCGCGAAAATCTTCCTCCTGTTCCAACACATTTTATGCAGCAGTTCGTACTGAATCTTTTGTCCATTTCAATAAACTTTTTCACGGTGGAAATATCCATGTCCATATGTATACAACACTGATGAAGGGCTTAATATACCAAAACGAAGGCGCATTTTAATCTCATTGACAGTGAGTGTCAGACGTGCATGCGAACTGTGTGTAGTCTTCATTTTTAAAACTACATGTATTAGCAAATGGCGCACTTTACACAGACACATGTTGTGTACAGTTACGTCATAATGTGACGTGTTTGCATGTCGTGTTTGTTTGTTATTTTGACATGTTTCTGTAGGTTTTTGTTATCATAAACTATCACAGTTAAATTGAATATCACGGAGGTCTAAATTAGATCCTGGTTGATATGACAGCTAGTCAAAAACAGTTGGAAATTTTGGACTTACTTTGTCCCAGTTATTTAGCGAACCTAATAACTCATTTCATTCATCATTTCTATATGTAAGGAGAATATATACCAATCCACGTTACTGCTGAAATATTGGCTGCAAAAATCATTTGTGTTTGTTATGTTATAAATATAATCTTGCATTCGTGTAAAGCTCGTTTTTTATCGTTTTAAAAAGACCCATTTAATAAATCCAATAATCAAGAAGACTCATGTAATATCCTCTATATATACAATCGATATATGCTAAATGTAAACTAGGATTGCCTATTAAACACCTTAATAGCCACGTAACATAAAATGCTCCAATGCTTTTGGTTATGTGTTCTGGCATAGAAATCAATTCCAATGAACGTTTTTTTATTATCTGTTAAACTATGCACTAATGTGGGTTTATATTATTAAACGTTGTAGTCTAAACCGCAACAAAAACGATAATTATTCGGAGTTATTCTGTGAATTTGAAATACGTATATCTAACAAGTATTAACCCATTTGCTCCCAGTGGATTGTTCCATGTTTATATATTGGATAAGTCCATTTTTTAACTAAGGGGTGCCTGGCCTAATTTTTTCAATTTTGTTTTGTTTTATATTAAAATTCCTATCAGCAAACAGTGTAGACTGATCAGACGCCGCATTATGCGGCGTCTGATCAGAGTCTACACTGTTTGCCTACGTCCTATATATAGGATCGTGGGAGCAAATGGGTTAATGGCATCTGACTGTTTTTAATTGGCATTAAAACCACACAACCGTAAAGTATGCATCATATATTTAACAGTATAAACTCAGCAAGAACAGAAAACACCAAGGAGAAGCTAATCATTTAAAAAATGGAAAACTTCCCGGTTAGACAGTGCGACCGAAGAAGGGAATCAATCAGCTTATATAATATACAAATGTATATATATTAACCCTTTCGCCGCCAAATTTCTAGTTGTCGTCTCCAATCCATTTTATGTTAAATCATTCGGTAAATTAAGGAAATGAGATAAATAAATGAAAGTTTAAAAGGAAAAATACACATAAATAGAACTACACAATGAGAAAAAAAGGCGGCGTCTGATATGAGATTGCACTATTTGTCGTTGTGCATTTATGCGACATCGGTGGTGAAAGGGTTCAATTCGTATTGTGCCATTCTAGTATATGTTTAAAGCTATACTGTGTCATTGCAATGTATAGTGTAGTGATTTCATTACATTTCAATGTATATTTCAGAAGCATTGTTTGGATTTAGGCGCTTCTCTGATCACGATCGAAAGCATGGCGGAGAGTGACATAGCTAAGACGTTTATCTTCCAATCTAGTGAGTATTGTGTCCACTCACGTATGGACATTTTATGTTTTGTAAGTGATTTTGGATGACAAACAGTGCCGAGACTGATCAGATAGCTCTTCTAATATTGGTCTATACTGTTTGCAAATGGCAGTGCATGCGTATACTGATCAGAATAACATTTCAATGAAATATTCAAATGTTTAGATTTCATTATGAAAAAAAATATAAAGAATATCATAGGATAATCGGTATTCAGTTAGCCCTACTAATCGCTCTATATCAACGTCTTAATCATCCCGGTACTTATGTAGCTCGGCATTCCATCACGATCCAATGTGTTTGACACTTATGCAATAATTTCTTCAATCTGGGATACTAGTTTCTGATATGCTTATTTGTTATTAGTTATAATAATTGCACCAATTCAAACTTGCTTAAAGCAATATATCTGCTAAAATTCTGATCTGCTCCAATATTTATTTATTTCTGATTCGTATAAGTCTTTTAGAAACTATTGGCCCAGTGTCAAACAGTATGGACTCTGATGTCAATCTGTTGGCAAATACACGCCCCTATTTCGAACATCAGGAATAACTTGAATGCATATGAGACATTAACCGGCATCTCATTAGAATTTAATCTGTTTGTCACTCGGTTAATAACTTTTTAAATGCTTAACCCATTTGCTCCCAGTGGATTCTTCCATGCTTATATATTGGATTAGTCCATTTTGTTTTATCTAAGGATTGCCTGGCGTAAATTTTCAGTTTCGTTTTGTTTTATATTGAAATTCCTATCAGCGATCAGTGTAGATTCTTATCAGATGCCGCATTATGCGGCGTCTGATCAGAGTCCACACTGTTTGCCTACGTCCCATATATGGGATCGTGGGAGCAAATGGGTGAACAGAAGGAAGTCAAAAACATCACTAGATCACAATAGTCAGCAGACAGTATTATATCATATCAAAACGTGATAAGCGTTAGGAGAGGTACGATAAGTATATATGTTACAGAACATATGATGCAATATGTATTTGTTTACTATTCTAGACAACGTGACTGGATGGTGGATCGGTATTGAGTCAGTCGGCAGAAATTGGGTTTACCAAGGTACCACAACCTCGCTCGGATTTACGGACTGGGCTGTGGGTGAACCCAATAATTTTGAAGGAAATGAAACATGTGCTGAATTTAACTACGCTATGGTAGGTTGGAATGATATCAACTGCAACGAAACCATGGATGTTGCCTGTGAAAAGAGGTACAACACGATATATGATTAACGGTCATTGTAGAAACATCATTTTATATTGAATTCAACATGCATACTTCTAAAATATATACTACTTGTTCAAGAGCAGTAATATTACTTTAAGCCTTAATGTGTATATGTTCTATCAAATACCATGCCTCGATTAGACGTTCGTGTTGCTTTTTTGGTACATATTAAGATCAATCTTTATAATGTCGGTTAATATTTGATGACATTTGCAAACAATTTTAGTTCAGATGACAAGCAAAGCGAATCGGCATCTGATCAGGAAACAAAGTGTGTGTTTCCCTGAATGGGAAAAAGATGAAAGCTTCAATTTCAGATACATTTTTTTAAAAAAAAATCTGCCAAAGGCACTTGACGCAGCAAACCAGGTGTAAATATGCACAAACCAATCATTAATGTGTGGCAATAGACCGAGTAAATACTGCGCACCATTTGGATATAGTATCAACATAAGGGACGGCAAAAACAGTGGATATCAATACTCGCAAATACGTAGATACTTAAGTTATCAAAGAATCAACTAATGCGACGGTAAACTGGGTCCGATACACTATGTGGGACCTGATGAGATGTTTGTGTAATTTGGATATAACTGTTTAAATGCGGGAGTCGCGTCACTAATGTCCTTCGCAAAGAGCAGTGTAGCCACATACGAGAGGGCTCCTGTAGGTCTACACTGTTTCTCATGTTAAACTTTTCTTTTAATAACTCCTGAATATACACGGTTAGCTTCTCCTGTATGAATTTTCAAATAGTGTACTTCAACACTCAAGGTTGGAAGGGTTAATAATCACTATGCAAACGATATTCCCATGTTTGATCTAGTGTAAAACCTTGATGATTCGAACATTAACACTGGAAATATGTTTACCCGTTTTTTCAGGTGGCTGCTTAATGCAAAATGACAATTCTACAGAAGGCTTACAGAGAAGTCTTCTGCATGACTTTCACATTGCATTAAGCTGCCACCTAATGTTTAAGGTCAATAATAAAACATATTTGAATGTTCGGATAATCGAAAATTTACTTACAAACCTCTCTATAACAGCCACTAAATTACATCAAGTAGTTTGTGTAAAAGGCAAGTGGCCGCTTAAAGCAAGGTGAAAATCTTTTACTTTCACATTGCTTTAAGCAACCACCTGCCCTAAATACCTTCTATTTAACATAATTTAGTGGCCGTTATAGAGAGGTAGTTACTGTAGTTTGTATTTTTCAGGTCAAATGTAGGCTGAATAGAACGGATTGGAACTCCACTGCAGATTTTGTGTATTAGTGCGTAAACAAATTCTACTATGACGAATAAAGTAGACGTTTATTGTTACGTTAGTTTATGATATTCGCCTACTGAAAACCTAATGCTTTTACTAGATTGGACAATATGACATGACTATATTTTAAAGTTTCAATCTGTAAATACGCCCCTTTTAGCATCTATATTTGCTCATGTTCGTTTGTGATCGATAACAGGTAAATTTTCTTAGAGATCACTCTTCCCACTTATCCACATATTATTTAAAGACAACCCGTCAAGATCTAATTCTGAACTCATTCCCTCTTCCCTTGTTCATATGAAAGGGGCACAGGAAACAAAATATTTGCTGGTACCAGCCATTGACATCGATGGGATTAGCAAACAATGCAGACACTGAACATAGTCTGTGACCTTATGTCAGGGACACCGGGTATAAATTTCGCTGCCTAATACTGTCTGCAGACTATGCCGTCTGCTATTTGTTTAGTTTTGTATTTTCTGTTTTCATTATAATCACAACAATAAGATCTCACTGATGCGACAGGTTTAACGCAGCAACAGAAATGCTGCCCATATTTACAAATACAAATGTGTTATGTTTCCCTGGCGTATTTTGTTTGTTCGTGTTGATTAACGTCCGTTTCTAATTGGAAGCCGACCCGACAGTGGAGAGAGGATGCAGAGAAACCCGGACGCGATGCCCAGTGTAATAAAGCATTGATACATCGGATCTCGGTTTATAGTCTCGTACGAAGGACTTTGTCTGGCAGGGGATCGAACCCGGGAATGCGTACTAGTATGAATGATGACATAATGATATAAAACACTTGCTATAGTATAGTTAACCCTGTTGTCAATGCATACTCATGCAAGTAATTATGACATCATTAATTTTATTTTGTTTGATTTTGATAATGAAACAAGAATACGACTTTGTGTTCGTCATGGCAGAAACGGTAGAATCATATTTATGTTATTCAATAAGCAAAAGGAGACCCTGATCAGACCCTGATCTGGCTCTATTACGTTCGCAAGAGCGTGTAAAGGAGTAGTATCGAGCAAATTGTTAAAACACATGCACTATAGCCACTTTTGTCTTACAGACTATACAAGTGTCGATTACTACATAAACATCAACTTTAGTCACTGCTGTGTTACTGGCAGTCACTGTAATCTATACTGATGGTATATACTACTTAAACGTCAGCTATAGCAGGTGAAACTATTGATGTTTTCGTCTGGTAGTAGCTTAATGCAAGACGAAAGTCGGTATAAAACAATTACCTCATCTGATACACCCGAGCTATTTAAATATTGAATTACAGTTTTATTGTGTTCATCGATGTATAATGTCATCGATCACACAAAACTTGCAAGCATTCCGCAGAACTTCATTTAAAATTTTGTGAGTATTCCGGTCTGGATTTATACATCGGTGCACACAACACAAATGTAATTCAATCTCTATAATTCCATGAATCTGCCTTTTTAAACAATATATGACTTGTTGACGTGGAAACAAATTTGACCTTGGCTAATTTAAGCACAATGCGTGGGAATGCACATACTAGCAGTCATGTGGCCAAACAACTACGTCACGTCTTATATAGTTTGATAAGTCATAAATAGACTGATCTCAACTCTTTGACCTACATGTATCTGCATCAATATGATCGAATTGACAACCAACTCACACAATAAACGAACATAATTCAACATCTTTCCAACCTTGTCAGATGCTCTTTAAATCGAACAATTGTGAAATCATTATGTTGCTATAAAAATTATCGGTGTTTTTGACAATCAAATACAATGAGGGTTCACAGTTTTACTCTACTGTGCACAAGTATAGATGTGAATATTTGAGTATCTCACATAAAGGAGTAATCTGCCCTTGGATGTGTGATCAAGGCTGCCAAGCGGTGGTATTCATCACTCTTAGTGATAGTTCTAGTTGTTTTGCCATTGCCTGCTAAGCACTACCTTACTGACATAAGCAAACAGCTTGGATCGATATTTGATCAGGATCAAAGTGTTTGCCACCCGAGAAATATTCTCAGAATCTTGAACGAATAGGACGTAAAAAGACGATTTCTGCAGTTTGTTTCCTTCCAAGATTTTTTTAAAAAAAATTATATTTTGTTGTTTCAAGTATGCTGATTGCAAATAAAAAAAGAAAAGAGGGGGTTACAGACCTTATTTTTGAGTAAATACCATGAAATAAACATCAGCGTGCTTCCTGCCTTTTACATACAGGACAGTACAAACATCTTGACATCGGTGATATTTTTTGTGATACTTTCTTAATTTTCTAAGAAACCTATCCAATAATTTAAGTAATTACCCAATTTATCACATAGTGGTGGTGATCTCCCATGAAAATTACGCCAAAATGGGCGACGTATTTTGACGTCACATAGCTATGACGTCGTACCAATTTGTTTATTATACTCTCGTACCGGATTTTCCTGTTTGATTTTAAGTTTTTATACGTTCGGCTAGTTATATTTTAGCAATTATCTCGTGTAATCGAAATTGTGGATACATTTAAGGTTTGTAAATGTTGGTCGAAATAAGTCGTTCGAAATTAGTGTCATCCAGAATACCGGTACCGGTTGCTTCCTTTGTAGAGAGTATTCGGCGCAAAAAGCTGAGCAGAACTTAATACTGAAATCGTCTTTAAGGGTTACCAACGTGCTGTAGAATGTTTTACCTCCCTTCAGAATTTATTGAGTGGGATACGTGGTGAAGATATTATGATCAAATTATGATATAATCATAATATAATTATCATTTTTTTCATTTCATCTATTTGTGCACAAAGCTATGGTCAATTTATCCATAAGCGTTGTCTAAAATTCATGATAAATGGCATTTACATTTCACTTATGATAGTAAATTTCAGATAAATATAGGCATGGACAGTATTATTATCAAGGGGAGTAGCTGTTAAAATTGTCCCGAGATATATCGCATGAACTATTAAATGCACTGAACAACCCATGAACTATCAAATGTACTGATTTTGCATATTACATTTATTTGAACGATTCATACCAAGAAAATGGTGTAAAACTACTAAATAGAAAAACCAGTAACAAACAGAGGTTGTGATAGATTTGTTTTAAATTGTTCATCCATCTGACAAATTGATATCACCAGCATCAAAAGCAAGTATTGCTATTGTAAACGACTGAAACTACTTAGTATCGATGGTTGGAAACCTTTAGAAAGAACTCTGCAAGCATATCATTAATAATACAGTGTCGATTACAAAATCGTTTTGAGATTTCCTTATTTATCACGTCACGGATTATTAGAGTCAACTAACCATGAAACTACAAATCCTTATAAAAACCAATCAAATGCCTTGCATTCATGATTAATAGATAAATGCGCATATTGAAATACTAAATGTAATGTCTCTACCAAACTCTATTTTGTGACAACTGTCTCGAATTGTATTGAAGAGACGAAGGTTTGTCACAGCATATGGTTTGGTCGAAAACATTATTGTAAATATAGTATTTTACGGATTTAATTCATGCCTTTGTTACATACTACAGTTGTTTTAACAATGCAAATAACATTGTTACTGCATGCTTTGGTGTATATGTGTATGTACGTTCTTCCGCATTTATACCTGGTCACTGCGGATACTAATTCGTCAATCACAATAACTGACAGGAAAAGATGCGAAAAGTACGATAACGTTTTCCTAACTTTGTGGGGAATATCCGTAGATGCATGCGTTGAAGAATGCAACAAACGGCCTAGTTGTAAAGCTGTGAACTTCATTAGGACCAGGAAACAATGTGAGCTACTTGTGACGGACTTGCATGATAAGATTGATAACGATAAACGATCATGTGTGTTTGTCAGAAAGAAAAACACAGTGGATACACAATCGGTAAGAGGAACACCCAAATTTGCATGACAACATTTACATAACCTTTTTCAGTATTCGTATACAACAGAAACTTTCTTAAGCAATTATCAAAACGAGGCATATCTATGGCTCAGTAAGGCAGGTAGTAGCTTTATGCAGGTCAAAAGTAATACTGAAAGATCATATAGGAGCTCTCTGCATTACGTTTGCCCTGTATTAATCAGCCACCTGCTGTTTAAGACTCCTATGTTCACTAAATGAATTATTGCTTATGGCAGATTCTGCTCGTAACATAGTAAATACTCTGTCGATGCAACTGATATATATATATTCATCCAGTCAATGTTTTGGAACACACGAACGTATGGGAATGATGCTGTAATACGTACGTTATAACACACATTATTTAATTTAAATGTTTATATCTCCAAATACATGTACATGTTGCCACTGCATTATATTTGCGTTAGAAAAACAAATCATCAAAAATAAAGTTAAAATGTTTAAAACACCCGAAAGTACGAAACGTTTGCCCCTGTATGTTTCTATTTGCGTTTGAAAACATTATAAAAGCTATGGGAATGCTGTCAGTGCATGATCATATGTGTATTAGAAAATAGTTAAACCCAAAAGTATGGGAATGGTGCAGGCTAAATAATGTAAATGTGTTGCTCCTATATGTGCGTTAGAAAAACAACTATAAAAGTTAAAGGCTTATAATACCCGAATGAATGAGGACGGTGTTGCTATACGTGTGTTAGAATAAAACCTATTTATATTAAAAGTGTTTAGTATCCGAAAGTACGGTCCTGTATTAGTACTAAAACAATCTGAGTTCGTTCTCAAATTTTTGATTGGTCAGATTGGAGTATTTGGCTCAAATCTGACCAATCAAAAGCTTGAGAACTCAAATCTGACCAATCAAAAACCTGAGAACGAACTCGGACTCAACTAAAAGATTTTATAAGCATGAACCCTGGTTAAAAGATTTTAAAACCCGGAAAGTTTTTAATACCTGGAGATGGTGCTCAATGCAGTGTCCCAGTATTGAAAAATACATACATATGTTTCATTATATGTTTTGTTATTCATGAAGCTACGATCTGTTTTTAAAAAAATACTTTTTGATTAGATTTACTAAGTTAGCGAGAGGTAACTACGTTTATCAAAACTTTACTGGTTTACATATATCTAATTATAATGATCAGAACACTGATACACTAGTTAATACGCACAGTACATAAACTATAACCTCTCTATATACGAGTATAAGGCCATGTAATATTACGTCTGTTAGTGAAATCATTCCTTTACCATTTACTGCCCGCTACAATTTCATTATTCAACTTGGAGTGTGTCTACCAAAATGCAGCCGGAATGGCAAATGTCTTGGACCTTGGTGCGACGCCGAAATTCGAAGTATGATAACTGTGTTCGTGAGTGTTTTAGATTTAGTATTTAGGATGCTAATTACAAAGTTGAAGATAAACAGTCGTTTCTGTAAATTTAGGCATGAGTCTTTGAAAATGTGAATTCCTAAGTACAATATAGCCTCGCTAATATTACCAATCAAATAAGTGTAATTCTAGATTTTTTAAAAGAGTCGGTAGCTTAATGCAAATAAAACACGTTAGACGGAAAGCTCTTATATGAGCTTTCTGTAATACGTATGGCCAGTACTAACTAAGCATCTGCTTTTACAGACTACTATATTAATGTTAATATATTATGTGATTTTACTGTATTATATAAATCTTTATGTTGTTTCTCCAGTTTCACCATTCCTAATGATTTTAATTCCTAAAACAACACAAATGACAAATAACATGTACAGTGTAAACTGCAATACAATGAAGATAATGTATAATTTATTACAGTAAATCCTCGCTAATGCGACCACATAATGTATAAAGATAGAAGAGAAAGTGGTTGTCTTATGCAGGGCAAAATCAATACAAAAAGGTCATATACTTTCTGCATTATTTTTGTCCTGCATTAAGCTTCCACATGTATCTAGCACCCTTAAGTGTACCTTTTTCAGGTGGTCGCATTAGCGGAGTTTTACTGTACAATAGAACCTGTCTTAAGCCAACATGCATTTATTGAACACGGGAGAAATCGTAAGCTGCTGGTTTCTTAATGTACGGCACATTTAATACAAATAGGTCATAAAGAAACGTTCTGCATAGCATCTGTTCTGTAATAAGATATCACTTTTTTAAAAATAACACATCAAAAAGTGTACCTCTTTTTAGTGGTCATATTACCTACACTTTACTATATAGCTAAAGCTATTAGAAATACTAACATAAAAAAGAAATAACTGAATCTACTCATCATCAAATGCTGCAAACAAAACAAAGCTGTTTTCATGGGCATTCAGTTTTCCCTGTTTACAAATGCATTGAAATGCGTCTCTGTTAAGCGTTAAGAACGACATTTAAGTAATGATAGTTTCCGGATTTGTTTTCTTCGTTTTTTGAAATTAAATATTAGAACACACATTATGATAAATATCCTGAACTAATACTAAATATTGGTTTTAATATTTTAAAAGAACGACATATTTATGCATTTGTTGCATATATATAATAATTGAAATAATGACATATAATAGTTTTTTTAATAATAAAACATCAATTTACGATGTATTTGGTTTGAGTATTATTTATTAAACACTTCTGAAGAACAGAGGTTTACAACTCTAATCGCAATGCATGTAACGTGATGAAACAACCGGTCCTAAAATATCAATTAATTTGTACAATATCATGTCGTAATTGAATACCATAAATTGTACTATTTGTAAAATAGGCACACTCGTAGATTGACAGAAAGTAACATATGAATGTAAAAAACAAAAGTGATAAAATTTGTGCATCTCGGAATATTTCAGTGTTTTATTGATTATTTTCCCTTTTAAGATGTGTGAACCTTTATCAAATTCTAAACTAATTTAAAGACCCGAATGCTATCAGATATTTAACATTTACCTGCTGAGGACTGCAAACGAAGAAATATTCAGAAAAGGGATAACACGGGAAAACAAAATATTATCTAATATCACTAAGTATTCTCACCATTAAACATATGCAAAGTGTGTCGACCAAGATCAAACGGCCCATGAAGTGTAGCCCTTTGATATTGCTTTACAATATTTGCTACTATCAAGTCTGATTGGATTTCTTTTTAAAATAGTGTCAAATGAATGTTGCAATTTTACAAACCAGTGGAGAGGGGGCCATTGGGTGTCCAAATATCACACAAGAATACATTGGAAATCAACTAAAATTGTTTGCACTTTATTAAATCCTACTTAACATAATTATCAAATGGGTAAACTTCATCCATAGCTGTGACTCATACATGTACTTTACTTATTCATAGCAATGATACTTTAGAGACTAGTATTGACTCTTAATTAGTCATTCCACAGGTCAGTGTTAATAATGTTAACAGCGGACGTCCTTAACCAGCTAAATTATTTCATGTTTAATTTTTCATTACATTCTTGCATTATTTCTTATGAGTTTTACGATTGTAATTATCATCAATTCTAAACACAACTGTATCACTTTTTTTTCTCACCATACATCCAGTGCAAGAATTGTTCCCCAGGACAGGTGTGTGATCCTCTCTCAGGAGAATGTGTCTACAAAGGTGGGTTCTTTAAACGTTATCCTGTTGAATAATTTATGTGTCACTTCAAATATCGTTTAACTATTTCCTGTAATTCTTGATTCGCATTAGCACACAGCTTGGTTCCAGATAAGATGCCTAGTAACGCCGCGTCTAACAAGGATACTTAGCTGTTTGACACTCTGTCAGTTTTTATCAAAAACATGATCGCATATTTCGTAGCCAAACTTGCACCAAATCTAGATTTGTTAAGACATTATTGTTTTATAGCGGTGTAATGGTTACTCCAAGCAGCTTTTATCAAATGTCCTTACAAAAACGTAACAATTGCGTCAAACAGTTTAATACTGTTTCTCGTCGTCACATCTAGCCTGTAGATTATAAATCGTTTGGTTTCGTATCTAAGGTCCCGAGTTATTCTATTGGTAAGGTTAAAACAATCTGACCAATCAGAAACCTGAGAAATTCATTTAGTGCAGTCTTTTTTAAAAAGGGACTGTCC
Organism: Azorinus chamasolen; assembly: GCA_963576725.1. Lineage (NCBI taxonomy): Eukaryota > Metazoa > Mollusca > Bivalvia > Cardiida > Solecurtidae > Azorinus > Azorinus chamasolen. The sequence goes on from OY755252.1 coordinate 10,014,605, forward strand.
ACACGGTCCCTCTTTTTAGACAGCTTTTCTGCATATTTTTATGAAAAATTAGGCTTAAAAAACTGTGACTTTGAGTTAATTTGAAAAAAAAACTGAGAATATTTTCAGGTTTAATTCACACATTTTTACCTAAATGTTCGGCTAGCCGAACAAAATATCAGTGTTCGGCTGGCCGAACAAATTCAATCAGCACCAGAAATGTTCGGCCAGCCGAACAAAATATTTGAAAAGCAATTAAGTTTGTTAAGCTGGCCGAACAACTTAAACCACAGTTAGAAAATGTTCGGCTGGCCGAACAAAATATCAGTGTTCGGCTGGCCGAACAAATTCTATTAGCAACAGCAATGTTCGGCCAGCCTAACAAAATATTTGAAAAGCAGTTGGCTTTGTTAAGCTGGCCGAACAACTTCAACCAGTTACAAAATGTTCGGCTGGCCGAACAAATTCAATCAGCACCAGCAATGTTCGGCCAGCCGAACAAAATATCTGAAAAGCAGTTGGCTTTGTTAAACCGGCCGAACAACTTCATCAACAGTTAGAAAATGTTTGGCTGGCCGAACAAATTCAATCAGCATCAGCAATGTTCGGCCAGCCGAACAAAATATTTGAAAAGCACCTTGCTTTATTAAGCTGGCCGAACAACTTCAACAACAGTTACAAAATGTTCGGCTGGCCGAACAAATTCAATCAGCACCAGCAATGTTCGGCCAGCCGAACAAAATATTTGAAAAGCAGTTAGCTTTGTTAAACCGGCCGAACAACTTCAACCACAGTCAGAAAATGTTCGGCTGGCCGAACAAATTCAATCAGCATCAGCAATGTTCGGCCAGCCGAACAAAATATTTGAAAAGCACCTTGCTTTATTAAGCTGGCCGAATAACTTCAACCACAGTTAGAAAATGTTCGGCTGGCCGAACAAAATATCAGTGTTCGGCTGGCCGAACAAATTCAATCAGCACCAGCAATGTTAGGCCAGCCAAACAAAATATTTGAAAAGCAATTGACTTTGTTAATCTGGCTGAACAAGTCCAATGACAGTTTCAAAATGTTCAGCTGGTTAAAGAATAGCCGAACATGTTCAATCAACATCAGCAATTTTCAATCGTCCGAACAAAATATTTGAAAACAGCTTGCTTTGTTAACCCATTCCCTGTTTTATGTTTATTCCAAATTTCGATACCTACTGATTATTCATGCACAAATAGTTTAAGTCATAATGAAATATTGAAGGTACAACAATTGTAGCCATGTTAGAAACTAAAGAAACAGATCTGTCAATTTCCATTAGCAAACAGTACAGACCCTGATCAGACAACTCCTATACTGTTTGCAAATGCATTTACCGGTATATGAGGGAAAGGCTTAAAGTAGCTGAACAAAACAGTTACAAAATGTTCAGCTGGTTAAACAAACTCGCTGTCGGAACAAGTTTGGCTGTCTTACTACGATCAAAGAACATGTTAAACGCTACTGTGATAAAATATATGAAAATTCTGGTATTAATGTTTTTTGGTCCATAAAAAATTCAAATGATGTTTTAACAAAACTTAAAAATGAACAGTATAACATTTCTTTACTGAGCTCTTATGATTTCTCTACACTCTATACTACTCTACCTCACCATCTTATAAAGGATAGACTTATTAAATTAATAGAAAAAACCTTTGCCAGAGAAAACAAAATGTTCATTGCTTGTAATGTTCAACGTTCATTCTTTTCGAATTCAGAAGTTGAACATTACACAATGTGGACTTGCCTTGATGTTTGTAGATCTCTTACCTTTCTTTTAGATAATATATTTGTGCGTTATGGAGATACCATATATCGTCAAGTTGTTGGTATACCCATGGGTACAAATTGTGCCCCTCTTATTGCAGATTTGTTTTTGTATTGCTACGAGAGGGATTTTATGCTTAGCTTAAAACCTGATACACAGACCGATATTGTTAATGCTTTTAATAAAACTTCAAGGTATTTAGACGATATTTTGAATTTAGATAATCCTTATTTTGATACTATGGTTTCTTCAATCTACCCAAAAGAACTGTCTTTAAACAAAGCTAATCAATCTGACATTAATGCTTCATTTCTAGATTTGAATCTTTCAATTACAAATGATAAAGTTTCGTCCAAAGTATACGATAAAAGAGAAGATTTTAATTTTAAAATTGTTAATTATCCTTTTCTAGATGGGGATGTGCCACGTTCTACATCTTATGGTGTTTATATTTCTCAACTTATTAGGTTTGCCCGAGCCTGTTCTTTGCTTGAAGATTTTAACAGACGTAATTTAGTTATAACTGATAAACTTCTTAAGCAAGGTTACAGATATCACAAACTTCGGAAAACCTTTTCTAAATTTTATTACCGAAATTTACCTCTCATTAGTAAATATAATTGCAATCTACGGACGTTACTGCGACAAGGCATTTCTCAACCAGAATTTTATGGGGATGTTATCTACAAACTTAGGAAAATTCGGGGTCATATCCATTTTCATGATTTGTTTATAAAACGCATTAAAAAATTTGAAAAGAAAGGTTATGATCCTATTATATTGCAACACACTGCATGTTTGGTTATCGACCCTTTTACAGTCGGTAGCTACGCTTCCCTCTTTGCTTGCGCGATGACAGGCCGAGGGTAGTACTCTATGATGGTATACTCTTAAACTTGGATACAGGAGGAGCTTACCAGACTCATGTATTATTTTTTCCCTGTCGTGCCCTTAACGGCTTACCTGCAGGTGCTCTGACTTCAGCAAAGTCATTGAGTACATATTTGACGGATTGTCACAGTTATTATGCTATGTTTTACATGTTGTCCTGTGTTCACCGTCGTCTATGTTGTGGGTAAGTCCAGCGGGGATACCTTTATTTACAATATTTGTAAAGCTAGGGTGACTTTGAGAGAAGTGTGAGGTTAGGACGTCCGTAAACCGGTTTAAACCCCCAGTGGTGTTTTTGCTGCTGACCGTGCCAAGGCGGTACTCTCTTTGTCACCCTTCCTTTTGTTTGCATTGCGTCTTTGTGCTTGTGGTTTGTTCATGTTGTGGAACGTTTGTCCCTGGTTCTTGTGTGTCTTTTGGTGTTTTCTGTGTTCATTTCGTGTGTGTGCGTGTGCGTTTGGGTGTGTGGTTGTGTGTGTGTGTGTGTGTGTCATGCTGTCTATCGGTGTTTTGGTGGTGGTTGCGTCTTGCATGTGGCTTTGCCTGCTTGACTTTACTACTTTTCCATTTGTTAAGCTGGCCAAACAAGTGCGATCGGGGTTACAAAATGGTCAGCCGGTTAAACAAAGTATCAGTGTTTAACTGGCCAAACAGGTTCAGATGCAGCAATACAAGCAATGTTCTGCAAACTGAACAAACTTTCGAAAAAGAGTATCAGTGTTGAAGAGTTTTGCAAGCTGAACACTGATACTTTGTTCGGCTGGTTGAACATTGCATATGTGACTGTGTGTAATTTAAACGGTTTTGCAAGCCAAAAACTGATATTTTGTATGCCTTGCTGACAGGGTCAATCATAGTCGGAAAATGTTTTTAGTGTAAGGCTTACTAAACAGTTTCAATCACTTTAACACAATGTACCAACAAATCAAATTAATAACAACTTCAAATGACTGAATAAATCATTTCATGGGAAAATATGAGAACAAATACAGATTTAAATCATTTATTATTTTATTTATACAAACTTCTGTATTTTTTACTAACAAGTAAGAATGTTACAAGAATGGTAAAATACATAGCAATATAAACCAACAGTCTGTATCAAGATTGCAAAACAAGAAACACTATGCCCCAGAGGCCAACATGAATTTGACCTTTGACCTTGATGACTTGACTTTAATAAGTCACCCCTAAAAGGTTCACTTCAATATATTGCACATGCATGCCAAGTTTGAAGTATGTATGTGCAATGGCTACAAAAAGTATCGCCAACGTTAAAGTTGGGGACAAACCAACAGACAAACAGACACACACAGAGAGGGCAAAAGCAATGTGTCCACCCTTTGATCGGGCGGACTAAACAAGTAAATGACAGTCATACATATCTGTTAGATGGACTAACAAAAACTCAATTTAATTAGTTCCAACTTTTACCTCCATAAATGCATTTGCAAACACAGCAGACCCTGTTAAAGGTGCCTTACCTGGGTCTGCTGTTTGTTTGTGTTCCTGTTCCATTATAAAACATCAGCTAATAAATATTTATAATATCTCTATTTCTAACGTGAATATTCATCAGGTAAAAGGGTTAACAAAAGCCACATGTGGTGCCAATGCTCGTCTGATATGGAGCTTGTCCAGCTAAATGAAAAGAACAAGTTCAATTCTGACTCCAGGGGCATACTTTATATAACTTTTGTAGAGGACCTATAGGTGATGCTATGTGCCAACGATGAAAGCTGAGAACCCTGTAGATTCAGAGGCGAAGATTTTTAAAGGTTCAAATTGTTGATGACGCACGACAAACGCCGACGGACGACAGATATCAGGCGATCACAAAAGCTCACCCTGAGCACTTTGTGCTCCAGTGAGCTTAGAAGCTGTGTGTTGAAGCTGACTTTTCAACTGGCTTTGATACAGTAGTTGTAATTATATAAACCCAGACTGTCTTGGCAATTCATTGAAGAACAAGTAATATTGATATATTAATAAATATTCATGATATATAGTCTTTCAGGGATAAGGCAACAAATAAAGGATTCCATTAGAAACACTAATTCCATTGCCCTCCTTTTTCTGCTTGGAAGTACCTGAAAGAAAGATAAAACACCTAAGAATTAGAAATAAAATTAATCTAATACAAATAGTTAAGCATATTTTATCAAGAAATGAAACTTTTCTAAATTAACAAAGGACCATAACTCTAATAAATGTGTGTCTGTGTTATGGTACATTGTACTTGCACTACGTTATCAATATATGATGACAAATAATGGTTCATAGTTATACATTTGCAGGGCTCAAGCTGCAGCTCTCCATTAGGGAGCAGTTCAGTGATATTGCGGGAGAAGTTAAATTTGGTCCTGATTTTGTATCTTCCTATATAATAAAACTTCTCCCTCAGCTCAAAACAGGGAGAAGTCAGCAGAGTTAGGGAAATGTTTTCTCCCAAATCTCCCTCTTGCTTGAGCCCTGCATTTGTATGTCAAAGGCTGTGATAGTTATGAAGAAATCTGAATCAGAAATAAACTTTTATAAGAAGAATACTTTTATGTTTGTCTTGTGGCCCTTTGTGTCTTTGTACTTGTATGTTTGTTGGTGTTTGAAAGATATTCTGAAAGTGGGAGATCCTTCGAAAGCAAAAGTAGCAATGCTAAAAGAGAAAATTGCAGACTTGGTTTTATTGAGTCTGTTCATAAGTAGTAATTAAAAGTGCAACACTACTCATGTCCCCTAGCACCAGCTAGGACAGCAGTTTATATCAATTTTCAAAACTTATACCATCAAAACTAATGATCCCAAAGGACCAGAAAATATAACACTGAGAATAAAGTATGGGGTGACTTTTTACAGCCGCCATACAAGCACTTAGTAAATATATTCTAAAAGTGGGAAATCCTTCGAAGTTTCATCTCATGTGTGTGTGATGTGTGTTGTGTGTGTGTTTGTTAGTGTATCCTACTCTATAAGAAAATCAGGTTCATCGGTCTACCTTCATGGAAAACAATAATCTGAGGTCCTGATACGATGCCTAATCCAAACTATTTTCAAGAATAGCTCTCTTATTTCTCCACCAAACCCTATACTGAGACAACTCTTTAAAATCGCCTTGAAGAAACAATTCCAAAGAGTGGTCACAGTACAGGTAAACCTCTGAAAACCGAACCTCTGAAAACCGAAAATCTCTAAATACCGAACAAATATTTTGGTCCCGAATTTTTCCTTATATATTCTATATAAAAAAGCTCTCTGAAAACCGAACTCTCTGAATTCTGAATACCGAACACAAGTTCCGGAACAGAAACCTATATTTCCATTGTAAATCACCTCTGAAAACCGAACATACCCTGAGGGCCAATTAGGGGTGCTGACTTGTGGACAGTTTGACTAGGGAATTTTGGAACCCCTACTGTGTATGACAGCTGCCTGTGTTACTACAAAGGTGTGAAAAACACAACAGGGATATAGGCTAATACTTTAGCTGATGTTGCTTTTGGAAATCATAAGAAAACTTTAATTAGGCATGATTTCTCATACCTATTTATTGAAATTAAGGGAAGATGATCTCAACATGCAAATTTTGTTTTCATAAACACGATGCCTACACACTTAAATATTCATGCTACATATTACCAGCGCTTCAATTGACTGAGATAACTTTATTATCTGAAAAATTAAGTTTAGAGTAATTCTGCATGAACAAGCCTTTTGATTATGAAAAATAATAAAAGATAAATAAAACCAATCAGGCAGTGAATCTAACAGTCAGTTTGATGTAAACACTTAACACAATCATGACTGCTCCGACGTCATCCATATATATAAATTATAAATTAGATAAAACAATATTACAATATGATTATTTTCTTGTTACTGAATACTCTCATCTATAGTAGAAACTGATGTTTGTACCTTATTCTGATAAGATCAAAAGAAGTGAACAATATTACAGAAAATCACAGTCATTACCTTCAGGTTTCACATTAAGAAAAATCTCTGAAAAACGAACACCTCTGAAAACCGAACATTTTGTCTGGTCCGAAGGTGTTCGGTTTTCAGAGGTTTGGAGGAGAAATTATGATTTTAGTAATTAGGTACATGCATATGCACTTTTACCTGTAGCTCTGATAATGTTCATTTTACTAAAAACAAAAGTATTAAAGAGTCTAGTTAAAGATAGACACAAAATGTATCCTGTCCATTTTTGGTTACTGAGCTGTTCAAAACCTTAAGTAGAAATATGAAAATTGTCATTTATAAAGAGGGTCTATATACATTGTCAATATTGAGGGCATGGCCAAAGCCGTAAGATGTCATATGAAACTGATTCTTTACGTCTTGCTCATTTTTTATCAGTAAGTCTCAACCCTTTCCCTGTTCAATGTTTATTCCAAATTTCAATACCTACCGAATATTCATTAACAAAATAGTTATAATGAAATAGGAAAGGTTGACCATTGTAGCCATTTTAGAAACTCAAGTAACAGATATATCAAATGTCATTGGCAAACAGAGCAAACCCTGATCAGAAGGCTCCCCTAGGAGCCGTATGATCTAGGTCTGACCTGTTTACAAATGTGGGAAAACACATTTATATCAGGGAAAGGGTAAAATGAAGAGGTGCCATATAGATTATAATATAGATAAATCTTGAAAATTGTATTTATTATCAAACTGAGAGAAAGGCTAATAATTTTTTACAGGGTTCCCACAAAACAGAAAAAATAAAATTCCCTGACTTTTCACTGACTTTTCCCTGACCGAATTTCAATTTCCCCTGACCCCATGTTAACAGAAGTTTAATTGGTCATCTATGAGCAAGATCAATAAATGTTGGCCTCCGTCCTCCCCATCAGCCAATCCTTACCACCTCTCTCTTTATGACAACCATATACAGCAGTAGTGTTTTGATCATTCTAAAAAAATGTTTTTGACTTTTTCATTTTTAATTGCTCAATATTGAATGTAACATGCATGATGCCAAACATGTCCTAATATGAACCCTAAGTATAACGTCTCTTGAATCTTTTCTACCTCTCTTAACCCTTTCCTCCATGAGTTTTAATTAGAGACTCCATCTACTATGAATATATAATTAAGTAAAATTTTATTTTTAAGCAAAGTTAAGAAATATTTTGGCAGTAGACTAAAGTAAAAATATGCATATAGTTTGTCCGCTGATTTCTAAACTGTTTGACAGATATTAATGAAACTTCATACACATGTTTAATGCATCAAGACCTGAAGCTAAGTCGATTCTGAGGATCATTTGATTTGTTGTTTCGGAGTTATGGCCCTTGCACTTAAAAAAATAATGCAAATCTATGCAAATATGAGGATGGCCATAACTTTTCATTTGAAATGATATTTACTTCAATTTTTTAAAAAAATAGTATCACCTTAATATGGAAATCAAGATCTGAAGCACAGATTAGAAAATGTCAACACTTATGAAGCATGTTGAATCGGAGAACATTTGCAAGTGGGCGTATTATATACCGTATGCGGTACTCTTGTTTCTGATTCTCGCACTCCAACATATTTACAGTTTTTGTGTCAGCTGTGAGCAGGTGACACACGGTAAGGTTTTTGTTTACACTTTACATGTATGCCGACAAGAAAGTCTTCATAGTCCATGAAGACGCCCTCTAATATTCAAAAACGGAAGGAGGACGTCAGATCCTTGTATTGTAGTACCCTTTTTTTCTCCAAAGTTACACTGTTTGCAGCTCAAGCATTGAGTATACTAGCGATAAATAGATCCCGTTTGTATTTTTAGATATATTTTTCGCTTAATATACAATTTACAACTGTATTTGTCATCGCGGTTGATGTAGATTGGTCGGAGAAAGGAAACGTTTATTAACACCGTTATTATGTTAGGGTGGGTGGAATAAGTTTGAGGTTGGACGCCCTAAACCAGTATAAATCCCCAGTGACATTTGTCATTGACCGTTCCAAGGCGGTAATTATATCACCCCCCCCCAGTTCTGATTTGTTATGTGTGTGCTTCCCTATTTGTCTCTTGAACGATTTGTAGATTTGCTGTTCTTTTTTGTCATGGTGATATTCCTACGGCTGTGTGTATGTGTATTTTCTTGCGTGACTCGTACGTTAAACACGAATTGGTAACACTTTTGGCAAATAGCTGGGATCCGGATGAGACACTATTAACTCGGTTGTTACTTATAATACGAAGGCGGTGTATGGAGTAATGTTTCACGGTGTATCGGTACTTCATATTATTAGATGTTTGAGGGAGTCAGGGATTGTAAGCCTTCTTATTTATCGAAAGTCCCGTCCACCCGGCTAGCGTATTATAGACGTCAAACAATTATATCAATCCGATATTTACCTTACATCTTTATTTTGATGTTAAATATATCAATCCGAAATTAGCACTACCTTTACATGTTAAATAACTCATTATGTTTGAGAAAGAGAGTTTATGTGGCATACGTCATGTCGTAGACATATCAATTTTACCACCATATCGCTTGAGTTTCTTAAGCATTTATTCGTATTTGTTTTTCAAAGAATGTGTGAGATTCTCCGTGCCACATGGCGTTGTACACGGGAATATGCTTACAGTCGGGTCGACAGAAAAGACTGTGCCCGACATAGGGTTCACATTAGGACCCCAGTCTCCCAAATCTGTGTGTCAGTCTGATGGAACAATGGACAACATACCAATACCGCAACTTATAGGTAGGTGATAACAGGTAACCAGACAAGATGCATCCGCTAAGTTGCAAGAATGCATTACGTAATCATTTACTTGCTATGAAATAAACAATATTTGCTAACATTTGGAACAGGTATAATGTGGACTCTTTCTGATACGTAAAGTATTTAAGAAACTATAGAATGACTGTAAAACAGGTTGGATCGTGATGAGATACCGTGTGTCTGAGCGTGTCATCTGGATTCAAGATGTTTGCAAACTCCAGTCATACCGTACTTATCTTAATAAATCAAATATGAAATTAAAACGAGAGATTCCACTCAATAAATGAAATATTGAATTATCACGCTTCGCTTGGAAATGCATTTGCATCATTCTTCCTAGGTCTGATCGTTCTTGGTGTTGAGGCACACTTATTGTCAGAGGTTCATGTCCGCAAGATGTCCAAGATATAGCATACTTTATATTTGTTTTCTTTGACGGCTGGTAATTTGAAGGAGCATACGATGACCACTGTATACTGGTAAAACCGTACATGGAAATGATTAAATATTCGGGTCGATTGTAGCATCGATGACTCTGGTTACATGGTAGCACTGTGAACCGTATTTCAAGCATATTGTTGCTTAATATAGAGCGAGTGCGAAGCAGGAAGATCCCACAGGACCTTGGTATTTGACCTCCACGGTGCAATAAGCTGCCACATGTCTTAACACTTACTCTATAAACACACATTTCAAAGCCGTCACAGAGTAGAACGGCTCAGGGTCTGCTCTGTTTGCTTAGGAATTCTAAAAGCCGTTCTCATTTAAGTGTTCAGTTTAACGAGGCTTTACTGTGTTTGTATTACAGACTGTGGTACACCCCCATCAGTGTCTCACGCGAACCTTATAGATGGAGAACATGTGTACGGCTCCATCAGAACTTACACGTGTGAGGACAAGTATGTTGTGAGTCCGACAAATGCGGACATGACATTGATATGTGAGACCAGCGCTACATGGTCGCTAACTAGATTTGAATGCGGTACGTTGTTTTTGAATTCGCCGTCGAGCAGCAATGCTTCTGTCATTACCCGATGTCTAGCTCATTACAAATTTATTATAGATAAAGCTGTAAGCCCTTAACGGGCTGCGAAAACGAACGCCTGCTCAAATCTGGATCTGGTTCAGTTGTTACTACTTAAGATTCGACCAATCTTTCGATGTCGAGCGTCGAACAGCTTTTTTCAGGACGATGCTTATTCGGCGTCTGATCTGGGTTAAGTATGTTTGTACATATGAATCAAATTGGGGATAGTATGGTACAGATTGAGTGTTAAACAGATAGACATAATACAGTAAAACCTCTCTATAACGACCACTCAATTACACCAAGCATTTTGTGTTACAGGCAGGTGGCTGCTTAAAGCAAAGTTTAAGTAAAACAGAGCGTTCTGCTTTACTTTCATCTTGTTTTAAGAAGCCACCTGTCCTAAATCCTGCCATAAATACCAACTAATTAACACAAGTTGGTGGTCGTTATAGAGAGGTTCTACTTACTATGATAAGAACTCGTCTCACGCTTGCCAAAGATATCCATCAATGTCTCATATATGAAATTTCAGAGCTACAAATAAAGGTGCGTTTCTAAATGCTAAAATCGACATTTTTACCATGCCCTATCCTTTATGTTCGAGACGATTCTAAAGAGTGGCCACAGTATGGAACTATTCTTGAAAATGTTTAAATTAACGTATCTTAGTTCGACATCTGTATTATTAATCACTACTTGCAAATGTGTTTTTACTTTCAAAACTCATGTTCTTCGAAACAGCAGGTGTTCAGTGCTTTTGAGGCGGCCGTAAAAGTCGTTCCGTACTTCATTCTTAGTGTTGTTATATCCTATTGTCCTTCTGGATCATTGGTTTCGAATAACTGCCCATGAACAGACACACTAAAACCGAGTCTGCAATTTTCTCTTTTTGCAATGTTGCTTTTGCTTTTAAAGGATCGCATTCTTTCTGAACTTATGTACTTCACAACAGCAGGTGTTATACGTATGCCTGTGTGGTGGCCGTAAAAAGTCATTCCGTACTTAATTCTCCGTGATGTTACATTTACCTGTCCTTTAGTTATATGTAAATTAAAAATAAGGTAAAATAAAGTGTTATTAGTTTTCAATTCCGCTTAAGCTGGTGCTAGGGTTGAGTAGTTTTGCACTTTTCTTAACTGCCCATGAACAGACTCATTAAAACCTTGTCTGCAATTTTCTCTTTTCAAATTGCTGATTTTGCTTTGGAAGGGTCTACTTTCAGGGTCTATTGCACCGTCTAAGTAATCTACAGGATATAGTGCAGTAGTTTGCCGAACGATTTGTCCACTTTCGTCTTGAAATACAGGGCATAATCGAATTCTCTTCAAATTATAACTCAGAATTTTAAATATGGCATGGGTTATGTGGATATGTTTATTTACCCGGCGATTATCTGCATACAAACAACCATGGTTATTCATCATCTAATCTGTATTATGCTAAAAGTTGAAATAGCTATTGCGTTGCACTCATGGAATGTAAGGAGGATACCAATTACTCATTCGCTTGCTATTCACGTCAATATACCTACCTGTAAATAGTAGGAGCTGTCTCATCAGAGTCTGCACTATTTATAATTTGATTGTGCAATCAATGCACTCCACAGCAGTGATTGCACAGCGATATACTTGTACACAGTGAATATATATGTAATTATATATCAGGGCATAGGTAAAGAAGGATAAATTTGTTTTAAAATTCGGCATGAGAAGTGTTAAACATTAAACGAAATGAGTTTGCTACATTTGCAAAGTCTGGACGCATACTGAGGTATCCAAGAACACTTTGCTAAAGGCCAAGACCTGTCATTTTTTTAATTCAAAAACCTCCTGCACATTATATACTTTCATCGTGAACTGATTCAATAAACAACGACATAACATTTCCCTTAGATTATTCAATTCTCAAAGGAATAATCAGTACCAAAATGTACCCATACAAACAGAATACTGTACTTACCTATATATTTCCCCAGGTCGCAGGATCCTTTGTTCTATTGTATGCGACTCGACTGGCCCCTACACGCAAGGCATCAGGGGCAAAGCTCTTTGACTCTCAGGCAATAGTTTCACAAAAGCTGGATTTAACCGAAATGATTTTACAGAAGGGTAGAACTTGTAATCTGCTGACCCCATGCCCCATCTATTGCTTTAATAGTAAATTAATACTTTACATGTGTATTATTGATGTAATAGTAAATTAATACTTTACATGTTTAATATTGATGTAGGGAATATTGACACCATTAACATTAAATAGAATAATATTTGTAATTGCATGTGAACATAGGAGTATTTATATTACACCAGAGGCAAGCGGAGCAGGAACCGTCTGATCTCGGTCTACACGTTTCGCAAAACGAGTTATCAAGTAGAGCATAGCCTTTATTAATATAGGACACTGTACACTCAGTTGTTTATTGCTGGGTAAACGTGATACAGAAAATTGATATAGAAGCTTCATGCATTACGTTTGCCCTGTGTCAAGCATTTCTCTTTAAATACATTAACAATGTGTCAATAAGAGTTCCTCTTAAGATGTAATGCTCGATTAGCCCGTTTCCCTAATTAATGTTTCGTGTAAGAAAAGTACAAAAATGAGTCATGCAGGAAACACCACATACAGATCAAACACTCGCCCGAACAGCAACACAAGAGAACATGGCATCACGACTATTCATTGAACGAATAAGTATAACGGCTTATGGACAGAGGATGTGTGTATTAGTAGAAAACGTTTAGTTTGATTGATCATACCTGCTTAACCCATTTGCTCCCACGATCTCATATATAGGACGTAGGCAAACAGTGTAGGCATCGTCTGATCAGAGTCTACACTGCTTGCTAATAGGAATTTCAATATAAAACAAAATAAAATTGAACATTTAGGCCAGGCACCCCTTAATAATAATGGACTAATCCAATATATAAACATGGAAAAATCCGCTGGTCGCATATGGGTTAAGCAAGTAGAACTCATCATTGTTAGACGTCACATACATAAACAGTCTGATTGAATCTACTTTATTTTATAATGCGTAAAAAAGACATTTATATTATGGAAACTGTTAAACACACAATTTGCTTTCAATATGTAATGATCATAGTTCAGTTACACGAAATTGTGTGTACTAATTACAAACACCTTTTGCACCTATTCACGCGTCATCATGACTTTTACATTAGTACGACACCTCAACATCGGTATACATGTTCCGGAATATTCTGCAAAGTATCATTTACTCCGGATACGACTGTCCGAATATTGACGAAGTATGTTTTGCAATTATCGTAAAAGCCATATTGTTGAAAAGTAGTAAAGTCAAGTTAAGTTATGTGTTTCGTATACATTACGAAATATGTCGAATAAGTTAAAAACAATTTGCTGGCTAATGTATTATGTTTGATGTTTTGTTGCAAGTGCTCCCTTGCGGTGAAAGTGATGAATGGCTTTACGTTGAGGCTACCGGGTCCTGCTACAATGCTACCGAACAAGTCATGACACAATCATCAGCTACAGTAAGTGATTGCTACCGAGTTAAATGTAGGTATATTTTCTCTATAGCTTAGTATCTTAGCAGTTTGTGCTGAAAATTATATTGTTATGCCCCACAACGTTGTTTACCGGTATTCTGTGTGTTTCATTGACACGGGGTGCTGCGTTAAATATATACAATCACATATACATAGACTAGATACTGCGTTCTGTGATTGTTTTATTATTAGGATATCAGAGCTACTGTAAGTGTTACTCAATTTAATCTATTGATTGAAACGAGGTATTTATTAATTTATTACCGGATTAGCACCCAAATCATTTCACTTGTATCATCTTTCTATAGGAACACAGTGTCCGAATTTCCCTTGAATACATATTTAAATAAATATTTTATTCCTAAAACAATGATTGTCCATTGTAAACATGTTACTTTTGAATATCAAAAGGAGGACGAAGGGTCAGTATAGCTCTTAGAAAGAGGATATTTTACATGATCCAATTATATTTTATATCAGTATACAGTTCATCCCTATTGAGCAATGGTTTTCCCCGTCATCAATGTACATTACCTCTTGTGTCAGTCATTGGCAAACAAAGAGCTGACCGAATTAGCATGTTGGAAATGTAGTTTCGTTGTTTTCTTCCCTGTTGTCATACTCAGTAGATAGATATTTCCAAACCCGATGCTATATACACACCCAAACACACGCACATACACGAGATGAACACAGAAACATTACGAACACACAAGTACTAGAGATAAACATTCTATACATGAACAAAAGCACAAGTACAAAGACACAAGACAAACAAAAGTAAGGGTGGCAAACAGAGTAACGTCTTGCGACGGTCAGTAGCACAATCACCACTTGGGTCACGCTATCGTACCATGAAAAGTAATCCCAATTCAAATCGAGTGACAAAATTAAGTGAAAGCACAGCAAATGGCATTATAAAGGTTTCCAGGGTTGTAGATCAGCTGCAATGTGGTATACCGAAATACCTTACTTCCCCGCCAATCCATATATTGCTACTACTTGTTAGAATTGACTCGCTTCTAAAACAAAGTTTACGTATTATTTCGTAACACTACACATATATACAGTTCAATAGCAAATTACGAATAAAAAACGCATTACAGTAATTGTGTCGCACTGCATTTGTTCCCATAACTTTACCGATTAGAAACTAAATTTGAACAAACATTTTAACGATCGATTGTCTACACCTACATTGGAAACCAACACCGTAGTTAAATGGCTTGGCTAGTTGGTGTGTGGTTTTCCTTACAAGAACTCTTTCATTAAACCATACGCGGTTTTTGTGTATTTGTGTGGCGGCCGTAAAACGTCGCCCCGTACTTCATTCTCAGTGTTGTTATACCTTCTGATCCTTCGAGATCATGAATTTCAGTACTTCTTGTTCTGAAAATTGAATACCGCTTAAGCCGGTGCTAGGGGGCGTGAGCAGTGTTGCACTTTCAATTACTGTTCATGAACAGACTCAATAAAACCGAGTCTGCAATTTTTGCTCTCGGGGATCGAACCCTTTCAGAATTTAGTATAATTGCATTACCTAAAATAACTCAAATATCAATGTATTGGCCTTATGCTTCGGGTCTTGATTATATGCACATATTGAATAGGTACACTATTGGTTGACACACACGCGCGCACGAAAGAGAGAGAGAGAGAGATAGATATGAAAACGCACAAGTATAAAACACAGGATAAACATAGAAGTGTGACAGGGTATCGCCTTGAAACGGTCAATTGGAAAACCACCACTGGGGATTTAAACCGGTTTACCGATGTCCTAATCTCACATTTATCTCAAAGTAACACCTTTAAAAAGCAGCGTAAATAAAGGGTTCCCCACCTGATTGCCTTGTTATGGATTGCCGTTACATATGTACTCAATGACTTTGCTGAAGTCAGAGCATTGCAGGAAAACATTTAAGGGCACGACAAAGAAAAGTCAATACATGAGTCTAGTAAGCTCATCCCGTTTCCGGGTTTAAGAGTGTACCACCATAGGGTACTACCCTTGGCCTGTCATGGCGCAAGCAAACAGCGTGGCGACCGACTGCAAAGGGTTCAAAAGCGAAACATGCAGGTCCTCGTAATATAAGGGATGCATAACTTTTCTTCCTGGTCTTTTTATTCGTTTAATAAACAAATCATTTAAATATACATGGCCCCGTATTTGTAGATAATATCACCATAGAATTCTAGGTGAATAATACCTTGTTGCTTTAACGTCTGTAGATTGCAATTATAAAGCAAATAAAGTGAGAAATGTAAACCCCGTGAAATGTAGAATGGGACACATCTCCATCTAAAAAAGGATAATTAACGATTTGAAATTAAAGTCTTTCCTTTCATCGTATACTTTGAACGAGGTTTAATCGATTGTGAGGGACATATTCAAATCTAAAAAGGAAGCTTTAATGCCAGATCGATGCGCTTTGTCTAAAGTCGGTTAGTTTGGGTATATTGAAAAAAAAACATATTTCAACATAAGGATTATCTAAATCCAAAATATCGTCTAAATAAAAAAGGTTTATTAAAAGCGTTGAAGATTTCAGTTTGTGTATCAGGGGTAATTAGTTTTGATGCTATTAGTTTTAAAACTTGAATACTGTTTAAGCCGGTGCTGCGGCATGAGTAATGTTACATTTTAAGTACTACTCATGACCAGACTCAATAAAAACCGATTCTGCAATTGTTTTCTTTTCCCATTGCTAATTGTACTTTTGAAGGATCCCCAACTTTCATAATATATCAAGAAACATTAAAGCAAGTCCACATTGTGTAATGTTCTGAATTCGAAAAGAATTAACGTTGATCATTACAAGCAAGGAACATTTTCTATTTATTCAATTAGTGTATCCTGTATAAGATGGGGAGGAAGAGTAATATAGAGTGTAGAGAATAAATTCTGAAAGGAGGTGATCCCCCGAGAGCAAATATTGCAACACAAAAATAGAAAATTGCAGGCTCGGTTTTATTGAGTCTGTTCATGAACAGTAATTGAAAGTGCAACACTGCTCACGTCCCCTAGCATCAGCTTCAGCGGTATTCAATTTCCAGATCAAGAAGTACTGAAATTCATTATCTCGAAGGATCATAATAGCTCGAGAACAAACTGTTGTACTGTTCATATTCAAGTTTAGTTAAATATCGTTTGAATGGTTTATGGATTTTATCAGTAATAAGTAATACGCTTATCAATAATGTGAAAAATACGCATCACCCTATCCAAAAGGGAAGAAGCATCCGCAGGTTCCCGTCGATACCATTTGATGCAGAATTCTTGAATAACTTCCTAAATATGAGTACGACAAGCGTCAAAATAAATAAAGGAAGGTAATCTATATTTAGGTCCTTTAGTTTGGTGGGTCCTGAACGTGTATCTTTAATGAAATCAAACTTACCAGTAATGCCATGACCAACCGTTTTATGACAAAAAACTTAAAGTGCCACAATTTCAAGACGTAGGGGTATTGACGATAATTTTAAGTCAGAGACAATTCTATTGTAGTTGAATAACGTTCCTAATAGGTTTATTACATTTATAACAGATCATAGGTGATTCAGAGTTAGGAATAATATCGATTACATTCGTATTACGAAATATACTTTGAACATCAATAAAATCAATATCTTAATTCATGAACTGAATTTCATATAATGCCTTTTTTATTCAGATTCTTTATCAATATGAGGATGAGGCGCATGCTGTGTATAGCTGTGAATGAAAATTGTACACAACAACTAATGTAAAACATATATGTAATATATTATGAAAAGTATTGGATTACACTTATAAAAATGTTATCTATTCAAATACTAAAATCGTCAACTCGTCTCTGATGTACGGACGTGTAATTATGTATTATATTATGATCATGAAAGCTTACAGACCACTCAGTGACTCTCAGCTCTTAACCCTTTCCAGGGCCGGTTTTAACTAACATCCCGAAGTCTCAAATTCAGACTTAAGGCTCAAACTCAGACACATGACTCAAACTATCTTGTTCTCTAAACTTTTGAGTTTAAAATCTGACTCCAAAGTATGAGTCTGAGACTGAAACGCTTAGTCTAAAAGCCTAAATTTAAGAAGCTTTAGAGCAACAATATGGCTACGGGACATAGCACTCTGAGAGGTAAATGATCGCCGGCAACGACGATTGCCGCGTCCATTAGTCTTTCTTGATCATTATAACCCGTTATAAGAACTGTTAGAAGAGGACTTCTTTGCCCGCTTTCGTTTTAAACCACCAACAGTAATAAATTTGGTTGAAAGATATGCGACGTGGCTTTGGAGGACAGAGGGGAGCTTGCAATTAACTATCTACACTTTGTGCTGAGGTATTTAGCCATTAGATCTTCCCAGCTTACAGTAGCAGACACAGTCCATCTAAGCCAGCCAACAGTTAGCCGGATATGTCGTCAAGGTGGAGAAGCCATATCAAGACTAACAGAAGAATTTATATATTTCCAACATAGTGACAGTTTACGACAAGTTTGGGATGATTGCTGGCATGTAACATAGTAAAATTGTCATTTTGTCACGCCTTTTAACTTCACAAATGTTTACATACGTCTTTAAGTCCTTAAGTCCTTCTTTGAAAAGAGTAATGCTTAAGGTCGATTTGGACTATTTTTAGATACAACCTCTTTGATTAGATCTACAAAAAAGTAACATTAACTAGAGAAAGGGAAATTCTCAGAATTTTGTAGTTTTGAAACCATTGTGATAACTAGAGCATTTGCTCCTGTGGAGAAAATGCTCTATTTATCACAATGGTTTCACAAAGTTACCTTTACAGTAGCGTCAAAAGGCGTCAATATACGGGAATGGGTTACAAATAGTCTATAGTTTATATCAATATGTACTTTTTTCGGAAGTGATAGGTGCGCTGTTGATAAAGGATTAACCCTTTTCTTCATATAAACACAGAGTACCTAGATCATACAGGTTCTAATGGAGTGGACTCGTCAGGGTTGGCTTTGCTTATTAAATTATAATAGATATGACTACAGTTTCTACCTATATCAAAATTACATATGTACATACTGCAGTACAAAACCAATTAGCTAAAAGAGTTTCATAATTTGAATCATGCATCTTACATTAGTATTCATCTTGGAAAGGGTTAGACATAGTTTAAAGTTCAAAATTGTGATCGGACGTGCTTGACTGCGTAGCACATGTAATTGATATCATTCATGGGTAGATGATGTAAGTAGTATCAGGATTGTTACCTCTATAGAAATGTGTTTCATAACATTTAAGAATGTGTTTGCTGGTGTAACTAAAATTCAAAACAATTAAACATGTCTTAATTGTTTGAATAATGTGTCAACTCTATATATCAATGTCACTCAATGTCTTCCCAAATGTCATCGGCGTTAATGACTATACTCATGTTTGGATTAAAAGCCAAATGTCAATCCAGATGAGTACATTGACAGAACGAGTATTCCAACAATAAATGTACAAATAAGTCAGTATGTAAATAAAGAGTGTGTTCTTAATAGTCAAATACAGCTATTTACCATAAACTTATTGTTGCTATATTTTCTGGTCATTCGGGGTCATTAGTTTTGGTATTATTAGTTTTGAAAATTGAATGCTGCTTAAGCCGATGCTATGGTGATTGAGTAGTGTTGCAGTTTTAATTACTTCTCATGAACATATCAATAAAACCTAGTCTGCAATTTTCTCTTTTCGCATTGTTACTTTTGCGTTCGAAGGATCTCCCACTTTTAGAATATATTCCTCTATCATTATTGCCTATACTATTAAATTACCATTTACTCCATGAATATTCACGAAAGACATGTTGACATCGTGAATATAAATTACATTTATTTTTAGAACGTTATAGAAACACGTGTTTTGATTTACGAAAGTAGAAACTATAGAATCCGATCTATATTTTCGCATAAACAAACAGAAAAGGCCCTGTTCAGATGGGTATAGGAACCGTCTGATCTGGGTCTACTCAGTTTTAAAAAGCATAAAAAGGCTTATTTATGGAATAAAGGGGTAAAAAGTGTTTATGTAGTCTGGGTTCCATTCTGGTATAAATGTGTGAAATGGTGGCAATCCATTTTATACTTCATGACTTTAATTCAATGCTTATTGCGCTGGTTCATTGAAGGCTGTCTGCATGTCTTCAGTATTATATCAGCTGTGGTTATGTGGCTAGGCAGGACACATGACGCAAGGATTTGGCGCCGGTATGCACCCAGACACATATTTCAGAAAGGTATGTAAAGTATGACCATATACAAAAGCAGTGGATGATTTCTGTATTACCTCTATCATGCATGATTATTAATTCAAGAATAATCACATCCTGCATTATAATGTTGTTGAACAGAGGTTCCATGGCTCTTTGGCAAAAAGAAATGGTATAATCAAATATAAACAAGTTCATGCTGTATGGCTATGCAATACATGAGACCCCAACCGGATTAAAAAAATCGCCTCCCCCGACCTACCCACCCATGGTGTAGTTGACCATGGTATGATATATACAAGACCAACCTGAGTGGTATTTTTAAAATTCCCAAGAAAAACAACATGTAAAAGGAGAATAACTCAAATAATGTTGATGCTAGAATTATGGCTCTGGTGCATGACACTTCATCTCATCATACATGTTCCCTATATGAAGTTATAAAATTTAGAAAAGGCTTTTCTAATTGTATGATATCTGTAAATTTGCTTTAGATGTATGTCAGTTATAATTAAATCTAGCAACGCGAATAAGTTGAAATATGTAAACCCCACAATATGTAGAACGGGTCACATATATTGAGTATATTTACAGTAAGTTTTATAGTGAAAATAAACCCCATCATGCATACATGTACAGTAGATACCTGCCTGTTGTGACTACATCTTGAACAAATATAGGAGTCTATAAGTGCAGGTGGTTGTTTAATGAAGATGAAACATGTTCCAGAATGCTCATACAGCATTCAGCTACCACCTGTATTTAAACCCCAGCATAAAACTTATTTTGGTTCTTCGCTGCGTGTAAAGTTTCCCTGTATTACAAATGTGGAAATACTCAAAATGTTGTTCTATGACAGATGTTGAGGAGACACATAAACATAATCCTGATGTGGCTTGCATACACACAAGAAAATGTATTATTCTGCATAATGTGAGAAAAACAGAAAGGACATTGTGCCTGTTGACTGGGACGATGACTTTGATAATCATTTTCATCAATGTGGAGGACTGGTTAATGGTGTTGGTAGTGCAATGCGTGATTACATCACAAGGACATATTTTCAAAACTATGTACGTTGTGTCTAATCAGCAAACAAGTACACAATGACAATAAAGGCTGTTTCCAATTCCAATCAAATATAGAAATATTTATTTAGATATTTGATAATAACAGTAATAACATAAGTTCTACAGAGCCTTCAGACAGACTAACAAACAGCGTCATGATATATGAATAAAACTAACACTGCTAGTTAATCTCTCTGCACAAAAGTGAAGCTGAAAGGATGAGATATTTGAAGTGCTTTAACCCATTACCTCATAGGCTATTTTTAGATACAACCTCTTCGAATTGATCTACCGAAAATGAGCATTAATTAGAGAAAAGGAAAATTTAGAATGTTGAAGTTTGAACCCATTATGCTAAATAGAGCATTTGCTCCTATAGGAGCAAATGCCCTATTTATCACAATGGTTTCACAAAGTGACTTTTACTTTGAGTCGTCAAAAGTCGTCAATATGAGGGAAAGGGTGATCCAAAATATCTGATACCATTTTGGCGTCTGGTAATTGTAACATACATCGGACGATTTACAATATCAACACACCTGCTAAAACTAGAGATTTCCAAGTTTTATTGTACATTTAATTCATTTTTACTGAAAAAGAAATTATAATGAAACCCACCAATCTAAATTTACATCAAATGTTCAATGTGACGTCCATGTTGTGTTATAACGACGTGAAGTCTCTTTTTGAAATTTTGAATAACATTGATACACATTGCTGGTGTGATTTTTCTCATTTCCCGGCGAGTGGCAGACTTTAGCTGCTGAAGGTTTTCTGGCTTGAGATCGTATACATTGTCCGCATAGAAAGAAGTCTAACGGACTTAGATCTGGGGAATGTGGAGGCCAGACTCTGGCTGTCTTAAATGAGATAAAAATACTGCCAAACGTTTCACTCAACCATTCCAACACGTGTCTTGCAGTGTGTGGTGTAGCTCGGTCTTGCTGAAACCATATTTCTTTAATGTCAACGCCTTTTCTTCGTAGAGCTGGGAGAAATTTGGTTTTCAAGAGAGTAAGATACCGGTCACTATTTATTGTTTTGGTTTCACCATCCGATTAATAAAAGAACGACCCAACCACACCGGTCGAACTAAGAGCTGCCCATACTGTCACTTTTTCTTCATGAAGAGGCTTTTCTAAATAGAAATTTGGTTTCTCGTTACCCCATACCCGACAGTTCTGCTTGTTTAGAGTGTTATTTAGATAAACATTTGATTCATCTAAAAAACATATTTTCTCTCAACTGTGCCCTCATTATCAATCATCCATTCAGCACATTGCTGTTTATGTCGGTTTCTTTCAAATGTTGCATTATAGACAATGAATAAGGAAACAATTTCAAATCAAAGCGCAACGCCCTGTATACACTTCCATAACTGGACTTAGTGGTAATGTCTCCAATAACTTTTCTTACTGATTTTTGTGGTGTCTCCTGAATCACTTCCTGGATCTCTGCAACGTTCTCTGAACTGCGGCTTGATCTTGGTATTCCACTATTGTTTTGTCGGCTATCCTCAACTGACCCAGTCGGTTGAAATCTTTTAATGAGCCGATGCACTTGCAGCTTTGTGAGTCTGTCATCTTCAGGATATTGTGTCTGCAGCATGCGTATGACAGAAACTGGAGGTTTAGTCTCAAAGTAGAGCTTAACTACTTCTACAGCCTTTTGATTTGACGTTGCCATCTTGAAAAATAACCCAAAGTTGATGACGACATCTATGACGTCATGACGTCAACGTCTTCCCGTACTTTTCTCACGAGAAAAACTCACGAGAAAACAATTCTCTTTACAATGATATATAACATTTAGTTATTACGTCAGGGGAGATTTATTTATTCAACCTCAATATCAGATATTTTGGATCACTTATTAAAACTGACTAGTGCCCTATGCATGTGCGGATCCTATTGACAATTTCAGATGAAGTGTTCAATAAGCTGATTATCAGTCAAACAACATTTTCTCAGACATTCCTGTATTAACCTTTAGCCTGATGATCAAATTATTTTTACAGAATTTTTCACCTACTACATTTTCAAAATTTAAGCTATCATATTTTTTTCTACCATAATGTAATCAGGGTGTCAAACAGTTGTGATCCTGATGAGACGCCGAGTTACTCTCAACCGCCCACAGCAGAATAAAGGTTAAACAATTCATTTTGTTTTAAATATTTCAGATGTATACCAGCCGTTGGCAGCCGTTGGCAAATGACAAGTGATTAGATGTTGCAGAACACATCAACTGTTTTATTGTGATGCGGGTATACCACAGCACATAATATGTAATGGTATATCAATAATCTGATATATTCTACTTCATAAGCAAACAAAACAGACCCTGATCAGGCTGATACTTCTGGCGTGTCGAATCTCTTAGACTGTTATGTTTGCCAAGGTGTTAAAATGCACATGTACATATATAACTACATGTATAGCAAGATATAGCAACAGATAGATATATTGGCTGATAAAGACGTAATATTTCACCAGTTAAAATCTGATGCACGAAACTAACTCTGTGTGAATATTGTACTATAATAATACTCCTAAGTCACAATGAAGTATTTGGATATTCAGTTGAACGTCATTACAATACTATTCATTAACACAGTAATTAACAGTAATTAATGTTTTCTTTTTATGAACTGTACATGACTATGTGGAAAGAGGCGCAAGAATAACGACCCAAAAACCATTCCGCCACAACGATTTATGTGCAATTCATTTTGGAATTATATGGAATTTCTGATGTTTGTTCCTACGGTGTTAACATTTATCACCCCACCCTTCCAACTAGTTGAGGGGGTTACTGCAATCACTGTCTGTTGATCTGTCCGTTCATCGGTCTGTCCGGTTTTGTCCGGAGAATTGCACGGTCATCTTTCTATGAATGTTCTCAAGTGTTTTATACTTCTTTGTCATCATATGTCATTCTGCACCTGTAATTGTGGTCAAGATCGCATAACCAATTATACACCATTTTTCACTTTTTTTGTCTTGGAGGATTGTGACTTTGGCATTAGTTATACCAAATGGACAAAACCTGTCATTTCGGTCATGATATCTTAACTAATCAATAAGTCCATCAGGGCATTAATTATGGACCCGCTATTCAGGATCTGCATTGTAAGCGAATGCAGAACAATATCTGTAAAATATCCGTAATTCCTAGTAAAATTATTCATATTTTGTGTCAACATTATCTACATTGGAATTAAAATTACTTGGTTTTGAAAAAAGCCTCTTATTTCTATAGTCGCATTGGAAGTTTTTGAGTTGTTTATTCATGTTACAAAGGTTTGTATATTACATTGTTCTTTTGTTATCACTGCTTCATTATATATGTAACCTTTTTAGATTGTTTCGAATATTTGTTTCTAACATTTTCTCCCACAAATACATTTAAACATCTTAAAAGAGTATGCTCATATCTGAAAGATCCTAAAGAAACTGTTACATTTCCGTCTGCTACATTTAAAGTTAGTTATATTACACACTGTACATCTCAGTTAACGCTACTAATGTCAGTGAAAATTAGTTTTCTTTCTATTTTCCGAATTATTTATTCTATAAAAGATTCACCAAATATAACTTTCTGTATATATAAAAGGAGAAAAGGTTAACGATTCTTGATTTTGCATATGCTGTAATGAGAAACATTAGTTGTTTTTCCCTTATCTACTCTTCAAAGAATGATAGGTCCTTATTTCTTTTCACTGAGTTAGGTTCATCCATATAATGTATTCATTAAACCAATGTAATTGTTTACTTGGTCGACATGTGCATCAAGGATAAAATAGGGGTTTTCAAATAAAGGAGCCATAAATTGTTAACAAATCTTCCACCTCATTGTCATGTACTTAGTAGCTTTAACCCACTCCCTCCTAGAATATTTTTAGACCCAACCTCTTTGAATTAATTTACCGGAAAGGAGCATTAATTATAGAAAACGAGAATTTTAGAATTGTGTAGTTCTGAAACCATTGTAATGAATAGACCATTTGCTCATATGGAACAAATACTCTATTTATTTCAATGGTTTCAAAATGTCACTTTTACAGAGACGACACAATGCGTCACTAGGAGGGAATATGTTAACTATGTTATCAACACCAAAAGTATTTATTTTTTATTGTATATTATTTAGAAGCTTTTTAAAATAAAACACCAATCACTAGCTTTGTTGTTCCTTTTCTATACCAGACTTATGCTCTTCTAATTATCTTCCAGCATAATAAATTCATATCAGCAGTATGTATACTAGTATACATGAAATAAAAAAGGTATTTTACTAGTGTTTAATGTACTGTTTAAAAGTACATGCATTATTCATGAAGGAAAAACCGCATACAAAACATACAACTGCACGAGCAGCACCACGACGAAATACAGTAAATGGACATGAATATAAAAGACACAAAGAGACGCACAAAGACGTAACAAACACAATGTAGGGGGAGATGGAACTACCGCCTGGAAACGGTCAGTTGCAATTTTCACTGGGGGTTAAACTGGTTTAGGGGCGCCCAACCTCACACTTATTCCATCACCAGGCCCTCACAGACAAACAGTGTAAATAAACGTATCCCCTCACCGACTAATCTACAACAACCGCGATGGAAACAAAACAGCGGTAAAATGCATGTAAAACGAAAATATATTTAAGTGAAACAAATTGTATCCTCCTATCGCTAGTGTACTCAGCTTTATGGCAAAAGGTTATGTTAACAAGTGGACTTTAACAAAAATAGATCAACATATTTGCTTAACGCAAAATCTAAGTCAAATTGTGCGACCTTGCCTTGTAGATACGTAACATATAACTCAAAACTGTAAAAGCTATTCTCCGTACACTAAAAATTAGTGTACGGAGAATAGCTTTTACAGTTTTCAAAACAAATACCTTTAAATGGGATATTATTTTTACAGACCTTGTAGGAACAAAGAGCTGTAAGTTAGATTACGTTTAATTACGTTAGTATGTTACCTAAAATTTAATATTTAAGAACATTGCTTTAAATATTACCAATGTGCTCATTCAAGTCGAAATTCTTTTCTTAAGTGTATTATTTATACATGCACGTCCTTCTTTATAACAGCATTCCAACAGCAAATATAGGAGACAAATGAATCTGGTTCTACTATGTTTTCAAAGGCTTCCTTTTCTTTGCCTTGCGTCTTTGTGCTTGTGATTTTGTTCATGTGTGGAACGTTTGTCTCTGGTTCTTGTGTGTCTCGGTGTTTTCTGTGTTCATCTCGTGTGTGAGTGTGCGTTTGGGTGTGTGGTTGTGTGTATGTATGTGTGGCATGCTGTATATCGGTGTTTTGGTGGTGGTTGCGTCTTGTATGTGGCTTTGCCTGCTTGACTTTACTACTTTTCTAATTAAATGTGTGTTTCTATAAATAAATAGTTTGAGATTTGTTTCTGGCAAAGAATATAGTAGAACCTGTCTTAACCGACAATAAAAAAGTCACAGTATGGGTCAGTAAGGCAGGGGTAGCTCCTAGGAGCTTTTTGGCTTACGTTTGTCTTGTATTAACTAATCACCTGTTTTTAACAAAGAAATAACAGTTTAGAACAGGTTCTACTGTAAGTAGATACAATTACTTTTCATAGTACTATCGCCTTTTCTACTAAAATAATAATTGTTTAACTCTTTACCTGTTCAAACAGCAGATCCTGATCAAACAGCTCCCAAATGCCATTTGATTTGAATCTACACCGTTTGCACATGTGTTTATATGAAGAAAACGTTAATGATTTAATCACGATGTCTGTAACCAGGGCTTCTCTAGATAATATATTCTCATCGGTTGTGGGGATCGAACACGTGTCCTCCAAATTCCAAGTCAAAAAATCTACTGCAGCACCATAAAAGTCGGATTGCACAGCAATCACTGTGTTGATACATGTCAGAGCTGTAGCTCTACAACCTGTGATATACGAGGGATGATTGGTAAGTCGTGATCCCTGTATTGAAGGAGTGAAACAGGGATATCCCCTTTTCTGCCCTACTATCCCCGACTATTTAAGGCTATGTACCCGAAGACTGGTATCATTTGGTCAGTTTATTTCGAAGAACTATCAAGTAAACAAGGCACTTGATTGTCATATGTGCGTGTGAGTGTGGGTGTGTGCGGGTGGTGGTGGTGGGGGGGTAAATATTGGCATATTTGTATGCCCCCGTTGACGAAAGTTAGGGGGGCATACCACGCACGCTATTTGCCGAACAGTCTTCATAACAGTAAATATATTATTATACGCCGTAAACCTCGGAAGCAATTGGACGTACAGTCTTCATAACGCATTTACCTATTCGCCGTACACACATCTTGAATTTCTTTAATGAAATTCAAAGCCAATTTCGATCATATTCTGCAATCAACCCTGGCATAAGAGTGTATCCGTTAGGTGATGACAAGGAATGTGTAAATGCGTGTGTCAGATTATTATAAAATTGATTGCGAATACGCTTTTGACTTCTTCGGTGCTATTTCGGTTGTACCAGTTCAAGAATAATGCACCATAAACGAATTACATACGTAAATGTGAAATGATAAGAACCATGAAATCATTGGTTGGTCTTTCTACTAGTAATTCAAAACATTGCAATGCTAAATATGTTATATTTACCATAACTATATCGAATTAATAACATGACGATGTGTACGTTATCAGTTTGGTCTGGTAGCTATTTCCAGTGGTGGTATACAAGTCGTATTATTCCGTTCAAAATATATCAGAGTGGTATTGTGCAATATCATGTTGTCATGCATATTTCAGTGTTTCGATGGTATTAAATCGTATTGTGTTGAAAGTTGTGTTGTGTGATTGCAATTGATAGTTTAGTGATATTATTGCGTTCCATTGTATATTTTAGAGGCATTGTTCGGATTTAGGAGGTTATCTGATCATGATCGAAAGCCAGGCGGAGAATGACATGGCCAAGACGTTTATCTCCCAAACTAGTGAGTATAGTGTCCACTCGCATATGATGTTTTCTTAGGGAAGATGGATAACAAACATTGCCGAGACTGGTCAGATAATTCGTCTGATCTGGGTCTACATGTACACTGTTTGCACATGTCAGTGTACGTGTGTCAGACTAGCATTTCATTGACATAATCAAATGTTTAGAGTGAATACAAAGTGAAGAACGGATAATCTTGTGTTTGTTTGTTAACTTTAATTATCTCTCTATATCAACCACGAAATGAATTAACTATCAGTCCGACATTGAATACATTTGTAAATAGCTTGGATCCATATGAAACTCGGGTTCAGATGTAACTCGTCGTCTCATTAGGATCCAATGTGTTTGGCATTTATTCAATAGTTTCTAAAACTTAATAAAAATAGTTTCTTAAAAGTTTGGTACTCTTTAATTAGATTTGCACCAGGTCAATCTTTGCAAAAACCTATCGAACAGAAAACAGTTTAATTAGTCCATTTTCTCCCACGATCTCATATACGGGACGTATGCAAACAGTGTAGACTATGATCATCCGCCGCATAATGCGGCGTCTGATCAGTGTCTACACTGTATGCTGATAGAAATTTCAATATAAACAATATAAAACAAAACGAAATTTAAAACAATTGGCCAGGCACCCCTTAGAAAAAATGGACTAATCCAATATATAAACATGGCGCAACACTGGGCGCAAGTTGTTAAAGGTTATGAGAAGTTGTGTTTATTAACTCTTATCGTGCTAAAAATTTATATCTACCAAAGCTCTGATCTGTCGCATTATTTACTTATTTCTGATACGCTCAAGCCGAGTGCCAAAACAAGAGTGACTCCGATGAGACCCACCGACTAACTCGGCGTCTTAACTTTATCCAAATGCGCGTCACTATTCCGAAATGACGACATTAACCGGCCGCTCATCAGGATTCAGTTTATTTGGCACCCGGTCGATGCTTTTCAAATGCTTAATCGAACAGAAGGGAGTCAAAATTAACACCTGCTCCAGACCAGGCTTTTGAGCAGACATTATTATATATAAACGTGATAAGCCTTAGGAGAGGAGCGATAAGTATAAATCTTACAGAAAATGTGATGTAATATGTTGTTTGTTTACCATTCTAGACGGCATGACTGGATGGTGGATTGGTATTGAATCAATCGGTGGAAAATGGTATTACCAAGGTACCACAACCCCGCTAGGGTTTATGGACTGGGCTCCGGGTGAGCCCAGTGACCTTGCAGAAACATGTGCTGAATATAGGTTCGCTGTGTTGGGATGGAATGATAGAAGATGCAACATGCTCAAGAGTGTTATTTGTGAAAAGAGGTACAACACAATGCATGATTAACAGTCATTATAATCCATCAAAATACAGTTGAACTTCCATATCTCGAACTCGGATAACTCGAACTTTGGGATAATCTGATCGAAATGTTCGCTCCTTCCTAAATGTAGGTATATTGACATGAATAGCAAGCAAAGGGTTAATATACACAAACCAATCATAAAAAGTACAAATATGAGTCATGCAGGAAGCACCGCATAAAATACAAGCAGCCGCCCGAACAGCACCACAATAAGAAAACACAGCACATGTACATAACAATCAAAACACAAAGAGACGCACAAGGACAAAACTAACTAACAAGAGGGGATATAGAATTACTTCCTTGGAATAGTGACTGAGGGTTTAAAACCGGTTAGCATTTAAAAAGGTTGTCAACCAGACATGTAGTATTTTATAGTACTATAGGATTATATCCATTTTAATGATTTATTTAACATATTTGATGTACAAAGTGAGACAATTGGTAAAAGTACAAAAATGAGTCATGCAGGAAACACAACATACAAAACAAATAGTCGCCCGAACAGCAACACAAGGAAACAGCAAATGTACATAACTATAAAAACAACAAGAGACGCACAAAGACAAAACAAACATACAATAGGGGGAAGATGGAAGTACCGCCTTGGAACGGTCAGTGACAAAAGTCACTGGGGGTTAAACCGGTTTATGGGCGCCCAACCTCACACTTATTCCATCCCCACCCTAAAAGACAAACAGTGTAAATAAACGTATCCCCTCTCCGACTAATCTACAACAACCGCGACAGCAAATACCGTGGTAAAGTGAATGTATAACGAAAACATTTAAGTGAACAAACTGCATTCACCTATCGCTAGTGTACTCAATGATTGAGCTGCAAACAGAGTAACTGTAGAAAAGTAATAAAGCGTACGACAAAAACGAAATAGTACAGATATCCTTCCATTTCTGGAGTTAAGAGGTCGCCTTCATAGAGTACTAAACCTTTCTTGTCGGCGTACATGCAAAGAGGCCAGCGTGATTGCCAACTGTAAAAGGGTTCACAACCAAACATGCAGTATGTTGTAGTACTACAGGATCATATCCCTTTTTAATGAATTTTTAACATATTTGATGAACAAAGTGAGACAATGGGTATGTCCAATAATTTTACGAAGTTTATAAACCACATCACCATAAAATTCAGGATGTGAAATACCGTGTCACAGAAGCGCCTTGAGATTACATTGGTACTTCCCAATAAGCGAGAGATTTCGATAGTAAAATTTAGAGAAAGATTTTCTTAGTTTATGGTATCTATATCCTTGCTTAACCCTTTACCCAATAGCCAAACCTCCAAACCCTTATCTTACACCGATATAGGTAAGCCTTATCCGATAATCAATAACCAATATCCATGTGGTAAGCGTAACACACTCTCGCCAATACAGTTTATTGGAAATATTGGAAAATTAGTTTGAATCTGACACCTGTCCTTTTCAATCCCATATAAATGCATTTATGTTTACCATTATCATTATAGTGTAAATAAAAAGTTTTTAGGGAATTAAATTATCTTTTTGATGGTGTATTTTTCATGCAATTTGAAGTATGTATAAGCACAATACACGGGGATAAAACGAGGCAGGTCAATATATTTTCAGAACTTTATTATAATTGACCTTAAAATCTCATCTAAATATGTTCGGAACAGTAACCTATCGCCTGCTATTCAAAATAAAATATCATTTCCAAACAGGCTTGATCCAGATCAGAGCTGAGTAAATACTTCCTATATTCATTCAGCGTGGACCCAGATCATACAGCGAGTAACTCAGCGCCGGTTCGGGATCCACGCTTGGATCGATATCAGACGCTGACAGACTCATTTCAGCCATTAAGGTTAGATCCAGATCAGAAGTTGAGTATGATGTCTGATCTGGATCTAGATCCAAACATTGATTTAGATCAGATACTGAGTAACTCGGCACCAGACCTGGGTCCAAAATTTATCTAAATAATATTCTGGGTAACTGTGTGTCTGATCTGAATCCAATTATAGATCCAGATTAGATGTTGATTTTCCGGTGCCTGATCTGGATCTAAAGTATTGAACCCGTCCAGGCTAGAGCCTAGCTCCAAAACGAATGCCGCCACCTGAAAAAAAAATAATCGGAAGACATGTTCACTGAACTAAATGAAACCATGAAATTCCGACACATATAAATTATGCTATTTATTGTTCTTTGAAACATTTTCTGTTTTTATAATGCATTTGAGTCGGGCACAAGGAAAATGGAGAATGCGTTGCGTTTCAAACAGTGTAGACTCAGATCAACTGCATCTCACACGCAGCATCTGCTTCACGCTGTTTGAAAATCACCAGAATATATGCATTATTTATTCATGTGGCCCAGCAAACTGTAGATCCTGATCAGATGCCGCATGGGAAAAGCGGCTGCTGATCTGGGACTACACTGTTTACAATCTACCAACCAACTTTTCCTGATATCTGTCTCATTTGCATTTATTATGCATTAATCGAGATTTAGAATAGTTCCTGATCTGAGTCTACACAAATTCAGTTTTTTTTGCATTATGGTATATTTATTAAATTAATTTTGATGTAGATGAGACGCCACGTAGCTTGTCATTTCATCCAGATCTAAACTGAATGGCGCTTATGAATGAATTATTCGTTTTATATCAATTCAGTCAGTTTGGATCTCGATAAAAAATATCGGCGTCCACACGAGATCCTAACTGTTTGACATTTATGAATGAATTCCCAGACATGATTCGTTTGAATGGTTAAATTGGTTGATTAGCTAAGTTATTTGATTGATATTGCTATCTACCCTCTAATCGGATTATACTTACGAAAGTTTTATTGCCCAATTTCCGCCGGTGTGTTTTGAGGTTGACAACGGGTTCCCCATGTGTTATTTTAACCCCAAGGCAAGTCGCGCGTGATTTATGGAGTTCCGAATAGTCATTGGTCAATTATATTTAAGATATTTATATTTAGAATTTGACCTTGGCGACAGTGGAACATTTTCGTGTGATCATTTATCGGCAAAGTTCGTACTTTCCGAATAATGACGAATAGTATTATACCCATGTCTTACGATGATCACCAAACATATAACAAGAGGGCCAGAATGGCCCTGAAGCGCTCACCAGACAATCAGAGGAGAAGATTTTCAAAGTTTTCCCTATATGCTTTTATAGAAAACTAGCCGGCCCTGGGGCGGGCCAATTTTGACCCCAGGGACATAATTTATATAACTTTTGTAGAGGACTTGAACATGATGCTATGAGCCAAATATGATATCTGAGAACCTTTCAGTTTCAGAGGAGAAGATTTTCAAAGTTTTCTCTATATGTTTCTACTGAAAACTACCCACCCCTGGGGCGGGGCCAATTTTGACCCCAGGGCCATAATTTATATAACTTTTGTAGAGGACCTGAACATGATGCTCTGTGCCAAATATGAAAGCTGAGCGCCTTCCAGTTTCAGAGGAGAAGATTTTCAAAGATTTCACTATCTGTTTCTATTGAAAACTTCCCACCCCTGGGGCGGGGCCAATTTGAACCCCAGGGCCATAATTTATATAACTTTTGTAGAGGACCTAAACATGATGCTATGTGACAAATATGCAAGCTGAGAGCCTTCCAGTTTCAGAGGAGAAGATTTTCAAAGATTTCACTATTTGTTTCCATTGAAAACAGCCCACCCCTGGGGCGGGGCCAATTTTGACCCCAGGGCTATAATTTATATAACTCTTGTAGAGGACCTGAACATGATGCTCTGTGCCAAATATGAAAGATGAGAGCCTATCAGTTTCAGAGGAGAAGATTTTCAAAGATTTCACTATTTGTTTCTATTCCGAAAACTACCCACCCCTGGGGCGGGGCCAATTTTGACCCCAGGGTCAAAATTAATTTAACTTTTGTAGAGGACCTGATCATGATGCTATGTGCCAAATATGAAAGCTGAGCGCCTTCTTGTTTCAGAGGAGAAGATTTTCAAAGATTTCACTATATATTTCTATTGAAAAATGCCCACCCCTGGGGCGGGGCCAATTTTGACCCCAGGGCCATAATTTATATAACTTTTGTAGAGGACCTGAACATGATGATCTGTGCCAAATATGCAAGCTGAGAGCCTTCCAGTTTCAGAGGAGAAGATTTTCAAAGATTTCCCTATTTGTTTCCATTGAAAACTGCCCACCCCTGGGGCGGGGCCAATTTTGACCCCAGGGCCATAATTTATATAACTTTTGTAGAGGACCTGAACATGATGATCTGTGCCAAATATGCAAGCTGAGAGCCTTCCAGTTTCAGAGGAGAAGATTTTCAAAGATTTCACTATTTGTTTCCATTGAAAAATGCCCACCCCTGGGGCGGGGCCAATTTTGACCCCAGGGCCATAATTTATATAACTTTTGTAGAGGACCTGAACATGATGCTCTGTGCCAAATATGAAAGATGAGAGCCTTCCAGTTTCAGAGGAGAAGATTTTCAAAGATTTCACTATTTGTTTCTATTGAAAACTTCCCACCCCTGGGGCGGGGCCAATTTTGACCCCAGGGTCATAATTTATATACTTTTGTAGAGGACCTGAACATGATGCTATGTGCCAAATATGAAAGCTGAGAACCTTCTGGTTTCAGAGGAGAAGATTTTCAAAGGTTTACTATATGTTTCTATTGAAAACTTTCAACCCCTGGGGCGGGGCCAATTTTGACCCCAGGGGCATTATTTATATAACTTTTGTAGAGGACCTAGAGGTGATGCTATGTACCAAAGATGAAAGCTGAGAACCCTGTAGATACAGAGGAGAAGATTTTTAAAGGTTCAAATTGTTGACGCGGGACGACTGACGATGACGGACGACGGACATCAGGCGATCACAAAAGCTCACCCTGAGCACTTTGTGCTCTGGTGAGCTAAAAAGAATATACCACTCGACTTCAGCCTCGGTTTTTGCAATATTTTTGTGTAGTAACACTATTATTAGATTTGGGATTTCAGAAGCTATATTAACACACTTTAAATGTGTTGACATCCAGATATAAAAATTTTACTAGAAAATTGAGATATTAGCAGGTAAATATTGGACTCGCTCAAACCCGCTTATACACGGTAATGGATAGACCCGCGCTTACCCGCTTCTATCAGGGAATAAGCAAAGTCGCGTTATCTCGCTTCTATCAGGTGATAAGCAAACTCGCGATTTCTCGCGCGTATAAGGTAAAGGGTTAAGCAGTTCTTAGTTAAAATGAGATTTCGACTGTTAAAATCGTCAATAGATGAACAAGCTCTAGCAAAACGAACAAGTTGAGATATATAAACCCCGTAAGATGGAGCACGGGGAACATCCCCGTCAAGATGAGGAAAATTAACAATATTGAAATCAAAATCATCTCTGTTGTCATATATTTTAGAAGAAATCATTCCATTATCAATTTTAAGGTCTAGATCAAGAAACGTTGCATAATTGTCGGACGGGGTAAGCTTTATTCAATTTGAGTATTTAGGATAAATTGTAGGAATCGGAGCATCGAAGAAAGGGTTATATAAGTTAAAAATATCATCCAAATATCGACAAGTTTCATTGAAGGCTTTTATAACATCTTCTTGTGATTGAGGATTCAAACGCAACATAAAATCTCTCTCATAGCAGTACAAAAACAAATCTGCGACAAGTGGTGCACAATTCGTACCCATAGGAATACCAATTACCTGACGGTATGTAGCATTCCCATAACGTACACATATTTTATCCAAAAGAAAAGTTAGTGATTCGCAAACTTCTGAGCAAGTCCAATTGGTGCAATATTTCATTTGCTCGTCAGTAGAGAAAGCTTTTTCAGCATTACATGCCAAGAATGATGTTTTTCTCGGGCAAATACTTTCTGGATTAAGTTAGTAAGCGTATTCTTAATTAAAATATGAGGAAGAGTTGTGTACAGAGTAGAAAAATCGTACGTGCTTACAGTGGATGCAAGATACCTTTTGTTCTTAAGTTTGTTTAAGACTTCTGAAGAGTTCTTAATAGACCAGAAGAGATTCCAGAATTTTCATAAGTCTTATCACAGTAGAATTTTAGATGTTCCTTTACCTTCGTTAAACAAGAAGTCAAAAGTATAGACAATTTAGTAGTTGTACATGAACTAGAATTTGCAATGAAACGCGTTTTATATGTTTTTTTATGTAGTTTTGGTAACCAATATATTGTAGGAAGTGTATGTTGTGTAATCTTAATATCGGTTCCAAGTTGTTCACACTTTTTGACATGGTTTGAAACGATGGTCTTTTCGTCAGTAGTAAATGAAATGTATGACTTGGTATTGATAATGTCCTGCTTCACGACATCGATATAATGTAATCGTCAATTAATAATCACATTATTCGATGCCTTATCAGCAGCAACAAAAACGTATTTTGAATGGAAATCCTGTAAACCCTTTTTAAACCCATCACCATAAAATTCAGAATGTGAAATACCGTGTCACAGGAGCGCCGATTACATTTGTACTTGCCAATAAGTGATAAATTTTGATAATAAAATTTAGAGAATGTTTTTCTTAGATCATGATATCTATATCCTTGCTTAAGCAGCTGTTCAGTTAAAATGAGATTTCTACTTTTAAAATCATCAACAGAAGAACAAGCTCAAGCGAAACGAATCAGTTGAGATATATAAACACCGTTAGATAGGGCACGGGGAACATCTCCGCCAAGATGAGGGAACTTTACGATATTAAAATCAATACTCCGAAAGAAAAGGATAATTCAGTTTAGTTTCTAAGTTGTTAATAAACGCGATGGTAAATAGGCCAGATACACACTTTGATACCTCCTGAGATGTTTCAGTAATGTAAATATAACCGTTTCAGTGCGGGTATCGAGTCACTAATATCCTTCTTAGCCCTTCTCTTGCTGAATTTTAAAACACATTTCTCCTTCTTTACCCATGCCCTTTGGTATAATCACATATATCGTCACATATATATAATCACATATATCGTCACTGTCAATATTCCTCATTTGCTGTGGAGTGCACTGGTTGCACAATCAATTTGTAAATAGCGCAGACTCTTATGAGACAGCTTCTGCAGGAGCTGTCTCATCTGGGTCTTCACTATTTACAGGTAGGTATATTGACGTGAACAGCAAGCGAACGGTTAGAGAGCAGTATAGTTCCAGGTAAAGGGGCTCCCAGATGATCTGCACTGTTTGGCATGCTATACTTTCTTTTAAAGCATACTGAATAGTCACGAGAAGCTTTATCTGTTTGAATTTAAAATAGAATATTCGAACATTCAACGTTGAAAGGGTCAATAAACACTTTCAAACCGACAGTCTGAATATTTGATACGTTGTATGCAAACGTTATTCACGTGTTGGATAAACAGTAAAACCTCGATATTTCGAATTTTTACTATAGACGTATGTTGACCCTTTTTGGCAGGGGGCTGCTTCATGCATAGAGGAGCTCTTACAGAAAATTCAAGGAGGAGCCTTCTGCATGAATTTCATATAAATGTAGCATTAAGGTGCAATCTATCTTAAAGATCGATAATAATACATATTTGAAAATTCGAATAATCGATATTAACTGTATTTTTGTATTTTTCAGGTCAAATGTGGACTGAATAAAATGGATTGGAACTCGACTGCAGATATTGTGTATCATTGGGAAAACATATGTCTCCAATGACGAATCGTGAAGACGTTTATTGTTACGCCAGTGTATGATATTGACCTGTGTTTTGTTGTACTCCTCAATCACAGAAACATTTATGTTGTTACTAGACGTTGTTACATGCTATGATTAAAGCTTCATTCTGTAAGAATACGCACGTCTCGTTTAGCATTTACATTTGCCCATGTCCGTTTGACATCAATGAATGGTAAAATTTCTTACAGATCACACCACCCATTCGTCCCCACACTATTAACGGAAAACACGTAACTATATTATTTGAAACCACAATATGGTTTATATGGTGAGGTTAGGACGTCCGTAAACCGGTTTAAACCCCCAGTGGTGTTTTTGCTACTGACCGTGCCAAGGCGGTACTCTCTTTGTCATCCTTCCTTTTATTTGCCTTACGTCTTTGTGCTTGTGATTTTGTTCATGTGTGGAGTGTTTGTCTCTAGTTCTTGTGTCTGTTGATGTTTTCTGTGTTTATCTCGTGTGTGAATGTGCGTGTGGATGTGCGGTTGTCTGTGTGTGTGTGTGTGTGTGTGTGTGTGTGTGTGTGTGTGTGTGTGTGTCATGCTGTCTATTTGTGTTTTGGTGGTGGTTGCGTCTTGTATGTGGCTTTGCCTGCTTGACTTTACTACTTTTCCATTTATGATAAGGGGCACAGGATACAAAACATGTGCTGTTATAAAAGTACATGTATGCAGAAAACACCATCAAAATACACAGCCTCCCGAACAACTCCATGACAAGAAAGTACAGGTACAGCAAATGTAAATGTCTATCAAAACACAAAAGAGTCGCACAAATACAAAACGAACAAACAATAAGGACTTGAAGTACCGATTTGGAACGGTCAGTGAAATTTGGTACAGGGAGTGTCAACCTGTTAAGGGACGCACAACCTCATTCATTTCATCCCCACCCTAAAAGACAGTGTAAATAAACATAGCACCTCTCGGACTGATCTTCAACAAACGCGATGACAAATACAGTGGTAAATTGCATATTTAACGAAACCATCGTTCAGTGAAACAAAGTGGTTTCACATATTAATAATGCACCCAATGGAGCTGCAGAGTAATTGGAGAAAAGGGTACGACAAAAACAAGATCCGACGCCCTCCTTCCGCTTCCGGATTTTATAGGGCGTCTTCATTGGGCTCATACGGCTTTGAATTTTGACCATGCGTTTCTGCGTTCCAGTGTTTCTAGAAAAGCCAATCATTTTAATAACTATGGTTTACTGTGAGACAAGTTTTTATTTGTATATATTCATTTAATTTATTTTTATTCATATATTTTTCTCAGCGAGTGCACATATCTTTGTCGGGGTTATTTCTTTCTTCTCTGCCATTACCCAGTTTCAGTGAAAATGCTAGTGAATTAGGTATAAGTGATTAAAATCACATTCCCAAAATTGGCGGTCAGCGTGGTCTAAGGGTTATAAAGATGACTTATGAAATTTGATGTCGTGGGTTCGATTCGCGGTGGAAGCTTAATTGTTTTTCTCTCATTTTTTCTTAGCACCCTTGGTTTACGTGCTTTTGGTTTAAAACCATTTTGTACATAAAAATATGTCCTTTATTTGCATTTTGGCTTTGGTAAAGTTATTTAGCTGAGACCTATTACTCGTGGTTTTGTTGACCGTTTTGCATGTTTCACCATTGTGCATGAATTTGCTACCATTTAAATGTGGATCTAATACTAACTAACCGGATCTTAATTTGGGGACAATACAAGTGAAAAGGTAATGGGCATTGAGTCGACCAATTCGAATAATGTCATGTAGACTGTAAGTATGGGAGTTTGTATGTCTTGTGAACATCATTTAATATGATAATGGTTTCTACGTCAGTGTGTTTCAGCAAGTCAATAATATTGATATGTAACGTAATGTGTATTATTGGTGACATACCCAGGTATTATGCATCATGGCTCATTAAAACATTCCCCCGTTTCTGCTATTACTTGATACATTACAGTCATGTTTTCCCAATGTATCTGTTAATTAAAAGTACTAAACAATATTGATCCCTCTTTCTCTTCTATCCTGCTTAAAGACATCTTACGCAGCCATTTTACGCTTGTGTAAAACCTTGCTTGTTGAGTACTAAGTACATGCAACGATCGCAGCGTGATTGCCAACTGTAAAAGGGTTGACGACCAGACAGGCAGTGTGTTCAATTACTATAAATTCATATCTATGGAGGACGATTAACACCAAAAAAGCATCATGCTTTGTGGCATGTCAATTTGTTTCATGTTAAATGTATCATGCTAAATGATTATTGCTTTCTTTAAAGTGTCTTCCTCGACCCTACATCCACCCTTCTCTAAACTTATTTTTATTGATTATTATAAACGTCTGATGATTTGTTTTATTGTTTAAACTTCTTTAAATAATATTCTTTGTGCGATATGCTTGGTGATTGGTGCTTGATGAGTGGTGCTTTGTAACGCGCGACCCCGGCCTTTGTCGTACTCTAGAAGCCAAATGAGAGGGACGAACTAAAATACTGAAGTGATTTGCCGAATACATGGATAAAGAAGGAAACCAATGAAGACATAGAAATAGAAGGATTACAATAAAGTGAAGAGGGGGATTATATACTTATGTCAACATACATCTGTAGGGTAAAACAGAATATTATGAATGGAACATTGTCACTTATGTAGTTATTGTTATTTGTTTAAAGTTTCAGTATACATTACTATGTTATATTTGATAAACAACTATGTTTCATTAAAACTAATTAAACTTATAGCATTACATGGGACTATGGTGGTGGTGGTGGTGGTGGTGTTGGTGTTGGGGGATATAATAAACAAAAGGGCCAGAAATGCCCTGACATCTCTCACCAGACAATCAGATATGTTTCTGTTGAAAGACCTGGGGCGGTGCCAATTTTGACCCCAGGGACCCACAAAATATATAACTTTTGTAGAGTACCTAAACAAGATGATATGTGCCAAATATGAAATATGAGAACATTCCGGTTTCAAAGGAGAATATTTTCAACGTTTGCACTATATGTTTCTTTTGAAAACTGAGCACCCCTTGGCTGGGGCCTATTTTGACCCCAGGGGCTTAATTTATATAACTTTTCTAGAGGACCGAAAAATGGTGCTATGTGCCAAATATGAAAGCTGAGAACCCTGTAGATTCAGAGGACAAGATTTTCAAAGTTTTCATTTTATGTTTCTATAGGACAAGAGGGTCCTTGGAAGTGTTAATTTTTCAGACAAACAGATTACAGATGACAGAAACCCTATCACTGCTGAGCATGATTTGACTGAAATTAGCACACGGTTTGGATTCCGATCTGAAACATATGTAACTTTATATGTGGTTTGTACAAGATAGTTAATTGTAAGATTTATATGTTTTAAAAACAGTGTAAACAAACTTAAACAAGCATACAACAATTCCGTACAGTACATAAAGAATGCTAGAGCATATGAGGCGATTACGTAACACTCCCACTGGCTAGCTAACTTAGTCTCAGTACTTTGGCCTCGTCTATTAAGGGGAAACCTTTAGACTGTAATTTCTGATGTGAAGACGTCTATACACACAGGACAGGGCCAATTATAACCCCAGAACTATGCTACTTATAATACGTATAAAGGTATGCTAAGTAAATCTATACATCAACTATCTAAGTTCTAGAATATGTAGTTTCTGACAGGAATTTTTTTTCCGATGTATAACTAGTAATCCCATGGGCTGTTTAAGCAGGCAGCTACAAAAACTGGCCATCCCTGGGGTGGGACCCAATTTAATCCTAGGAGCATAATTTATAATTCTTTTGTAGAAGACCTGGAGTTGAAGCTATGTGCCAAATATGAAAGCTGAGAACATTCTAGTTTCAGAGGAGAATAATTTCAAAGTTTTCACTATATGTTTCTATTGAAAACTGAACACCCCTGGGGCGGGGCCAATTTTGACCCCAGGGGCATAATATATATATATCTATTGTAGGGAACCTAAACATGATGTTATGTGCTAAATATGAAAGCTGAGATCCTTCCAGTTTCAGAGGTGAAGGTTATCAAAGTTTTACTACATGTTTCTGTAGAAAAATGTCACCCCTGGGGCGGGGCCAATTTTGACACCAGGGGCATAATTTATATAACTTTTGTAGAGGACCTACATATAATGCTATGTACCAAAGGTGAAAGCTGAGAACCCTGTAGATTCAGAGGAGAAAAGTTTTAAATGTTGAATTTGTTGGCGCCCGACGACAGACGATACACGACTGACGACAGACATCAGGCGATCACAAAAGCTCACCCTGAGCACAAAAGTGTTCTGTGGGCTAAAAATGATGTTGCTTTTGGTGCAATTTTATTTTGTTTTAGAGGACCTACAGATGTTGCTATGTACCAAAGATGAAAGCTGAGAACCTTGTAGATTCAGTGGAGAAGTTTTGTAAAGGTTGAAATTGTTGACGCCCGATGACGCACGACGCACGCCGACGGACGACGGACTTCAGGCGATCACAAAAGCTCACCCTGAGCACAAAAGTGCTCTGGTGAGCTAAAAATGATATTGCTTTTGGTGCAATTTTATTTTATTGCTTTTATGTTGTTCTGATCATGGTCTGCCCAGTTTGCTAATGATCTGTCATTTTAGATATCATTCTACATAGTCTGCCATTGTAACAATCCATGTGTCCATGTGTTATTTTAACAATACAATTAATATTCACGATGCCATTATTTTTCACATGAATATGCTTTGGGTAATGGGTCAACTGTATAGTGCCATGATCGCAGAGGTGTTATAGGCCACGTGTAACTGTGTTAAATTAATCAAAAATAGAATTTTAAACTGATGGCATCACATTTATTTTAAAAAAGAAGATTATGGCAAAAAGGGGGATTTTTGTATTACTATGATTATTTTTAAAATGTAACCCCACCCCCTAAGATGGAGCACGGGGAACATCTCTGTTAATATGAAGTTTGCAGTATTGAAATAATTATCGTCTCTATGTCATGTTTAGTGGTAATAGTTTCATTGTCAATTTTAAGGTCTAGATCAAGAAAAGCTGCTTGAGTATCGGAAGGGTTAACTTTATTCAATAAGGAAAAATAGTCAAACAGGGAGAGCCACATACCAAAACACACCTCACCAAACATCATCAACATGAAACGGCACAGTCACAAGACAAAACCTAACGGGACGCATATCAAGACGAAAAACATTAAGCATATTAAATACCAAAGCTGACCATAGGCTGAAAGCAGGAGTACCACCTTGGAACGGTCAGTAGACAAAAATGGATACCTGGGGCTTAAACCTGGTTTACGGGTACCCAACCTCGCTCTTATCCCACCTTTACCCATGTCAAGATGTAAATGACGCCCCTCCCTCCAGACAACTTCACAGCACGAGTAACGATGTCTGCCAAGACTAAATGATTTTAAAATAAACGAAGGAGGTGTTAGCAAGCGTTCATCATTTAATTGACGTCATAATTTGAAAGTGCGGGAGAACATACATGAAACATTTCAACACCGTCATTTCAAAAATAAATCGGAAGAAAATATAAATACAAGTGGATACTAAATATCTACAACTGTTTTATTTGAAAAAAACTGTTGTGTAGTACAATGTAAGTTGAGAAGTTTCATTATAGACTTTTATCACATCTGATTGGGTTTGCTAGTTTAAACTTAACATGTAACCTCTCTCATAGCAGTATTAAAACAAATCTGCGACCAGTGGTGCATAATTCGTACCGATAGTAATACCAATGTCATTTCCTATAACGTACAAATATGTTATTCAGAAGAAAGTTTAGTGATTCGAAACTTTCAGAGAAATTCCGCTTTGTGTAATATTTCATTGGCTCGTCAGTAAAATAAAAATGTCTTAGTAGAATGTAGGTAAAAATGCCACAGGTAAAAATGCCTTAGGTAAGTATGCAATCGGTAAAAATGCCTTAGTACAAATGCCATAGGTAAAGTGGTAAAATGCCTTTGGTAAAATTGCCGTCCTGAGAAACAATTCTGGCACTGGATATATAGTGAGAGTAAAATGCACACAGTGATGTTAGGATTTGGTGACAATTATAAAGCTCGATGTAAGAAAACAGGCATGGATGTATTAAATAATCAAGCATGACTTAATTTGGTTGATTAACCGATTCCCTCATAGGCTATTTTTAGATCCAACATTTTTTTGAATGAATCTACCCCAAAGGGGCATTAACTAGAGAAAAGGAACATTTTAGAATTTTGTAGTTTAAAACCATTGTGATAAATAGTGTATTTATCACAATGGTTTTAACAGGTGACTTTTGCAGAGGCGCCAAAAGGCTTCAAAATGAGGGAATGGGTTAGGAACGTTCGCGGTTAACAGTATCAACATTGATCTGTGCAATAACTAAATTAAGATTCAAACATAGCCTCTAAAGTCTAAATGACATAAATAAAGTTTGACTCATTGACAAATATCTAAAGTAGCATATAATTAAGTGGAAACGCACTCTAGCACTAGCTTAAATGGTATTCAATTTTTAAAACTAATAACACCAAGAATTAATAATACCTGAGGACCAAAAACATTTTTACAACCGCCAAAAAACGCTTAACACCTACTGCTGTATAGTGCAATGTACATAAGCTCTAAAGTAGGAGAATCTTTAGTTTATATACAGTTTGAAACTGAA
Source organism: Azorinus chamasolen (assembly GCA_963576725.1). Classification (NCBI taxonomy): domain Eukaryota; kingdom Metazoa; phylum Mollusca; class Bivalvia; order Cardiida; family Solecurtidae; genus Azorinus; species Azorinus chamasolen. Next base: position 10,058,538 of record OY755252.1, read on the forward strand.
TCGCAGCATTATAAATCGATTATGAATTTAAAATTAATCAATGTTTCAATATATGTAAATCATATTGTTAAACGTACTTACATATTGTGGAACTTCTGATTATGTGGAACTGTCCCTGTGAACAGTGATATACTGTTATCAACAATTTGAATTCAATACATCAGCAATGTTGTGATTCGGTTTGCTTTGCTAAATTATGTAGAGGTTGGTTTGTAAAGGTATTAAAAAAAACAGCATACCTTTACAATAAATTCAAACGATATTTTGACGTCACTCAAGATATGTAGGTACGCATTGTGTACAACGAAGTAAAACTATGACCCGATCTTAAAGCTGATCCATTTGTCATAGCGCCATGTCCTATGTGTGGTTTTCTTTCCTTCTCGTGTTAAACATATAAAATTGCTCAAGTCCTGTTAAACGGTTTTTGTCTGATGAGACACTGGGTTACTCTGTGTCTCATCTGGATTCAAACTATTTGCAAACGCCAGTCAGATAGCAGCAACGAGAACTAATTTGATTCAAGTTCAAATCACTGGCTTTAGCTTGCCATATTTAAAAGCAGATAATATAACAAATGAATAACTCGCCGATTGAAACGGACGGCAAGAAGACATAAACTGGTTGGTTGTTGCTGCCAATTGGTCGGCTATAAAATTTACTGAATACTGTCTAAACAATTAACTGCGTGCACATTGGCTATTGTTTTCTGTCTTTACTGGTCATTGTTATTGCATTTCAATCAGCGTGTTCTAATACAACTCTTCTTAACATTCGGAATAAATGATTGCTCTCTTCAATGTGTTTATATTGAATCAAAACATAGATCAATATTATACTCATCCAAAGAGTTATTTTCCCTCTTACTGAATTTGTAAAACCAAAACAAATGATATATTTCTGTGTATACCAAATCAGTTCAATTACTTTAAGCGTGCAAAAGTGTTTGTATACAATATGTTTGATACTACAGTAAAACTCTAATAGTTCGAGCACTACAACGATTATCATGGTCGATATTCGGCCTTTAACCCTTCTCTTGCTGAATTTTAAAACACCTGTCTCCTTCTTTACCCATGCCCTGTTGTATAATTACCTATATCTTCACTGTGTACAAGTATTTCGCTGTGCAATCACTGCTGTGGAGTGCACTGGTTGCACAATCAACTTTTAAATAGTGCAGACCTTTATGAGACAGCTCCCGCAGGAGCTGTCTCATCTGGGTCTTCACTATTTACATGTAGGTATATTGACGTGAATAGCAAGCGAAGGGTTAAGACAGATGGTCGCCTAATTTAAGGCGACAGTCACAGAGAAAGCTCCTTTGGTACGAAACTGCCTAGAATCTCTTATCAATTTTCCGTTACTGAAACCTCGAACTATCCAGTATAAAAAGTACATGATAAACTATTTTTACACCAGTGTCCAATATTATCTTTACAGAGAGTTTGAACCGAATTGATCAGCGAAAATATTTGATACCCTGCCTATATTTTAGTCCCCTACCGGCAGCGCCGAAGCGAACTATACTTTTGTAGTCCGTCCGTCTGTCTGCGCTAACACTTCTTGTTTATGTGACTATGCGAACAAAACATATTTTCTTCTCATTGATTTTATGTGGCTACTTTTCATTTTATATGGATATTTTTAACAAAACAATAGCCACATACACCCAATCCATAAGAACGTCCGTACCTCCGTCTGAAATCCGTCCGTCAATCAGTCGCACTTCGGTCTTTTGGATTTATTCTAGGTCCTTGAAGAAATTGGCGTGATATGTGGTATACCTTCTGATTCTTCGAGATCATGAATTTCACTACTTCTTGTTCTGAAAATTGAATACCGCTTAAGCCGGTGCTAGGGGGCGTGAGCAGTGTTGCACTTTCAATTACTGTTCATGAACAGACACAATAAAACCGAGTCTGCAATTTTCTCTTTTTGTGTTGCAATTTTTGCTCTCGGGGGATCACCTCCCTTCAGAATTTATAATCTTCACAACAGCAGGTGTTAAGTGCTTGTGTGGCGGCCGTAAAACGTCGCCCCGTACTTCATTCTCAGTGTTGTTATACCTTCTGATCCTTCGAGATCATGAATTTCAGTACTTCTTGTTCTGAAAATTGAATACCGCTTAAGCCGGTGCTAGGGGGCGTGAGCAGTGTTGCACTTTCAATTACTGTTCATGAACAGACTCAATAAAACCGAGTCTGCAATTTTCTCTTTTTGTGTTGCAATTTTTGCTCTCGGGGGATCACCTCCCTTCAGAATTTATGTACATGTAGCTTTATTATTAGGAGTTACAGATAAGGTGTGGATTTTGTTACGATACAATGATTTTTCACTGAAAACAGCAGTGTGACATCCGTCAATCAGCCACTCGAAAAACGGTTTAATTTTCCGGACTCTTTTCTGAACCCTTGCAGATATTGGAGTGTTATTTGGGTTGTAGCATTATTATAATGAGTTAGACATCGCGTTTGAATTTTTAACGCTACGTTAATTTTTCAGGGAATTACAACAGTTGGACCTGAAACTGATACATTACATCAATAATAGAACGACAAATAAAATCGTACACAACCTTCATACACCGTTCCTTGCCTGTTTCACACTCAAACACTGTTTAGGACACTGCGATACTCAGGTGCTAACGCAATGACCAACTCGATTAGGTATGAAACAGCCGGACATGCAGCCACGTATATAGTATGTCGTACCAGAAACATAATTATAATATGCATTAAATGCTTAAATCAAACTTCTTTGCAATACCACCGTAACGACTAATGAGTGCTAACCACATATAGTTCAGTGGCAAAATGACAAAATTATTGTGCTTGAAATATGTCCCTTTATCTATATTTCCGTCTAACAAACATGAAAGTACCAACTGTCCGTCTGTATTATGCCCCGTATTAACTTCATATTTTGTCTATTACTTGGGACATATTTTTGGGACAATTTGCATGTATTTATGAGTGTTGTATTTAAACTCTCTTTTAACTCTTGCGCAAGATTTGACAGGATTATGTCCCTATTTAGCTTGTAATTTGTGTGCCCTTTGTTAGTTTTCTCAAAATTCGGCTTGTCCGGATCACAACTTTCAAAGTATAAATGCTACTGACCTTATTGACTGTTCATTCAATTGTTTCAACAGATTCCAATGAAAGTTTATATACATGACTTCTCTATGAAGTGAATTTTCCATGACATGATTTTCGTTTGCCTGTCCCCATGTTATATGGAGATAATCTGCTATTTAACTTATATATTGTATATGAGTACCTTTAAACTTGTTGTACGAACAATTTCTACCATTTTCAACAGTTTGCCTAGAAAGTTTATGGCACATGGTCTCTGTGATGTGTAAATGTGATTTAAATAATTCGATTCCGTATCGAACAAATCATACAGGAGTTATCTGCCCCTGGGGTTGTGCCAAATGTACTGTTAGCCGATAAAGTTATGGAGTTATCTTTTTCCGCAGGTTCCCAACATAATTCATTGAAAGTTGATAGAACTGTAGATTTGCATTTGTCCCGTATCTAGCATAAATGAGTTATCAGCCCTTGGATTTGCGATCAAGGCTGCCATGTGGGGGTATTCATCAGTTTTAAGTGACAGTGCCAGTTGTTTCGTCATTGCCTGCTAAGCGTCACCCATCTGGCATTAGCAAACAGCTTTGATCCGGATGAAACGTCGAGTAACTCGATATGTCATCAGGATCAAAGGTGTTTGCCACCCCGGGAAATATTCTCGAAATCTTGAACGAATGGACGTAAAAGAAACTTGTAGAGTGTATACAGACATCAGTTTATCGGAAGGCTAAGGGTTTTCAAATTGCTGTAGAACGTTTTGTTGAGTGGGATAAGTGGTGGAGATATTATGATCAAATTATTACATAATCATAATATAAATATCATCTTTTTAATGTCATCTATTTGTGCAGCTGTGATTAAGCTATGATCAATTTATCTATAACCGTTGACTACAATTCATGATAAAATGTCATTTACATCTCACTTATAGCAGTAAATTGCAGATAAATATAGCCATTGCAGTATTACAGTCAACTTATTGTCAAGGAAATAAGCTGGTAAAATAGTACAGAGACACAACGCATGAACTATCAAATGTATTACTTTGCATATTATTTGAATGACTCGTACCAAGACAATGGTATAAAACTACACAAATAGAAAAATAAGTAATACACAGAGGTTGTGATAGGTTTGTTGTAAATTATTCAGCCGTCTGATAGATTGATATCACTAGAATTCAAAGCAAGTATTGCTATTGTAAACGAATGACGAGTACTGAAACTACTTAGCATCGACGGTTTGAAACATTTACAAAGAACTCTGTAAAGATATCATTAATAATACAATGTTTATAATAAAATCGTTCTGATATTTCCTGACTTTGTCATAACGTCAATGACTATTAGAGACAACTAACCATAAAACTGCATGATCTTATCAAGCAAACGAATGCCTTACATTCATGATTGATAGTTAAATGCGCATATTCTAATACTAAAATCGTAATGTCTCTAGCAAATTCTATATTGTGACAACTCTCTAGAATTGTATTGAAGAGACTATTCTAAAGGGTTGTCACAGCATAGGGGTTGGTGGAAAAATAAAGGAGCTATTATTGTAAATGTTATAATTTACGGATTTTGTTTAGACCTTTGTTACATACTACAGTTAGTTCAACAATGCCAATAACATGGATACTGTCCGCTTTGGTGTTTATGGTTATGTACGTACTTCTGCAATTCTACCTGGTAACTGCGAGCACTATTTCGTCAATCAAAATAACTGACAAGAAAATATGCGACAAGAGCGACAACGTTTTTCTAACTTTATGGGGGGTATCCGTAGATTGGTGCGTTGAAGAATGCAACAAACGGACCAGTTGTAAAGCTGTTAACTTCATAAGGACCAGGAAACAATGTGAGCTATTGGTGACGGACTTGCATGATACGATTGACAACGATAAAAGACGGTGTGTGTATATCAGAAAGAAAGACGCACTGGTTACACAAACGGTAAGAGGCACGGAAACATTAAACATACCATTTTTTCAGTACTCGTATAGTGTAGAAACTGTCTTAAGCGATCATCAAAACGAGATCTAACTATAGGTCAGTAGGGCAGGTAGTAACCTAATGCAGGTCAAAAGTAATGCTGAAAGCTCCTATAGTAGGTCCATCTGCGTTGTAAGCTCCCTATGTTGAATAAATGAATGGCCACTTTGAACAGTTTCTACTGTAACACAACTGATATGTTCATCCCATCATTTTTTTCTAACACACGGACGTATGGGACAATATGTTGTAATATGTGCCTTAGAACACAAATTATTAAATCTAAATGTGTATTACACCGAACGCATGTATATGTTGCCGCTGCATGTAAATAATTGCGTAAGAAAAGCTATCAAACATAATGTTAGCATGTGTACAACACTGAAAGTATGGGAATGTTGTCACTGCATGTTTATATTTGCATCAATAAACCATTTATCATAGTTAAAATTAAACGTTTATAACACCCGAAAGTATGGGAATGTTGTCACTGCATGCCTATAGTTGCATCTTTAAACCATTTATCATAATTAAAATTAAACGTTTATAACACCCGAAAGTATGGGAATGTTGTCAGTGCATGTTCATATTAATGTTAGAAAACATGCTATCATAGTTAAAGTTAAACGTTTTATAACAATCGTAAGTATTGGAATCTTGCAGGTTAAAAATGTAAATGTGTTGCTCCAATATGGGCGTTAGAAAAACAACTATAACGGTTAAAGACTTATAATACCCGAAATAATGGGGATGATGTTGCTATATGTGTGGTAGAAAAATATATTAAAAGTGTTTACTACCCGAACGTATGGTAATGTTTCTCTTGTGTGCGTAAAAAAACAACAAAAAACTTTTAATACCCGTAAATATGGAGATAGTGCTCAAGGCTGTGTCACGGTTATGCAGAAAGACATACATAGGTTTCTTCATGTGTTTTGTCATTCATTAAGCTACCATCTGGTTTTAAAAATATACTTGTTTCAGATATATTAATTAAGCGAGAGGTTAGTACGTATATCAAACCTTTACTGGTTTACGTATATCTAATTCTAATGATCACGGCACTGATACACTGGTTAATATACACTATGCATAAACTATAATCTATCTATATACGAGTATAATGCCATTTAAATGTAAGCCTGCTGGGCAAGTTATCTTTACACAATTTATTGTCCACTACAACTTCATAATTCAATCGAGAAGTGTGTCTACCAAAATGGCTTGGACTACGATGCGATGCTGAAATGCAAAGTATGACAATTTTGAATAAGTTTCATGAACGGTGTTGGACGTAATAGTTAGAATGCGAATAACACTGTTGTAGATACGGTCATTTCTGTAACGTTAAGTTCGCATACCAGGGACAAGTCTTTGAAAATCTGAATTCCTTACTACAATATAGCATCGCTAATATTACCAATCAAATAAATGTAATGCTAGATTTTTAAAACAGTCGGTAGCTTAATGCAAGAGAAACGTTAGATGGAGAGCGCCTATATGAGCTTTCTATATTACGTGTGACCCGTATTGAGTAAACATATGCTTTTACAGGCGCCTATGTTAATATATTATCTGTGTTTTACTGCATTATATGAAACGTTATGTTGTGTCTCTAGTTTCAGCATTCCTGATTTCAGCAAGACAATTGACAAATGACATATACAATGTGAAATGCAATACAATTAAAACACTGTATAATTTATTACAGTAAAAACTCGCTGATGCGACCACATAATATGTTAATATAGACGTGAAGTAGGTTGCGTCATGCAGGGCAAAAACAATGTGAGGTCATATACAGTAGAACCTAAGCGACCATCATTTATGGATCAATGGCAGACCTCAAATGCTGGTGATATCTTCATGTAGGGCGAATTTAATGCAAAACAATCATATACCCGAAGATTTCTGCGTACGTATGTCCACTATTACGAATTCACATGTTTTAAAACTCCAAACTTACACTAGCTTAACTTTTACTGATAGTTAAAACTTTAAAAAACACTAGCATAAAACAAGAAAACAACTGAACATACTCATCATCAAATGTTGCAAACAAAATAAAATTATTTTCAAGTTTTCACGGACCCTCAGTTTACTGTCAGACTGTTTACAAATGCATTGAAATGCGTATCTGATAAGCGTTAAGAACGACCTCTAGGTAAAACTAGTGACATGATTTTTTTTAAATATTAACAAGCGACATATTTATGTATATGTTGCATATCTATAATAATTGAAACGATGATCTATAATAGTTATTGTTGTATAAAAACAACAAATAGCCACGTGTTTGGTTTCATAATTATTGTTGAAATATTTACAAAAAAATAAATGTTTAAAACTCCTATCGCATTGTTCGCAATATGTAGGAGGTGCCAGCCCTAAACGAAACGAAAGGGAAAACAATAGATTTAAAACAAAGGAAAATACCTAGTTATAGTCTACTTTCAGTCCTAATGACCGCTCAGCCCACCGTACATTTATTGCCCCGGTCATTGAGTCATTGACCTACAATATTGATCACTGCTAACATATGGCGCAATGATGAAGCCACAGTACTATCTGAAAATAGTGTCGACCAAGATCAAATGACCCCTGCAGTGTAGCCCTTTTATCTCGATTCATGATTTTTGCTACTATCAAGTCTAATTGGATTTTAGGAACGTGTCAAAATGAATGTTACAGTTTTACAAACCAGTGGAGAGGGGATAATTGGGTGTCCGAATATCACACAGGAATACATTAGCCATCAACTAGAGCAGTTTGCACTTAATCAAATCATATGTAAGATAATTGTCAACGGGACAAACTTTCATATCATTGAGACTTTAGAGACTATTATTGAATCTTTATTAGTTATTGCACAGACCAGTGTTAATACTGTTAACAGCGAACATCCTTAATCAGCTAAATTATTCCATGCTTAAATATTTATTACATGTTTTCTTATAACGGGTTTTACTATTATAATTGTCATAAAATCTGAACACCACTGTATGCCTTTTCTCTCACTTTACAGTGCCAGAATTGTTCTGCGGGACAGGTGTGTGATCTTCCCTCAGGAGCATGTGTCTACAAAGGTGGGGTTCGTTAAACTTAAGCTTGTTGAGCAATTTATTTGTCACGAGAAATATCGTTTAACTATTTGCTGCTTTCACATTAGTAAACAGCTTGGTACCAGATAAGATGCCGAGTGAATCGGCGTCTCACCGGGATACTTAACTGTCTGACACTTTGGCAACTGTCTTTTTCAAAAACCTAATCGCATCGGAAGCGGCCAAACTTGCACCAGATCCAAATTTGATTAAACATTATTGTTTTGTAGTGGTGTTATGGACACTCCAATCAGCTTTTCTCATATTGTCTTTCGAAGACAATTGCGTCAAACGATTTGGATAATTTTTCTCGTAATCACATCTAGCTACGAGACTATACAACTGCTTAGACCTCACGTAATGTATTGGTAAGGTTTAAACCATCTGACCAATGAGAAACTTGTGAATTAAATTTGACAGCCATACTGCCTGCATATTAACCTATACTCCATAAATACGCCTTTCTACCCACTTTACAAACAGAGTAGATCCAGATCATATGGATAATATAGGAGCCATCTGATCAGGGTTTGTTCTGTTTGCTTATGATAAAATAAATATATGATTTTACAGTTTCTGCCATGGCCAAACATTTTTGTGTCTATGTGCTATTATAAAACATAATCTAATTAATATTCATGATGTTTATTACATGAATAATCATGGAGTAAATGGTTACAAAGGTTACCAAGCATACGTCCATAGCAGGCTAACTGCTAATTTGTTGTCAGCATATTTGCAACTTCAGAAAATATTTGCCAGAGAAAACAACGTCATTTTTGACATGTAACACTGAAAACACTTTTCTTTATTGACGAACCAATGATTTATTACACAAAGTGGAGTTGCTCAGAAGTTTTTAAATCACTAATTTCTTCTTGATAACATACTCGGGCGTTATGGAAATGCACTGGTTGCTGAACCCATTGATGTCAACGACTTATACTTGCAAATGCTTTATTTGCTGTGACCTTCAACACGAAACATAGATTGGTTCCAAAATAAGATATAGGCGGGTTTTCCTTTAGTAATATGGGAATAAATGGAAGGTAATTGAAAAGTACTGCCTATCGGAGTTTTAGCAGAGGCGCATTCGTTTAAGGCAATCATAAAGGTTAACAACTCGATCATGTGATATTACAGGTGTATTAATGGTACACTTTTTCGTGTATTAATAAACCCTTGCTAACAATGTTTTCACCCTTTATGTTCTGTAGTATACTTCTGTAAACAGCTAGGACCCAGAAGAGAGGCCGAGTAATTCGGCGTCGCATTGGTATCCAAGCTGTTTGTCATTCAGACAATTACTTCCTAAATATGCATTTTAAGGACTTTGAGGTAAATGCAGAAAATTGTTATTTCAGCTGACGCATTCTTTTTCCGGCAGAACAAATTAATCATGTGGTATTGCAGGTATATGATATTGGTTCACTTAATTATACTTTAGGTCTATCTGGCACTATGTAAGGTTGTGGCAAATAGAAATGGAATACAAATTGGTGCAGAAATAAATTATAGAATAATTTTGTTTATAACATCTTAACCCGCAATGAAAACAAATGTTTGTTCAGATTTGGACATGGTGTAGTTTTTTATTATTTCTGAAAAGACCGAGCTTTAGAGAAAGTACTGACCGTGTGTCATTCAGCTTAGATCCGGATGGTCGCCGCGTCACTCGGCAACTTATCTTGACCCAGGATGTTTGTGCGTGATGTCTAAAACGGATGTAGTATTTTGTATGCAAGACATAGTTCAGGATATTTAATGTTGAGCTCGTCATTGACCCGTTTCACTGAAATCTTACGACCACAATCATTGTAAGTCCTAAACACTGGCTACTACTCGAACGATCGAAATTATCAAACATGCTTGTGTGCAACAGTTAAGGCTAACTTCCTACTACAGTGTTCCCTCCCTACAACGGCCTTCTCAATAACGATACCCTCCTTACAACAACGCATGTCACTGTTTCCGGAACGACAATGCTTCAGAAACAACTTTTTTCCATCGCATTTTCTTTATGCCTCCATCAAACCCTATGTTGTGACCACTCTTTAGAATCGTCACAAAGTGGGTTTAGTTCTCGAAATACACCTTATCTGGGGATCTGCGAACAAGCTAATTATGTTTGATTTTCCCTCCATATAACAACTCTCTCTGAACAACACATACAATTTTCGTATCCCAAAGGGTGTCGTTGTAGAGAGGGAGCACTGTACAGACACTTTCAGACACTTTCATAAGCTCTAACATACGATAAATTTAGTCGTACGATCTTTAATAAAATGGGAGACTAGCTGATATTCTGGTGGTGTGTTTGGAACGGGAATCATATGTGAACGGTAAATAAGCGATTTGTCAGCACACTTTCCTTTACTTATTATACTGTCACCCTCCACTGTTTACTAAAATAACATGATACAGCGAGTTAAAACTCCGACCCGGTCAAATATTCTACTTCAAATATTCCACTTCAAATCAATGCTAGTATCCCTCTCTCGCCCGTTGCTTATTATACGAGGGCGGTGTGTGGATTAATGTTTTATCGCATATCGGCATTTTATATTAGGTATGGTATTAGGGAATCACGGATTTTTAAGCGTTCTTATTTCTCGGAAATCCCGTCTTCATGATCGCCTATAGTAGACGTCAAACAATTATACGAAACTGATATTTACTTTACTTATTTATTTTAATGTTAACCCCTTTACTCCATAAATACGAATTATCATGTTAAAGAAAAGTAAAACGAGTTTATGTGGCATGTGTCATGACTTAGACATATCATTTCTACGACCATGTTCATGACATTTTCAAGCATTTGTTCATATTTATTTTTCATAGAATGTAAGAGATTCCCTATTTCACATGGCATTGTACTAGGGAATATGTTTACTGTCGGGTCGAGAGTAAAGACCGTGCCTGACATTGGGTACACATTGGGATCCCAATCTCCCAAATCTGTGTGCCAGTCTAACGGAACATTTGACAACATACCAATACCGGAACTTATAGGTAGGTGATAACAGGCAGTCAGAGAATATGCATTTGCCAAGTTTCAAATATATTTTAAGTTATCATATACCCGCTGTGTAATAAACAATGTCTGCATACATTGTTCAGGTGTAATGTCGATTATTTCTGTTTCGATAAAGTGTTTAAGAAACTATAGACTGAATGTCAAACAGCTCGGGTCATGATGAGACATCATGAGTTTCGGCGTCTCATCTGTATTCAAGATACAGTAAAACTCCGCTAATGCGACCACCAAAAAGGGGCATACTTCTGGGTGGCTGAGGCAGGTGGTAGCTTAATGCAGGACGAAAGTTATGCAGAAAGCTCCTATAGGAGCTTTCTGCATAACTTTCGTCCTGCATTAAGCAACCACCTGCTTTAAACGACATCAGTGGCTGTTTATTAAGTGGTTGCAAAACCTAGTCAATTCGTGCATATCTTATTAAATCAATAGTGACATTAAAACGAGAGATTCCACTTAATAAATGAATAATTGAAAACATGAATGCTCGTGTTTCGATGTATTAAACAAGGAGTTCCGAGATGATTCATTCAAGATCCTAGCATTCTTGGTGCTAAGGCACCCTTTTCTGACGTCATGTCTGTCAGATGTCGAATGTCTTGCCTATTTTGCGTTTTATTTACTTTTAGACAGGTAATGTAAAGATTCGTGTGATGGCCACTGCTAAAACCGTACATGTAAATTATAAAACATTCGGGTCGATTGTAGCAACTATGCCTGACTCTGGTTACATTTTTTCTGTCCAAGTCTTTTCGCAAACTGCTTACTTTATTATCATGTTCAAAACAAAATATTGGGAATCGTATAACAGGCAGATGGCTGCCTAACCTTTACTCTACGACTTAACAGAGTAGAACCAGATAAGACGGCTCCTGTTGAAACAGTCTGATCATATTCTGCTCTGTTTGCTTATGAAATAGTATAAATTATATATGCTCTTCTATGACCGAACATCCATGCCACTATACAAATAAATCTAGTTAATTTCATGATGCCATTGTTTCTTACATGAATGTTCATCGCGTAAAGGGTTGACGATACTAATTTTAGTTAAAATTAACGCAGTTTTAATGTGTTTGTATTGCAGACTGTGGTACGCTCCAATCAGTATCTCATGCGAGCCTAATAGATGGAGAATATGTGTACGGCTCCATCAGAACTTACACGTGTCAGGACAAGTATGTTGTTAGTCCGACAGATGCAGACATGACAGTGACGTGTGAGGCTAGCGCTAGTTGGTCGCCAACTAGATTTGAATGTGGTATGTTGGTTGTGGCTTTGCCGTCGAGTCAACAATATTTCAGTTATTACCCGATGTCCATCGCATTGCAAATTTACCATAATAAAGATATTTAGACATTAACCCGCTGTGAAAAAGAACGCCTGCTCAACTTTAGATCTGGTGCAATTTTAACTACTTAAGTATTTGACAAATGGAAAAGTAGTGAAGTCAAGCAGGCAAAGCCACATACAAGATGCAACTACCACCAAAACACCGATAGACAGCATGACACACATACACACACAACCACACACCCAAACGCACACTCACACACGAGATGAACATAGAAAACACCAAAAGACACACAAGAACCAGAGACAAACGTTCCACACATGAACAAAATCACAAGCACAAAGACGCAAGGCAAACAAAAGGAAGGGTGAAAAAGAGAGTACCGCCTTGGCACGGTCAGTAGCAAAAACACCACTGGGGGTTTAAACCGGTTTACGGACGTCCTAACCTCACACTTCTCTCAAAGTCACCCTAGCTTTACAAATAGTGTAAATAAAGGTATCCCCGCTGGACTTACCCACAACATAGACGACGGTGAACACAGGACCACCTGTAAAACATGACATAATAACTGTGAACATCCGTCAAATATGTACTCAATGACTTTGCTGAAGTCAGAGCACCTGCAGGTAAGCCGTTAAGGGCACAACATGGAAAAAGTAATACATGAGTCTGGTAAGTTCATCCTGTATCCAAGTTTAAGAGTATACCATCATAGAGTACTACCCTCGGCCTGGCATCGCGCAAGCAAAGAGAGAAGCGTAGTTACCGACTGTAAATGGGTCGATAACCAATATAATAGGATCATAACCTTTCTTTTTAAATGTTTTAATGCGTTTAATAAACAAATCATGAAAATGGATATGACCCCGAATTTTCCTAAGTTTGTAGATAACATCCCCATAAAAGTCTGGTTGAGAAATCCCTTGTTGCAGAAACGTCCGTAGATTGCAATTAGATTTACTAATGAGTGGTAAATTTCGATAATAAAATTTAGAAAAAGTTTTCCAAAGTTTGTGATATCTGTAACCTTGCTTAAGAAGTTTATCAGTTATAACTAAATTACGTCTGTTAAAATCTTCAAGCAAAGAACTTTATTGACAGGGTGTCGAACTACTTGTGTCCTAATGAGACGCCACCTTATTAGGCGTCTCATCTCGAAACAGTATGTTAGTAAATATGAGTCAGGTCGGGTATATCAATGTATGGATGGAGTGTAATACAGTCAGACACAATGTCATGATAATGATATAGAGAATAATAGGTTAGTGCCGTAGATGGGACGCTTTATCCGACGAGGGGAGAAAACGTTGAGGCGAGGCTTGCCGAGCCTCAACTGTTTTCTCTCCGAGTCGGATAAAGGCGTCCCATCTACGGCACTAACCTATTATTCGATTTATCCAGTCAATTTAGTTAAATGTCTTTTTTATAGACTCATAACACTCTTGAAATAATTTACATTGAAAATGCAGTTTTTCGATCAACGGATCCCTCCCTTTTCACTTCCATTTAGACGTAAATAGATCTAATGAACTACCGCAGAGGAATATAGTTTCGATACTTGTATTACTAGAAGGGAAACGTGGTTGAATTTGAAAAATAAGATGATTTGAATCGAGGGTCGATAAGTTATTTCAAACAGACATGATCTATATTCTTTGGTCAAATTCGAGTTACGTAGTCTCGGTTTCTATTTTTAGATTCTACTAACGTCACTCAGAAATCGATGGAACTGAACAGGCTATATTTAGGTTTATGACTATCACCGCCCCTGTAAGAGTTTATCAATCAAATAATCATGAGAGTGAAAAGAAAACATTTACTATTTATCTGTCAATCTTTGCTTCCAGGTTTGATTTTATCAAAAACTGGTTTTTCCAGCGGTGGATTAAATTAATATAAGTGATAAATCAACGTCATTTTGTATGTGGCCTCAGTGGCGTAATCGGTAAGGGCGACGTCTCTAGAGAGATTAGAATTAGTTTTTGTAGGATCAGGCGCGGGTTCGAATCCAGCTGTAGCCAATTATTTTTATTTTTTCTCATTTGAATAATTCTTCTGGTGACCAAATAGATCTGTTAGATCTATTCCAACAACATGTTTATGAATATTTACAGAAACCTAAAATAGTTCCATGGTTATAGAATCATTACGCCTATCTACTAACCTAATAAACCTTCCACTACCGGAAGTAACCTAATAAACCTAAGTTTATTTGCACCCCCTTTATTATGTCACTAGAGAAGCCTGGTGACTGGATAAAATGATAATAATTCTCACGTTTTTTCATAAATTTAATTGATATATGAGGCATTGATGGATATTTAATATCCATCAATGCCTCATATATCAATTATTAATCACTACCTGTTGTACGACTTAGGTAATCTACATAATACAGTGCAGTCGTTGGCAAAACGACAAATGTCTTAGAGTTGAATGTTTATTCTAGTAGTATAATAGGCTAGTACGTCTTATGTTTAGTGATCATGAATTATGTTTATGATTATGTAGTCCATGAATAAATGCTACTCGCTGCTTTAAAATATACGGAATATTCGACTTCTCTTCACAACATGTATATAGGACATAATACAGCGTGAATACTAGGTAGACGTTCATTTACTCCACGCTTTTAACTGTATACAAACTGCTATAGTTATCATTATCTTCGCTGCATTACGTTAACTCTTTCGGCGCCAAATTGTCGTCTGGAATCAATTTTGGTTAAATCGTGTAAAATAAGGAAATAAGATAAAGAAATGCAATTTTCAAAGGTATAAAGCATATATGAAGAAAAAGAGTTTGAGACAAAAAGTGAAGTCCCTGATCAGACGCTGCCTTGAAAAGGCGGCGTCTGATCTGGGACTGCACTTTTTATCGTGGTGCATGTTTGCGACATTGGCGGTGAAAGGGTTAAAGGTTGAATGAGCTATAGCGTTGCATTCATGTAATTTAAAGTGTATACCAATAAAACATTTAAACACAGGGAATATTTGTTTGTAAATTTGCAGAGTGTGGAATCACTCTGATCAGGGCAGGCATATTTTGTAATTCAAAATACTCCTACCCAATATATGCTTTCATGCTGAACTGATTCTACTCTGTTTGCAGCTCAATCATTGAGTACACTAGAGATAGGTTGGGCGCCCCATAACAGGTTTAACCCCCCAGTGACTTTTGTCACTGACCGTTCCAAGGCGGTGCTTCCATATCCCCCCTATTGTTTGTTTGTTTTGTCTTTGTGCGTCTCTTTAGATTTTTGATAGTTATGTACATTTGCTGTGTTTTCTTGTGTTGCTGTTAAGGTGGCTGTTTGTTCTGTATGTGGTGTTTCCTGCACGACTCATATTTGTACTTCTATAAACAGCTGTATATACTTTCCCTTTGGTCATTAATTTTGCTAAAGAATAATCAGTTCCAATATTAACCTATACCAACAGACTTCGTGGAAACTGTATAATCTGGTTTTTACACCATTAACAAACAACATATCATATAGGAGTCATCTGATCTGCGTCTACTCTGTTTGCAAATGCGTGTGAAGTCGTATATATGAGGGAAAGGGTTAATACAGCAGAGTACATACTTAAGACATCCCATCATAAATATACGTATTTCGGAGTATTCTGCAAAGTATCTGATACTCCAGAGATAACTGTCCGAAAATTGATGAAGTGTACTTCGGCAATTATCGTAACACCATTATGTTAATATTTTTTACGACATATGTCGAATAAGTTACGAACGTTTCGCCCGCTAATGTAGTATGTTTTGTTGCAAGTGCTCCCTTGCGGTGATGGTGATGAATGGATGTACGTGGAGGCTGACGGGTCGTGCTATTCAGCGTATGCACAAGTCATGACACATGGATCAGCTACAGTACGTAACTGCTATAGGGTGACATTTAGAACGTATATATGTAGTATCGAAATAGTTTGTGCTGAAAATGTCTTTATGCATGCCTCACCTTCTACAGCGTGGTTTATAGTTGTTGCTTCATTGAATGAGACGTAGAGCGTTTAATCCATTCCCTCATATTGACGACTTTTGACGACTCACTTTTGACAAAATCACTTTGTGAAACCATTGTGATAAATAGAGCATTTGCTCCCATAGGACCAGATGCTCTATTTATCACAATGGTTTCAAACTACAACATTCTAAAAGTTTCCTTTTCTAGTTAACGCTCCTTTTCGGTAGATTTATTCAAAGTTGTTGGATCTAAAAATAGCCTTTGAGGTAAAGGGTTAAGACATACAATCAAAGGTCAATATATACATAGAGTAGGTACTATTTTTGATGATTTTCGTATTAGGATACCAGAACTACCGTCTCTTGATTTGAAACGAAATATTTATTTATTTATTTATTTATTACCGGATTGAGAGCAAATCTGATTCACTTGTATAATCGTTTTTTCAAGATTTCTGTGTCCGAGATTCCTTTGATTTGTTTTTAAAATAACGTTTTCGTTCTTAAAAACAAGGTTTATGCAGTATATATTTTAATTTCAAATAACATATGGTAGACAAATTGTGTCTAATATACCATTTTATTTTACGAGGGTCAGTATAGCACTAGAAAGGTTACGTTATATATGGTCAATTTATTTTCATATGAGTATGCAATTCATCCCAATAGAACAACGGGTTTCTTCGCCATCCATGTGCATTATGGCATAAGCCTGTCATTTGCAAATAAAGAGCTGACTGGCTGGGCTGACCAAATTAGCATGTTGAAAATGAACTTGTTTTCTTCTTTGTTGTCGAATGACCTACATGTAGATAGATAGTTCGAAAAGGGTTTGTCGAATGACCTACATGTAGATAGATAGTTCGAAAAGGGTAGATATAGTTTCACTTTTGTCCTGAAATGAAAATAAATCTCGATTCTAATCGAGTGACTAGAACGCAAACAAATGACAGTATTATTTGTTTCCAGGGCTCTAGATCAGTTTGATTTACCCAAATATCCTATTTCTCCTAGTAACATTTTGCTGCTACTCTTTAGAATTGCCCCTCTTCTAATACACAGCTTTTTTCCCCTCGCACCACCCTTATCTACAGTTAGATACAATAGATACATATAGGTAACATTGCTTACAGTAGATTGTGTCATGTTACATTTTATAATATAATAGTACAGATTTGAAACTAAATTTGAACAAACAGTTTGACGGTCGCCTATTGTAATCTACACTTGTAATTGCGAAAAAAAGTGTAGTAAACTGGCTTTGCTATTTTTGTGTATTTTTTCCTTAATGTACTGTTTCAGAAACCCAAAGCAGTATAGTATACCTTATCCAAACACGATCCTTCTTCATGTACGTAAAATGTACCGGTCCATAGATTGTGATAGTGCTCGCTACGCTCGGTAATCTCCGGTAGTTTCCGCGCGAACGGAAACGCACTTAAAGTACGTCATTCAAATTTATATATTAATAAATTCAAAAATAAAACAGCTTATGTTTTTTCAGTTAATTAAATACTGTACAATATACATTGAAATCTGCATTGAAAAGTGTACTGTTTTTTTCATCATCGATTTGCGTAAACAAACTCAATATCAGTGTTTATAAGGCAGTTATTTCCTATGAAATAAACAGAGTTAAATCATAAAAACTGTCTAGCATCTATACACATGGATGAAAACAACATAAGTAAGTATCATTAACATATTTTTCTTACCTCTTTTGTTTCCCCCAATTATCCCAACACTTGTTTACTTACAGCGCGTGTTTTGAAGTATTAAATATACAGGTTGTGCATGTATACATTCTTTCTTGAAATGGACCCAGACTGGAAATAAATTCGCGCTGAAGAAATACGGAATCCAAAACCGCCATACTAACACGTACACCCTACCGAAACACCGTGCAACTAATACTATATGTAGCTCTGGTAACATCTCCTATGAAGCATATAACTATCTGAACATTTTTTCAGACAACACTCTATATTGATGTCAGATACATTAAAGGCATTGTCATTTTTATGTACTATTACATACAATCGAGACATGCTACATGAATTGTAGAACTATCTCATTGAGCACCTTGAATTGCTACGTAACTCTAAAATGCTCAACATAGCCTTCATGCGTCTTATATTTTGTTCTGGTTGAGCATTAAAATAAGTTCAAATTTTATGTTTTTGTAAAACTATCCGTGTGTATTGTCCTGTTTTATTACCCTGTCAACATTTAAATAATTATACGCTTGCTGAACACGCC
Source organism: Azorinus chamasolen (assembly GCA_963576725.1). Classification (NCBI taxonomy): domain Eukaryota; kingdom Metazoa; phylum Mollusca; class Bivalvia; order Cardiida; family Solecurtidae; genus Azorinus; species Azorinus chamasolen. The sequence goes on from OY755252.1 coordinate 10,077,293, forward strand.
ATATATAGCTTCGGTTGGTATCGATTGTTTCCGCTAATAAAAGGTTTCCTACTTTGGGTCCAATATACACACCAGTAACTCGGTTTCTCACCAAGATCCAATCAGATTTATACTCTAGTTGACTATTTATAGAAGGGACATATAATAATCATTTCACTTTTAAGATATATTCTTTAGTGGTACTGTTCCCTCGGAATGTATATATTTAGTGATGGTGTTCCATCGCAATGTATGTTTCTTTGGTATTGTTGGGTTGCACATTTATAGTAGTGGTATTATTCCGTTTCTATTTATATGCTATATATGTTAATCCGTTTCTATGAACTTGACTGTATTAATCCGTTCTAGTGGCAGTATTCCGTTGCAATGTATATTTGAATGGTTCTATACCACTGTAATGCATATCTTAGTGTTTTATGGTATTAGAATGTGTCGTTAGGTTCCAATGATTAAAGAGGTATTATTCCGTTGCAATTCATATTTAATTAGTAGTAGTGGTATTAAGTATTAATATTCTAAAAATGGATGACTCTTCGTAAGCAAAAGTAGAAATGCAAAAAGAGAAAATTGCAGACTCGGTTTTATAAGTCTGTTCATGAGTAGTAATTAAAAGTGCAATACTACTCACGGCCCCTAGCACCGGCTTAACCCATTACCTCGTAGGATATTTTTTAGATACAACCTCTGTGAATAAATCTACCGAAAAGGAGCATTAACTAGAGAAAAGGAAAATTTAGAATTTGTAGTTTGAAATCATTGTGATAAATATATATTTATCACAATGGTTTCACAAAGTGACTTTTACAGAGTCGTCAAAAGTCGTCAATATGAGGGAATGGGTTAAGCAGTATTCAGTTTTCAAAACTAATAACTTCAATACAAATGATCCCGAAGGACCAGAAAATATAACAACACTGAGAATGAAGTACGGGGCGACATTGTACGACCGCCACACAAGCACTTAACACCTGCTGTATTAAGTCTCGTTGCAAAATATATCAAAGTGGTATTGTGCCGTTGCAAGGTACATCGTAGTAGGTGTATTCCGTTGCAATGCATAAATCAGTGGTGTCGATGGTATTAATTAACCCTTCTCTTGCTGAATTTTAAAATACATTTCTCCTTCTTTACCCATGCCTTGTTGTATAATTACATATATTTTCACTGTGTACAAGTATTTCACTGTGCAATCACTGCTGTGGAGTGCACTGGTTGCACAATCAATTTGTAAATAGTGCAGACCCTGATGAGAAAGCTCCTGCAGGAGCTGTCTCATCTGGGTCTTCACTATTTACAGGTACGTATACTGACGTGAATAGCAAGCGAAAGGTTAAGTCGTATTGTGCCATTCTAAAATATATTACATTCGTATTGTGCAGTTCCAGTATATGTTAAAGTTGAATTGTATCATTGCAATGTATCATTGAGTGATTTTATTGCTTTCCAATGTTTATTTTAGAGACATTGTTCCGATTTAGGCGCTTATCTGACTAAACTCGAAAGCCAGGTGGAATATAACATGGTTTATACGTTTATATCCGAGACTAGTGAGTATGGCGTCCACTCAAATATGAACATTGTATATTTTCTAGGGGAATTCGGATGACAAACAATGCCAATAATTCTTCTGATCAGGATCATCACTGTGTGCAAATGCGTGAGCATGCGTGTCTCAATCAGTATAACATTTCAATAACATAATGAAATGTTTAGATTTTGTTTTTAATACTATTATTATAGGACAATCGGTATTCGGTTAACTTTACTAATCTCTCTATTTCACCCTCTAAACAAATTAAGGTGAAAGGTTTTACTTTCACCTTGCTTTAAGCAGCCACCTGCCCTAAATTCTAACCAATTAACACAATGTAGTGGTCGTTCGTTATAGAGAGGTTTTACTGCAGTTTCTTAAATTTGGGATACTAGTTTCTCAAACACGTGGTTCGTTTTAGTTACAAAAGCACTGGGTCCAACTTTGCATAAAACTTTAAAACAGAAACCAGTTTAACCCTTCTCTTGCTGATTTTTTAAAAAAAACATTCTTCTTTTTTACCCATGTCCTGTTGTATAATTACATATATCTTCACTGTCTGCAATTATTTCTCTGTGCAATCACTGCTGTAGAGTACACTGGTTGCACAATCTATTTGTAAATAGTGCAGACCCTGAGCTGTCTTATTTGGGTCTACATTATTTACAGGTAGGTATATTGACGTGAATAGCACGCGAAGAGTTAAGGGACGTGCGGAAAAAATATTTATTTGCCAAAACTCTGATTATGCATTATTTACTAATATATTTACTAATGTTTAGGATGGGGATGGAATAAGTGTGAGGTTGGGCGCCCATAAACCGGTTTAACCCTCCAGTGACTTTTGTCACTGACCGTTCCAAGGCAGTACTTCCATCTTCCTCCTATTGTATGTTTGTTTTGTCTTTGTGCGTCTCTTGTTGTTTTTTCTACTTATGTACATTTGCTGTTTCCTTGTGTTGCTGTTCGGGCGAGTGTTCTGTATGTGGTGTTTCCTGCATGACTCATTTTTGTACTTTTATTCGTACACGCGTTTGAGAAACTATAAACCGAGTGTCATCTGATGAGACGCGCCGATTTACTCGGCATCTCATCTTTGTCAGATACGTTGGCAAATACAAGACACTGTTTCCAACACCACGACCTCGATTGTACTTGCAAACAATTTGTATACATATGAGACATTAACCAGCCTTTCGTCAGGATTCAAGCTGTTTGTCACTCAATCAACAGCTTTTAAATGCTTATTCGGACAGAAAAAAGTCAAAAACAGCATTAGATTAGGCTTTTCTTTTCCTGCTTGACCTTACTACTTTTTTCATTTTCTGGAGACATTAATTTTCAAAACGTGATAATCGTTAGGAGACGAGCGATAACTTTTCATAATACAGAAAATATATGTCTTTTTTCACCATTCTAGACGACGTGAGGTATCTCAGTGGATGGTGGATAGGTATTGAATCAGTCGATGGAAAATGGTTTTACCAAGGTACCACAATCCCGCTCTGGTTTACTGATTGGGCTCCGAATGAACCTAATAATGAAGAAGGTGAACACTGTGCTGAAATAAACTTCGATTTTGTTGGATGGAATAACATATATTGCAACCAACTCAGAAGTGTTGCCTGTGAAAAGAGGTACATCACAATATATGAACAACATTCATTGAAAAAAAAACATCAGTTTATTTTGACTGAAACAGGCATACGTCTAGAATATATACGACTTATTCAAATGCTGTAATTGTATGTAAAGCCTAAATGTGTATACTCTATCATATACCATGTCTCGGTGAGAAGATCATGTTGCAGTTTCTAGTAAATATTAAAACTAATCTTTATGATGTGGGCTAAATAGGTCAATACACTTGCAAACAGTTTGAGTTCAGATGAGAATCATCTGATCAGGATACACAAAGTGTTTGACACCCTAAACAGATAAATTGAAGACAACTTCAGATTGAGATAAAACGAATAAACATTGATACAGGGATACTTTACGCCTCAAGCCCCGTGTTAATACCCACAAACTTATCATTAAGAAGAGGCACTAGAGGGACCGGGTAAATATCGGGCAAAGTATTTGAATTAATGAATATGGTATTTGAACACTCAACTTTGTTTTCATCAGCACTTGCAAACGGACAATCTGTTTTATACATTCTATGCAAACATTATTTGGTATTTTACAGTAATCGATATATCGATATTGTACTGTAGTTTGTATTTTTCAGGTCAAATGTGGGCTGAATAAAACGGATTGGAACTCGACTGCAGATATTGTGTATCAGATGGGTAATCAAATGTCTACACTGTGGAATAAAAAAAAAGTTTATTGTTACGCAATTTTATGATATTGACATGTGTTCATGTTGTACTCCTCCAACATTTATGTTGTTACTAGACTAGAAATCATGACATGACTACAGCTTCACTGTGTACATACACCCCTGTTAGCATCTTTATTTATCCATGTTCGTTTGACATCAATGATGGGTAAATTTTCTTAGAGACCACTCCACCCACTTATCCCCATATCGTTTAAAGAAAACATGTCCATATCTTATTTTGTTACCCACCCATTGTCATGTTGAGGGTATAGGAAACACAAACGTCTACCGATATAACCCGTTTATACCCCCATTCCACTGAGCGGCGATTCCGCTACGCTTCGAAATTTTGGTAAAAACGCCGCGAATCGTAGCAGGAGCGGCAACAGGGCAGTAGAAGCGCCCTGGTCGTAGTAGAAGCGTATCAGAAGCTTCTTGATCGCCACTTCACGGCGATTGTTTTGACCTTGCTCAAAACAATCGTAGTGGCATCGCCGTGGACTCGAATCGCCGCAGAAGCGTAGTAAGAAATTCATGAACGCAGCAGTATCGTAGCCGCAGCGTGAGTAACGTAGCGCAATCGCAGTCGCATCGCCACAAAAGCGCCGAGATATGTGTCCGCATACAAATGCTTTTCCACACATTTGCAAACAGAGTAGACCCAGATCAGAAGCTCCTATTGGAGCCGTCTGATCAGGGTCTGTTCTGTTTGCTTATAACATAATATAGATATGATTCTATAGTTTTTGTCAAAGCAAAAACATTTCTTAAAAAGGTTTAATTTTAAAAATGCAGCTAATAAATATTTATAAGATCGTTCTTTCTTACATGGATATTGAACAGGGAAAATGTTAATGCTTGAGTCACCCCATGAAAGACTTAGCAAAAAGACTTAGATCAGGCCCAATACTGCGTTTTTCTTGATCTGGGTCTTCAATACAATTTGATCTATTTTCTTCGAAGGATGATGGTCAACTACTTCGAAATCAGTTTAATCATCCATTTTATATAGAAACGTTCCAAAGGCGCAACAGAAGCGCAGCTCCTGCGCCTAGGTCGAAGCGAGGTCGTAACAGCAACGTATTAAGCGTAGACGAAGCGTAGCCTGAAATCCCTTGTCGTAGTGGAAGCGTAGTAGAAGCGTCTTTGAGAGACATCAAGTGCCGTAGAAGCGCATCAACATCGCGACAGGATCGTAAACAGCGCAGCGAGATCGTTATTGAAGCGTACTATAAGCATACTAGAAACGCCCAAGTCCCAAAATTAGGCACATGACGGCGCTTCTGCGGCGATTTGGAAGATTTGGGAGTAGAGCCATGATCGCCATGAGCGCAGTGGAAACGCCGCCCAGTGGAATGGGGGTATAAGAGACCCTGGGCATATATGGGTTCAATTTGTGAGGTTCGGTACCCGTGAACATGGTTTAACCCATTACCTCATATACTATTTTTAAATCCAACCTCTTTGAATTAATCTACCGACAACTTTAGAATTATGTAGTTTGAAACCATTGTGACGAATAGAGCATTGGCTCCTATAGGAGCAAATGCTCTATTTATCACACTGGTTTCACAATGTGCCGGTGCTAGGGGGCGTGAGCAGTGTTGCACTTTCAATTACTGTTCATGAACAGACTAAATACAACCGAGTCTGCAATTTTCTCTTTTTGTATTGCAATTTTTGCTCTCGAGGATCACCTCGCTTTAGACTTTTTAACAGAGTCGTCAAAAGTTGTCAATAGGGAATGGGTTAAGCCTCCAGTAGCCACTTTTGGCTACTGATTGTTGTTCCAAGGCGGCCCTCCTACTTTCACCCTATAGTCTCATTGATTATTTAAACGGTTAATGTTTAATGATTTTTGTGTATTGGTGTGCGTTCTGTCACGTTTTGTCTTGTAATTATCCCGTCTCCTGTTCGATGTTGTTTTGTGTCTCGTGCCCTTAAATGTGTGGCTCTCCCTGTTTGGAATGTTGTTGTTTTTTCACTTAAAATTTTACTGTCGAATATTTATCAGCAGATAATGCTGTATGCTATTTTATATTTTTTGTATTTTCTTCTTTACTTTGGAACATAATAAAACAATAAATCCTCTCGAGTACGGCCACTAAATTACATCAATTATTTGTGTTAAAGGCAGGCTGCTGCTCAAAGCATGATGAAAGTAAAACAGAACGCTCCTTTGGGAGCTTTCACTTTCACCTTGCTTTAATTTACGCATATTATCTGGACTCGTGTGAATGTACTGTCAGGTTTCAAGCCGCCCAACGCTGGAACTGCCTCCCAAACAACTTGAGACTAAGTGACAACTAAAGTGAGTTTGTGAGGTTGGTACGGACTTGGTGCGGTTCAACCTGTAAATGTCCTGCATGTTCCTATTTTTGCCATGACTTTTTCTATTCCTTGTATATCAAACATGCTATAATACATTAAAATACTAATAATAATCAGGGTCTGTGATAAAGTATTCTTTTTGATTATATACATCATGCTACGCGGCCATTGTTCGTAACGTGTTTCTCTACTTTTGACTTTTTGGAAAAGTTTGGAAAAGATTGTGAACTCTAATTTACAGATGAAAACGCTGTTTATCGTTTTACTGTAATACAATTTATCACTAACGAAAATTCTGCTTTAAATCTTGAATCTATAGATTCAATAGTTTTCAAATGTTCAGCAAGTGATATATGTTGTTCTTTTAATGAGTAATTGTTACTTGCTCTGTATGTCGGAAAATAGCTGTAAAGCTATTATGTTATTTTATCCAGTCACCAGGCTTCTCTAGTGACATAATAAAGGGGGTGCAAATAAACTTAGGTTTATTAGGTTACTTCTGGTAGTTGTTCTGAAAATTGAATACCGCTTAAGCCGGTGCTAGGGGGCGTGAGCAGTGTTGCACTTTCAATTACTGCTCATGAACAGACTCAATAAAACCGAGTCTGCAATTTTCTCTTTTTGTGTTGCAATTTTTGCTTTCGGGGGATCACCATCCTTCAGAATTTATTAGGTTAGTAATGATTCTATAACCATGGAACTATTTTAATTTTCTGTACATATTCATAAAAATCATGTTGACGAAATAGATCTAACAGAAAATTCACCAAAAGAATTATTCAAATGAGAAAAAATAAAAATAATTGGCTATAACTGGATTCGAACCCCACGCCTGATCCTACAAAAACAATTCTAATCACTATAGAGACGTCGTCCTTACCGATTACGCCATTGATTTATCAGTTTTATTAATTTAATCCACCGTTGGCAAAACGCGTTTTTGATAAAATCAAGCCTGGAAGCAAAGATTGACAGATAAATAGTAAATGTTTTCTTTTTCACTCTCATGATAATTTGATTGATAAACTCTTACAGGGGCGGTGATAGTCATAGACCTAAATATAGCCTGTTCAGTTCAATCGATTTATGAGTGACGTTAGGTCTATCTAAAAATAGAAACCGAGACTACGTAACTCGAATTTAACCAGAGAATATAAACATGTCTGTTTGAAATAACTTATCGACCCTCGATTCAAATCATCTTATTTTTCAAATTCAACAACGTTTTCCCTTCTTGTAATGCAAGTATCGAAACTATTTTCCTCTGCGGTAGCTCATTAGATCTATTTACGTCTAAATGGGAATGAAAAGGGAGGGACCCGTTGATAGAAAAACTGCATTTTCAATGTAAATTATTTCAAGAGTGTTATGTTTTATGAGTCTGTGAAAAACGATTTTTAACTAAATTGACTGGATAAATCTATAATTGTGTTTTACATAACCGACTCTAAATAAAGCTTCTTGTATATTGTATCTTGTCTTACCTACATACTCGTTTTACCCCTTACTTTATTGTACGTATACAGTTGGGCGCAACGTTATATTTGTTCAAACACTCGTTGCTCGTATAGTCAAATATCACTCCAAAACACCGTGTAGATTTTGCAAACTGCATTACATTAAAGCGCTAAACTGTATTATACATATTAGATGCGAGGTAGTTTCTAATTCAGCACAGTTTACCTAACCACCATATAGCCTCAGTCAAACATATACAATTGACTAAAATAGATAACACATATTCTGCAGCCCATCCGCATTGTGTCGATGTATTTTAATGAATATAATTATTTTTAAAGTTTTGATAAGTCCGATCGCTTTTCAAACAAGAATACAGAACTTATATCAATATAGCGATGTTTTGAATAACAAGGCGCAGTGTACATAGACGTCATTCAAAACTGAGACAAATTGCGTCCGTCTGTTCAATGTGTTTATGTGTTTGTATGTGTTCCTGCAAACGTCCATTACGTGGTTACCGTCTATATTGGTAACTTAATTGACACTATTAACGGGAACGGAATAGGTGTTCTCCGGTGATTAATAAAATTAATCAATTAATTTGAATGACACCATTCTGTAGCAACATTCTCCCGCTGTTGGCTTGCATAAATATACATGTTATTTAATTTAAACGGATTAGAATAGAAGCGTAAACGGGTGTTTATGAGCCTAAAGTTAAAAGCGCTCTAGGAAATATATCTAGTTAAATTGCTTAAAATCCATACTTTCATGCCAACATTCATAAATACATTTCAGAATTAGACGTGCAGGCAGTTTCAGTATTTTGTAAAGGCAATTCGAAAGCATGGTCGTGTCTATTAGAGTGGTATGCTAATCGGCACTATGAACGGGAACGGAAGAGATGTTAATCAGTGATTAACCCTTCGCTTGCTATTCACGTCAATATACCTACCTATAAATAGTGAAGACCCAGATGAGACAGCTCCTGAGCTGTCTCATCAGGGTCTGCACTATTTACAAGTTGATTGTGCAACCAGTGCACTCCATAGCAGTGATTACACAGCGAAATACTTGTACACAGTGAATATATATGTAATTATACAGCAGGGCATGTGTAAAGAAGGAGAAATGTATTTTAAAATTCAGCACGCGAAGGGCTAATAGAATTAATCAAATAATTAAAAATAGTGCAGGCATATATATTCAGCATTGCAACAGTAATTCGAAATCAACGAGAGAAGCGACGAATATGCAACAATCTTGTGATTGTTACATTTTTAAGGGTTCTACACAGAGTTATAAATCATCAGTTTGTCACAACATAATAGTTGTGATCATGATGAAACGCCAAATGACTAAGCTAACCATCCGGATTGGCATTATTTTCCAATGGTGTCAAGGATTTGTTGCAAGGTGGGAAGGGTTAATGACATTAAATTTAAGCACCATATGTTTCTCTAGAATTTATTCGCATGAAAACAGATTGATTTAAATTTGAATTAGTCTTACAATGTTTCAATATAACGAAATATCATATACATTAAAACCTCTCTAAACCGGACGTTTCATTTGTTATAAATATCAGTCTTGAAGACAGATGGCAGCTTAATGCAGGGTGAAAGTCATGCAGAAAGCTCCTCTATGACATTTTTACGTTTCTCGAGATGTGTAGGCGTACATTGTGTAGAGCTATATAAAAAAGAGGGCAATGATGGCCCTGCATCGCTCACCTGGTTTGCTGTTTTCTATAAAGACATATAAATGACCACACGAAATCTGGTAGAAGGTCGCGCAAAGATAATTTGTGTAACATTATCTTCAAATCCAGCAGTCTGTTTATTTTAAAGAATAACTTGATGATTGAGGATACAAGAAGGATACATGCCTGTCACAATACCTCAAATCGGCACTTTATACCAACGGTGAGCTACAAATCTCGATAAATAAAAGACCGGCAACATTTCATCAATGTACGAGAAGTCGAATATCTGATAAAGTTCTGGTCATATTAGATTCAGTTATTTTCACTATATAACCAGGGTATGGTCATTTTTACCCCAGGGTCATAATTTGAACAATCTTGATAGAGAACCTGATGCTATGTGAAACATATCTAAATATCTAAGAACAGGCTACTTCGTTTCAGAAGATTTTAAGGTACAGCTTGAAATAGTCAACTGTTGGTGACCTAGAAATGCAACACACCATGAAAATTTCAAAATTATTGGTAAATTGCACCATGCCAAAAATTAAAGCCCTTACCATATTAGTTTTAAAGATGGTGTTTGAAGATTTCATTATATAACTCTATGTAAACCGACAACCCAAAGGGCATGGTCACTGGCAAACATTGTAAAATCTTTGAAATGGTCTACTAGATAATACTAAAAACCAAATACCACAGTTCTAAGCCTTTGGGTTTCAGACAAGATGATTTTTAAGTTTTTACTATTATAATCCTAGTTTGACCTCCGGGCGGAGCCAGTCTGACCCAAGTTGGAAAATGTGAACAATCTTTGTAGGGGTCCACCCGATAATGCTGCATACCAAATTTGGTTGCTGTAGGCCTTGTGGAAACTGACAATAAGAAATATTTTTTAAGATTTCAGTAAAATTTGTGACCCCGGGGCAGAGCAAATTTTGACCATGGGACTTAATTTGAACCATCTTTGTCTAGGTATATTAAATGATGGTACATTTCAAACATCACAGCTCTAAGCCTTTTCAGTTACGGAAAAGAAGTGTTAATTATATAATCCTATGTAAAACTTGTGACCCCTAGGGTTGGGGCAATTTTGACCCAAGGGGCAAAATTAGAACAATTTGATAAAGGTCCACCAGATGACACTATTTACCAAATATCACAGCTCCAACCTTTTCAAAGTTTTTTCATTTTTTTTTAAAGATTTACCATATAATCCTACGTCAAATATGTGACCACAGGGCGCGGGGGTATAATTTGAACAATTTTAATAAAAATTTACCAGATGATGCTACATACCAAATATGACAGCTCTAAGATTTTATATTTCGGACAAGTGATTTACAATATAATCCTATGTAAAACGTTTGAACCCCTAGGTGGGTACACTTTTATCCATAGGGGCAATGAACAATATTGGTAAAGGTCGACTAGATAATGCGTCATACCAAATATCACAGCTCTAAACCTTTCGGTTTGAGACACGATTTGTTTTAAGGTTTGTTTACTATATAATCCAATGTGAAGCTTGTGACCCCGGGATTGAGCCAATTTTGACCCTAAGGGCAAAATTTTAACAATCTTTGTAGAAGTCTACAAATTTGGTAACCCTGGGTATTACAGGTTTTGACAAGATTTTAAAAGTTTTATTTCTTTTCGACATTAGTTGCCATGGCAACCAGAGTTCTGCATGGAATCAAATTATTTGAACAACCTTGGAATAGGTTGACCCAAGGAACATTCCTGCTAAGTTTGGTAAAAAATCCAGCAAGAAGTTTAGGAGATGTCATTTTAAGAATAAGTTGACGGCGGACGACGGACATTGCACGTCGACGGACGACGGACACAGGGCGACCACAATTGCTAACCTTGATACTTTGTGCCAAATGAGATAAAAATAGGACCCAATCTCAAAGCTGATACACTTATAGATATTTCCTGTATGTGTTTTTTTTAAACTTTCTCGTCGTGAGACCTGAGCGGTCACGGATTTTACATACATCAGTTTATTTATTTTGTTTACAGAAATTATTGAAAGAATGTTAAACGGTTTGGATCTAATGAGATGCCAGGTAACTCATCGGATGGTGTTGATTGACGTTATAGTAGAATCACTCTAATGCGATCAATAAAAAAGAGGTATTATTCCGAGTAGAATAAGCAAGTGGTAGCTTAATGCAGGAGGAAAGTAATGCAGAAAGCCCCTGTAGGAACTTTCTGCATAACATTCTTCCTGCATTAACCCATATCCTCATATTGGTGCCTTTTGACACCTCTTCAATAGTCATTTGTTGACATCATTGTTATAAATAGAGTCTTTGCTCACCGTGGTTTCTAAACTACACAATTATTTTTCTTTTTGTTTGTAAATGCTCCTTTTCGATATATTTTTTAAAAAAGGTTTTGGTCTAAAAATGGCCCAGAAAAAACGGGTAAGGCTCCCACCTGCTTTCAAAGACACCCATGTTTATTCATGAGGTGGTCGCATTAGAGGGGCTTTATTGCATGTAAGGCAAATCGCACCTGTGAAGGGGTGATTTGATTCAACAGCAAATCGCTGTCATTTGTTTCTCATATTTAAAACTAGATAAAATGACACACTAATGAATCACTCTGCATGCCGAAGGAAAAGAGTGGAAAGAGTGCTGCAATTTGTCGATTATGAACTACAGTGCTCCCTCTCTACAACGACACCCTTTGGGATGCGGAAATTGTATGTGTTGTTCAGAGGGAGTTGTTTTAGGGAGGGAACATCAAACATAACCAGCAGATCCCCAAATAAGGTTTATTTCTAAAACTAAAACCGTTATGCCTCAACAAACCCTATGTTGTGACCACTCTTTAGAATTGTCATTTTGTGACGATTCTAAAGAGTGGTCACAACATAGGGTTTGATGGAGGCATAAAGAAAATACGATGGAAAAGGGTTGTTTCTGGAGCCTTGTTATTTCGGAAACAGTGACATGCGTTGTTATAAGGAGGGAATCGTTATTGGGAGGGTCGTTGTAGGGAGGGAGCACTGTAACCGAATAGTGTCTTAACGGCAATTACTGGTTGCATGTATATGTGATTTTGTTTTAGGCTTGCACTGATCATTTCGATTGAATTTTCGTCAGTGTCTTTTGATTGCAATACACCCGTTTTTTAATATCTAACACGTATGACTGCTCCCTTAACCTTTAATTGATGTAAGAAATAATGTTATAATGAATATTAATTAGATTTATTGTTATAATAGGACATGGACACATGCACATTTTACCTTGACGAAAATGTAGAATAATATCTACGCTACTCCGTTGACAAACAGAGCGGAATCTGATTAGACGGCCCCTACAGGGGGCATATGACCTTGGTCTACTCTGTTAATTAAGACGTAGAAAAGCTTATTTATAATGTAAAGGGTTAACGGTTTCGTAGTGAACCAACAGGTAGATTGGTGTTTTATTCTTCCAAATAGCTATCTTACCTCTTACTGAATGTGTGAAATCAAAATAAAGGATATAGTTTTGTGTATACCAAACCATTGTCAATTGTTTATTTACCATTTCACCACCGCAGCCGCATAAATGCACCACGACAAATAGTGCAGTACCAAATCAGACGCTGCCTTTTCAAGGCGGCGTCTGATCAGAGACTTCACTATTTGTCTCAATTTCTATTTCTATATATGTGCTTTATTCCTTTGAAATTTGCATTTATTTATCTCAATTCCTTATTTTACTGAATGATTTAACAAACTTGGATTGTAGACGACAATTAGAAAAGTACAAAAATGAGTCATGCAGGAAACACCACATACAGAACAAACACTCGCCCGAACAGCAACACAGGGAAACAGCAAATGTACATAACTAGAAAAAACAACAAGAGACGCACAAAGACAAAACAAACATACAATAGGAGGAAGATGGAAGTACCGCCTTGGAGAGGTCAGTGACAAAAATCACTGGGGGGTTAAACCGGTTTATGGGCGCCCAACCTCAGTTTGGCGCTGAAAGGGTTAAGCGTGCAAAGCTGTTTGTAAACATCCTCCTTGACACTAGGGTGAAACCCCGATAGTTCTAACACAACAAAAAGTATCATTGTCGGTCTTTGCTTGATGTTTTGTATATCTTTTGTGAAAGTCATGCCGAACGCTTCTCTAGCAACATAAAGCAACCTAAATGCGTTCTCAATTGTTCCTTACCACAACTTCGAACTATCACGGTTTTACTGTACAGTGCTTCCTCCCTACAACGGCCCTCTAAATAACGATTCCCTCCTTACAACAACGCATGTCACTGTTTCCGAAACAACAAGGCTCCAGAAACAACTTTTTTCCATCGTAATTTCTTTATGCCTCCATCAAACCCTATGTTGTGACCACTCTTTAGAATCGTCACTTTGTGACGATTCTAAAGAGTGGTCACAACATAGGGTTTGATGGAGGCATAACGGTTTTAGTTCTCGAAATACACCTTATCTAGGGATCTGCAAACAAGCTAATTATGTTTGATTTTCCCTCCCTATAACAACTCCCTCTGAACAACACATGCAATGTTCGTATCCCAAAGGGTGTCGTTGCAGAGAGGGAGCACTGTATAGATGTTTAACAGCATAGGGAAACACTGACACACTATTTCAACTCCATAGTCCTTGGTTAACTTTTCAAACAGTATAAACCTATTCGATCAGCGAAACTAATGCCCTGCTAATGTTTATAAAATAGCTTAAATGAAAAGTTTTCTTTCCAACTTGAACAAATCGATAATGTTAGCGGACAAAATGCATAGACCAATTCGAGGGCTTGGTGCAAAACTATTGTAACTCCTTCACTTTGTGAAGGAGTTACAATAGTTTTGCACCAAGCCCATGAATTCGATTCCTTATGAAACTTCATTACGTGTATCCAGTATATCTTACCAGAAACCTCTTATATATGATGCGCAAATCTTTTCTCCACCCACCGCGTTTTTTGAGACCACTAACAAGTGATAACAACATAGAGTTTATTGGAGAAATGGTCATTATTGTTCTTGAAATGTTTCAATTTATCTACAGTTCTTCTCTAACAAGTAGTAAAATATGTATGGATGTATCAAGTGTCCCTCAATAAGATTCAATAACCCCATATATAATATTTGAGTTCATACATTCGTAGAATGTTTTACTCTGTTTAATGATTCATCGTATATTTCATTGATACTGTGCTGAAATCACCCATCCGGCATACAAACGACTCCAAACTGTTTACAAACCTTTTACAGTATTACATTTCTATACAAAAACGTATACTGTATCTAATGGTATTCAAGTAAACTAATTTAAGCCTTTCGCTGCCAATGCCGGATCTGTGATTACCTATGCAAACAGTTTGGATCCAGATGAGACGCCGAGTAAATCGGTGTCTCATCAGGATCCAAACTGTTTGTTACTGTTACTATGTTTTTGAAACAAAAATGAAGAAAATCAAGAGAATGAAAATTTGTAGTAGACGACAAAGTTAGCAGACGACAGAGTTTGGAAGCGAAAGGGTTAAGCTGGTAGTTCAATACTTATTCTGGATTAACCTTTTTCCGCGCCAAATTTCTAATTGTCATCTGCATATCAATTTGTTAAAGTATTCGGTGAAATAAGGAAATGAGATAAATACATGTAAATTTTAAAGGGATAAAGCACCGATATAGAAATGAAGTTTGAGACAAAGTGTGAAGTCCCTGATCAGACGCTGCCTTTCAAGGCAGCGTCTGGTCTGAGACTGCACAATATGTCTTGGTGCAAAAACATCCTCAATCTCTATACTCATTTCCGTGTTTCAAGCTTTCGGGAAAGTGTGAACTTTTAGCAAAGATGTGTTACTATATTATTTGGACTACTTAATTTCAATGAGACGAAACATTCGTTCCATAAAAATAACCCCTGGAATCGAATACAAAGACACACAAGGTGATAGGTTTCGCATTATTTTGATATCCGTGTATCTGATATAAGAGGGTTGTTTTATCACATTTATCCAGTTATTTTGGGCCTTTTAAACTTTTAGTTAAAAATATCCACTGCAGAACAGAAGTGTTATTGTGTAATATTGCAATATATTGTCAATAAAAAAACCCAACAACAACAATCAACATGGTATATAGTAAAACACATATGTTTATAGACGTGATCACATTATTGAAACAAATTCCCTCCGCTTTTGTTTGCAGATGAAATACTTTAAAGACCAACTATCAATCAAATTATCATTGAATCATTGCGGATCGAGCTGTTATCTGTCTGTCATAAATATTTGAAATATAATAAACATTTTTATCTTCGATTTTATATTTGTTGCTTGAATTAAAGAGGTTGCCTTTAAAGCATTTTGCACCAAACTCCCTAAATGCTTACATTGACATCCGTAATGACGAACCACTTGACTTATTCGTAAAAACTCGTATGACGGAACCCTCTGATAAGGATCTGCATTTTATTCTGTCAGTGGCTTATTCCAGCAAATGTTTGGCTTGCTGTGCGAAGAGATGCATACATACAGATATACAATAGACTGACAGAAACAGAGACAGGGGGATAAACTGGGACTTGTGTCAATACGGACTTCAGAGAAACTGACTTCACTAGGACATTTGTTTTTGGACATATTAGCATATAACGTATTAATATTAATCACTTTAAAAGCGAGATCTCATTAGTATCCATCTTGATTTTCAAACGGTAGTGATCAGAGGTACACTCTAGTTGAGATTAAAATCAATATAAAAGTACAAAAATGAGTCATGCAGGAAATACCACATACAGAACAAACACTCGCCCGAACAGCAACACAAGGAAACAGCAAATGTACATGGGTAGAAAAAACAACAAGAGACGCACAAAGACAAAACAAACATTCAATAGGAGGAAGATGGAAGTACCGCCTTGGAACGGTCAGTGACAAAAGTCACCGGAGGTTTAAACCGGTTTATGGGCGCCCAACCTCACCCTTATTCCATCCCCATCCTAAAAGACAAACAGTGTAAATAAACGTATCCCCTCTCCGACTAATCTACAACAACCGCGACAGCAAATACAGTGGTAAAGTGCATGTATAACAAAAAAAACATTTAATTGAACATACTGTATCCACCTATCGCTAGTGTACTCAATGATTGAGCTGCAAACAGAGTAACTGTAGAAAAGTAATAAAGGGTACGACAAAAATGAAATAGTACAGATATCCGACGTTCTCCTTCCATTTCTGGATTTAAGAGGTCGCCTTCATAGAGTACTAAACCTTTGTCGGCTAAAGTCTGGCAATTGTTAGTGCATTTCTATTAGCATTTCAAATCAAATGAATATTTGAACGTTATATTTAGACTTGAATTTAGATTATCGAATTATATGTTACCTGCTGTCAGAAGATAACCTTGGCTTCAGTTGTTTGCTTTGTTTTTTAGAACTCTTCACAACAAGCGGTATTCAGCAGGCAGATCGAGAACATTGCAAGTGCATTCCTTTGATTAGTGCACGGACTATTACATATTTTACAAATAAATATATAAAGGCTTTGAACTATGTTTTGCAAATTTAATAAGTATTTATATAGTTGTAACAACTTTCTAATAGACTACACTGAACATATTACTATGGGGGACAATCAATTTCTTTATAAATGGATAAGTATCGATATCCAAGATGGCCGACCAGGTTGTAACTAAATTGAGTTGTTAAAGTTACAGTCACGTATTTGGCTATAAGAAGTGAAACAATCAGTCCCAAAAGTAGCGCCGCCCCGCACAAAAGGGTACGGCAACTATATATCACCATACCTGGAAACAGCACAGCTGCTAGACAGGCAAAGACAGGCACAAAATGACATAACGCACTAAAGACACATATTTATGTTTATGAACTTCACACTTTTCACACATGACAGATGAAAACGATCTAGCGTAAGTAGTTTGAGCTATCATAGTGTTATATTTCGAACTGGAAAGAGTTTCAATTCATTCACTTATAATTGTTCTGCTACTTAGTATTTTAATACTTTGCCTAAATATTACATGATATAATGTGTCAAAAAGTCATGCATTTGCCAATTTATTGCTATATTATTCAAGGAAAATCAGTTCGTATTTTATGTTACAACCATTCATTTTCCTCTTGAGGTTGGCATGGCCAAGACAATATTTATTTGTATAAGCCTCTGACATCAATAGGTTAATCAAACAGCATAAAACTTGCACAAATGGTTCCTTTAGGTCAACACTATTTGTCTATATTCCCTTTAAAGGACCCTGGCACCACTGATTTAACGGCACATGTTCTGCTCTTTTTGCTCATGAAATTATAATAGACCTGATTACAATTTTTATCAATACGAATAGTATTGTGTACGTATGCTGTTATTATAAACAACCAAATAAATATTTCTAACATGAATATTCAGCAGGGATACGGTTAAATGATAATGTATAGTCCATGTATTATTAAACTAATTAATCATGAATCTTTAGTAATGTTACCACACTTTTTTGCAAACATATATTTACAATTCCTAAGAATAGGGACCCTATAGTAATAAGCGAGTGTGCTTCTTTGTTTAGTAATAAGAAGCTCGTTGGGTAGGGTTTACTATGTTTGTACTAATCATTTTCTGCAGTAATAAGTATTGATACAATTGTTTGTTTAACTAACGGTAGGGGCCCAATCAGCATGTTAAAGGTTAAAACAATATCTTATAAAATGCCATATACAGCAAAAACCTCTCTATCACAACCACTGAATTACATATGTTGTGTTAAATGCCAACTAATTAACACAATTTAGTGGCAATTATAGAGAGGTTGTACTGTATAATAATTTCACTGTCGCCATCTCGGCGTATTAGCACACCATTACCTGAGTGTGTATGTCTACTTGTAGTCTATTTGAAGACTACGATAGTGTCCCATATTTCAAGTTATAATGTTACTCCTCAATTTATGCGTTGATATTTAAACTAACTAACTTGTGTCGCCGCATTCTTCATTCTCAGTGTTGTTATACATTCTGATCCTCTGAGGTCACGAACTTTTTGTTCTGAAAATTGAATACCGCTTAAGCCGTTGCTAGGGGTGTGAGCAGTGTTGCACTTTCAATTACTGCTCATGAACAGATTCAATAAAACCAAGTCTGTAACTTTCTTCTTTTGTGTTGCAATTTGTGCTTTCGGGGATCACCTCTCTTCAGAATTTTGCCGTATTGTTTATCCTAATAACATGCCATCACATCGGTATGACTGTTGATAGAGAAGGACGGTACATTCGTACATATACAGTAAAATAACCCACCCTCAACTGGACGTTCAGTTGGTGTAAATTTCGGTCTTGAAGACAGGTAGTAGCTTATTGCATGGTTAAAGACATGCAGAAAGTTCCTCTAACAGCTTTATGCATAACTTTCATTCTGCCTTAAACAGCCACAAACCAAACCGTATCTCAATTCCTCTCTACTAGAATGCCGGTTTAGGGAGGCTTTACTGTTGTTAATGTGCTACGTCTTATCCTAATGTAAATATACTCTAAAAATCGTTAGCATTATACCTTTTGCAAATAAATAATTAAAATCCTTCAGGATAATGGTTTTATATTACGAATAGGCTTTCTACTGGCTTGTTTTAACCACCACCAAAACATCGATAGAAAACAAGCCACACACACACACACACACACACACACGCGAACGAGTACAAAGACACAAAGATACCAGACAAACATGAAAGTAAGGTTGCCAAAGTGAGCACGGCCAGTGGCAAAACCACCACTGGAGTTTTTCGCTTTACGGACTTCCTAACCTCACACTTATCTCAATGTCATCCTAGTTTAACAAACATGAGAAAAGGGTATCACCGCCGGACTTCTTCGCAAATGGAAAACGGTCAACCCAGAACAATATGTAAAACATAGCATAACGTCAACTGTGAAAGTCCGTCAATGATGTACTCAATGCCTTTGCGGAAGTCAGAGGAACTGCATGGAAGCCGTTATAGAGGGCGCGACAGAGAAAAGGCAATACATGAGTCTGTTAAGATCATCCACTTTTTGGGTTTAAAAATATACCATCATAGATTACTACTCTCTCAAGTCGAGATATCATAGTAATGTTTTAAGTCTGCTAGTAATGAGTGTCGTATATATCATTACTTATTGTAATATAATCATAAGACTTAAATTCTTGAATCTGTTATTATATTTTAACTGTTTAAATGATCGATCGCTTGAAATACATGGCAATGAATTCAGTTGCGTAAACGCTATCTAGATGGAAACTATGTGAAAGGTCATTACCATGTCGTCTTTGACGCCAAATGATCAGTTGAATGCGGGTGATATTTTCGATAATCCACTTTCAAATCAAACGATCCTTTGACACGTTTAACCATAGAAGTAAGGGTACCGATCTTTGCAAAGAGAAAATACCCAGATCAAAGGATCCATGTGGAACCATTTGGCCAGGGTCTGCACTGTTTGTCATAATGATCATTTTCGGAAACATAGTGATATGTGGTTTAATCAATATTGAGAAATGCTTTGTCAGTTGCAGTTATAGCAAGTTAACTGTTAACACAGTATCGTATAAAATGCCATGGTTTCACTAGCGCCATCTCGGAAAATTACAATAAGTGTTTGGATAACGTTACCTTTCCTCAAAGGTCCATATTTTAAAACATGACAGAGAATGCTTTTAAGGCAAATGTTGATTTATATGCAAGCTTTTACAGTCACTGAATATGTCATGAAGAAATTCAATCTCTTTTCAACCGCAAAAGTAACATCAGTGTTATTCTTAACAGTGCTTTTGGCATTTAAACAATGCACGTCAGGAAATAAGTAATATTTAAACATTTGCTTACAGAGTATACCCAGATCAGACAACTCATGTAGCAGTTCAGTCTATGCTGTTTTCTTACGAAATAATTTACATGTAGACATTATTCTACAAGTTTGCCAACATTCCCTTGAAGGTTTAATAAGATAAACAATTAGTAGATACTAACATGAATATTGAACAAATGGTTAAAATATGTTGTCCTTAGGGCAATTTGTATAATGATCATGAATCATGAATTTGTTTTTTTTAAAGTGAAAGAAGCAACAAACAACGACTTGTCTCTTCACAATAGAACCTGTCTTAAGCGACCAGACATTCATTGCACATAGGAGTATTAAATACAGGTGGTTTCTTATGTCGCGGGGTAAAGTATCCTTTTCACCAGGATTTATCATATAGCCCATATGTCATATGTAGATCATATATACATATTTCATCACTTTGCCCATCTTTGTATTACCATTGCCCATCCCGCCAGATCCGCATCTGGTCATTTCATTATATCGTCTAATCAACTCATCTAACCTTTCATCTTTGTGTTTCTTTACCGCCACTGTATTAGAATATCCCCACTTTAACATTAGATTGAATGAATGGTTTCGCATGGTTTCGTCTCTCTGAGAGAATGTGACCTAAAGAGCACCTTGCAATACATACAGGTAATTACAGTGAATAATTTGGTTAGATAAACTAATTTTAACCATTGTTTTATTCATAACATTTCATATTTTTGTTGTATATAGATATATTTTCATGTTACGTGTCTATGCACTTTGACATTAGATTGAATAAGTGGTTGGCCCTTTGTTCTATCTCACTGAGAGAGTGTCCTAAAGAGCGCATTGTAACAGTCGCAAATGATTAAGGTTGATTACTAGTAATTCAAACGGTTAGTATATAGGGACAGATTAGATAGCAAAGTGAAACTATAGTGGTACATATTTTGTACTCTGCTATTCAACGGTACGGTGACAGTCATCTGTTAACAGTGATCGATCTATTGTATCGTCAGAAAATAAACCGATTTTTCAAATTCTCTTGGTTGAGTACCAAATACAGATTGTATGGCAGCTGTCTGTGATATTTGCCGTTTCGCGTATTTACCAGTTATCGACCCAAAAGTTTTATATTGTATGTTAGTGGTTAATTTGAAAGTTTGACAAATCAGTTATTGGCTTTCCCTCAGAAAAGTACTTGTAATTTACACTGTTTCCCTGATCATAAATCAGTCCTATGGAAATAGTGTCTAAATCTTGGGTTACACAGTCACATAATTGACTGTTAGTCTATTTTGAACACATGTTGGGCAAAGTCTCCACATCCTGCACAATAAGTGATGATGATGAAACGGGTGACATCAGGGACGTGCAAGAAGAGGCGTTAGCATACTATACTGCACAGATGCAAAACGCTAGAAAATATAGAATAGTGCCTGTTGATACAGGTCCAGATGAGTGTTTAGGTCTCGATGAAGATGATCAGGATTCCCTACTTAGGAGCGATTCCCTAGCTCCCTATCCAGCTTACACTTCCACTCCAGCTAGGACGCCATATATGGTTGCAGCCTTTTCCCCAATGCGTCGTGTCCCTAGGATCTCAAACTTTTCAGGTGAAGGACAGAAAAGGGAAGTAGTGTGTGATGTTTGGAAGTATGACAGCAAAATTCTCATGCGCAGTTTCATGTATCTAGAACAAGTGATTCTGGGAGATATAAGAAACAGTCTGACGTGTAAAGCAAGGACTGCGCTCATGGTGAATGTGCTTCATCTGATCACATTTTGCTGGAAATGGGGTCATCTTTGGTCAAGTCTCCACAGGTGAAACCCTGAAGGAAAACTTTTATTTGTTTTGTCTTTGTGCGTCTCTTGATGTTATTATCATTTGCTGTTTCCTTGTGTTGCTGTTCGGGCGGCTGTTTGTTCTGTATGTGGTGTTTCCTGTATGGCTCAATTTTTGTACTTTTAATCTGCCAGCCAAGAGCCTCGTCAGACTGTGGCAGACTTAAGCATCAGGCTTAAAATCTTACAGGGGAGTTTTAATGTTGAGCGTGCCTTCTCAGCTAAGAATGCGATGCTCAGGAACCAGTTCTGATCAGGTATAAAGTGAAAAGAGCTCAGTAATGAAATGCTGTTCAATACAAGTTCGAGACCATAAAGAGTTTCGCTCTTGTCAGGAAGGAGATTCATAAGATTGAGCAAGAGTTTGAGGTAGGCCCAGTCACAAGCAAACCCTTGGCAAAGTAATGCAGACAGGTTTCTGAGTTACTTTTGGCATGCATTAAGCTGCAAACCCATGCAGTGTATACTAAGTAATTGAAGGCCAATTAAGTACACGGGGTCGCTAAGAAGTGATAGACTAGGTATAGCTATATGTATATAAGATCGCTCTAACCTAACCTAGGTACAATCAATGTAAGTAATTGTAAGCCAAATCATTTAAGTGTTTGTGTGGCTGCCGTAAAAAGTCGCCCCGTACTTCAGTCTCAGTGTTGTTATAATTTTTGGTCATTCGGGATCATTAGTTTTGATGCTATTTGTTTTGAAAATTGAATACCAGCCGGTGCTAGGCGGTGTGAGTAGTGTTGGACTTTGAATAACTGCTCATGAACAGACTCGAGAAAACCGAGACTGCATTTTTTCTCTGTTTGCATTGCTGATTTTGCTTTCGAAGGATCTCCTACTTTCAGAATTTATTTACAATAAGTACAACAAATATAAGTATGTACGCAAAAGCAGCTTTATTTAAGTTTGAACACGCTACGTATATATAAAGTTATGTAACAGGATGCTAAGCCACGCTGTGTTGACTAATATTAGCGTCAGTTCCACTATGTCATTCTTTGAAACATATGAACCGAATAACTAATACTTAAGATACCGGTTAAATACCGAGTGGCTGCACAACCGGTACGAATGCAAACTCTTCACAGATGTGCTGATATTACGAACCATTGCGCGTAAATATTGTGAATTTAAATCATACAGTTGCAAAAAAACAATTGTTTTTCACATAAATGCAGCTGACCAAGGTTGTTCCTAATTCTATTAAAACGGTATGTATTTAGTTCTCATCTCCTTCATGTTTAAAGGCAATACTGTTAGACATACACGAGCTTGTGTGTCTCAAGTAGCTCTCTAATGGTAGCATGCCAGCTGCATCCTCATTTCTAAACATATTCAGAGGCATTGGTTGACTCGTTTTGCTACCAAATACGTTTTGTCTGCAAACAATTTCACCCTCATTCAACTTCTAGTTGATATCCATTCAGTGTCTAGTCTCCCATATAAGTTCTGTGTCAAGCAATTTAGTTCCTAATGAGATTGCTGAGTTACTCGGCTTCTCATCTAGATATAAACTGTTTGCAAAGGTAGCCACAGAAAGTGACCCTGTCTGGCCTTGCTGCAATGGGCCAATGCCCGTTGCAGCAAGGCCAGACAGAGCCGCTTTCTGACGACTTCAGTGGACATCAGCATAACCTTTACTGTCAACAGTGCATTGACAAAATAGTAAAACATTCCTATGTATATTGTAAATTGTAAAATAAGTTCAGTTCTGTGTATATATAATTTGAACATAATGAGTTGTGCTCTACGAGTCCAGTCAGCAACCATATAGTTATATTCGGTAAACAGTGCAGATGGACTAAATACCCAATAAACAGGAATTTGATAAAACAGAATCTACATCTTATTAGACAGGCGGCTGTTTAATGTCCGGCGAAAGTCATACAGAAAGCTCCTTTTGGGAAATATCTGCGTGCCTTTCACCCTACATTACGTTTCCACCTGTCATATAGACCGGCATTGAATTTGTGTCAGGTTAAGAGGGTTTTACCAATCACCGGGTCTTACTATTCACAACTTACATATCCTTGAATTACGTTTACGTATAACACGTTTGAAATGGCTAAAATGTAGTATGGGGTACGTATTAAGTTTTGTATATTCAGTGTTACGTCTGGACTTTCTGATATCAATAATCTGGGAATATTTGGATATTAGGTTCGAATCCTTTAGTTTGTTATACCCATCATTATTGTAACGTATATTTGAATGGCGACTTCTTTTATTTTTTGTTTCAATTACACTTTAGAAAATCCAAGGTATTGGTCTTGAAATTCAGCAAATGTACGAAAGATTATGACTAGTCATGGAGGTAAAAAAATACAAGATCAAACCTAAATGACAAGAACAATTCAGACAAGATAAATTATAAATGAAGAGCATGTAGCAGATTACCTTCACTATAACTGAATTTCAAATAGTGACAGTCAATGAGCCCGTTCTGTGCTTCATTAGGTCAGTATTCACCCCATGTATGAAATAAACTTAAGATATGCTATCATGTAATCCAAAATAACTGTGTATCGGTGAGTTAATTACGTGTTTGAAAGTGTCCATATTTCAATTACGACATAAGAACCTGTAATATTACACAAATGGGTAACTGTGATACTGACAAAACTAATAAAGCATGAAAGAGTTATATTATATACTACACTCTATTTCGAATGTTCGATATAGTTCATTTTCATGGAAACACATTTTCATCATTTGAAAATGACAATCTGACATAAAATGGACATACTCCTTTATCCATATATATATGCATATATAGTAAAGTGTTTTGGATCGCATGATTTATTAACATAGGCGACTTTAAAAAGCTGACCGAAGGGCTAAATCAATGCAGAATATTCCTGTAGGTTATTTCTGCATAATTACAGTGCACCCTCCCTACAACAACCCTCTCAATAACGAGTCCCTCCTTACAACAACGCATGTCACTGTTTCCGAAACAACAAGGCTCCAGACACAACTTTTTTCCATCGTATTTTCTTTATGCCTCACGTTATATTTTTGTTACATGCATTCAGCCATAAAATCAAAGAGAATAATGTTGATCGAGCGTCATGGGTTGTTATTTAAAATGTCATGACGCCATATGTTGTGACCACTCTTTAGAATCGTCACTTTGTGACGATTCTAAAGAGTGGTCACAACATAGGGTTTGATGGAGGCATAACGATTTTAATTCTCTAAATACACCTTATCTAGGGATCTGCAAACAAGCTAATTATGTTTGATTTTCCCTCCCTATAACAACTCCCTCTGAACAACACATACATTCTTCGTATCCCAAAGGGTGTCGTTGTAGAGAGGGAACACTGTATTGTCCTATGTTGAACTACTAACTATTTAAACACTTCGCGGTTCTTTATATTTCTCATAGACATACTATAAAAAGTTTGGATCCAGATAAGAAGTTGATTCAAGAAGAATTTCGTAACTTTAATCGTACGACATAAATGAAACAATAAAACAGACGTTTTACCAGACAGAGTTTTGAAATATATAGCATAAGAATACTTTTATACATTTTGTGGTGTGCGGTGGACTAGTGGTACCGCGCTTGACTATCAGTCCGGAGGTCCGGGGTTCGAATCCAGGTCCCTCCCGGAAATGTCAGAGACGCTTTTCAGTGTCTCCCATCCGCACCTCCTCTCCACCCAGGGGTTAAATGGGTATCTGTGGGGTCACTAGCCGGTACTGCGGCTGCATGATTGCGCCATATGTTAGCAGTGCTCAATATTGTAGGAGAATGACTAAATGGCCAGGGGTGTAAATGTACAGTCGGCTGAGCGGTAATTCGGACTGTAAGTAGACTGTAACTAGGTACTTTACTTTTTTTACTTTTACATTAGTATAAATTACCAGTCCTCATTGGTAATCATATAAACATCATTGGTATCATATTCTTGTTTCCGCTTTCCATCATTTGTTTAAAGACATGGATTATAGTTATGTATTGCTAGTGTTTGCGAACTGAAGTAAAAACATGTCTCTCCATGAATGGTGAATGGTAAAATCATTTTAGTTTTAATCAAATGAAGAAACCGAGCGTCGAAATTATTTGATATTCCTGTAATGTTTACAATAAAATGTTCATTTTTGCAGGCGCCAATTTTCTAAGCAACTAACTGTTGATACAAAAAATGTTGTTCCCAGATGGAAATGGCCAAAGGCTATAACGCGTGGAAGCTACAAACCGTGGATTTAACTAAAAACACCAAGGCAATATGAAAACATTACTTCCCTCAAGGGATAATGAAATGCAAAAATGTTAGATCTTTATGAATTTGACTATTGCCAGACAGTTTTTAGACAAGCCAGTCTATTTCCGTTTTCATTATTAAGGCCGTGTTAGTAGACTAAAAGTACGTCTGGCAAACATGACTTGTTCCATGGTGGGGACAATGAACATATAGTATCCCTTTTCCGCCCTGGCCAACGTCATGTTATTCCGAACAAGTTTGTCATGCGTGTATCTAAATGTAGAACTGGGTCCAATGTTATTCTGATTTTGAGACGGAGATCATTCTGAAGCAAGCTCAGAATCTGACCAATCAGAAGCTTGAGAACAATTTCAGACTCAATCAAAATGTTTTATAATCTCAGGGACTGGTCATGAACCTATGCACAACTGGGTTTTTATTGAATATACCAAGTCATTGCGGAATTATATCCTTTGTTTTACTGACTTTTTGTGATTTTCTACAAGTATTTGAGCTACAGCCATAACATCTTACTGATATATTTTGAGATATAATCATGTGACTTAACGGGATCATTTATATGTATATGAGGTGGTGAAGTTGGAATCGTGTGATTAGGGTCCAAATAGTTTGGCAAAGTCATGCTCCTTGTTTTAGTGAATGTTGGCGAGTTTCAGTTTGTTTTTTCCAGACATGAAACATTACAGGAATGCTTATCAACTTGTGTCAGAAGGAAATATTTGTTGTATAACTAATTAGTTTTCCAATTATTGTCAATCACAATTTTATTAAGTTACAACCGAGAGGAAACATTACATCGATGTTATCAACATATTTTATTATGCGCGGTAAGTTTAATACAGTTTCGTTCAGTATGGCTGGAATTATGACAAAAGGATATCAAAATACTTTTCATTAATATCTTACTGATTACCTTTATCTATCGTTATCTTGCAAATCAGAAAGAGGAGACATCAATGTCCTGTGGATACATACCTGGTTATATCTACAGTCCGATGCTTTAATCCATTCCCTCCAAGACTATTTTAGATCCAATCTCTTTGAATGAATCAACCGAAATGGAGCTTTACTAGAGAAAAGACAATTGTAAGAATTATCTACTTTAGAAACCATTGCAAATGCTCTATTTATCACAATATTTTCAATGAAGAAAATATTCCAAAACAGGGAATTAATATAATACATAAATACTTGAATTGCTCTGATCTAATAATTATTTCGACCACTAAGGGCCTTTTCAAAGATTGCCATCTAAGGGCCTTTTTCAAAGATTGCCATGACGTCATCAAAATGACGTCATCAAATGACGTCATAGGTGCAACGACGTCATACATGCATTAGCGCATTATCCTCCTTGATGTTACAGCCAAATGGTCTGTAAGTTCTCAGCCTCCATATCCAATCAGTTTCATGGATTTGCCTTTCAATTCTACATGCATGGAACATCCGTTTCAAAACTACAAATCTCACATCATCACTGCTATGACCACCGACTCCAAAAATGTCTGTTTATTGACTTCTCTCTCTCATGCCTCACATCACTCAAATTTTCTTTCATTCTCTCCCGAAAGTCTCTCTCAGTCTCGCCAACATACACCATTATATCGCATTTACTGCATTTAATTGCATATACTATATTTCGTTCTCCACCGTTAATATTAGTAGACACATTGTAAAATGATTGCCTATTTGTGTCACTAATTCTTGACATTTCAAGAATACTGCAAGTAGCACAACCCTGTGA
This sequence comes from Azorinus chamasolen, assembly GCA_963576725.1. Taxonomy (NCBI): domain Eukaryota; kingdom Metazoa; phylum Mollusca; class Bivalvia; order Cardiida; family Solecurtidae; genus Azorinus; species Azorinus chamasolen. Next base: position 10,105,303 of record OY755252.1, read on the forward strand.
ACAAACTGTATTGCTTGGTCTAACAATCCGGTTAGTTTTGAATGCACCAGTGTGTCACATAGATTTTTATCACGCCAGAATGCTACCATTGACAGTTGTTGAAATACTTCTTTAAGGCGGTCGGATTGGTGCAAAAAATTGAATTTGTTTACAATGTCTTGTATATTATAACTTTAGTTAAAATAGACAATGGCCATCTATATATACATATATTTATGTTTAGCCTACAGACAACTGCCAATTGTAGCATTCACGCCCCTAGCAGCGGACGTAATTCCAAACAGATAACACGTCATATTATAGAAATTATTGTTGAACTACATCAACATCCAGAATGACCCACGTTTCCTGTTGCAGTAGTCGAACAGGTTTATAAGGCTATTGCAGATTATTCAAATTTCAGGCAGGTCACGGTTTATTTTACAGTAAAATGTCAAAGTATCGCCTTGGGTCTCTCAAACATTGATAATCATTACTCTTACAAAAGCCTTCTGGGAATGCTGAAACGAAAATTGTCTCTGAAATTTAATCACATAAAATGGCTGACTATTTGAACAATTTATAGAACAGTGTTTAAACATCATTTATGAACACCCTTGGCTTTGAATGATTAATTAGCTATGTATTTAATTGGAACGATGAAGACAATATGTGTAGTGTAGGAAACACAATTATTTGCATTACTTCTTGTATTAACATCGTTAGTATAGATATTGTTTTTTTTTCTATCATTTTAGTCATGATTGATATATTATATCGACTATAACCCGAGGTCCGATGTATCAGTGCTTTACGCTGGGAATCTAAAAGAACCAGAGAACCTCTGTCCATAATAAGAGTAGGGCATCGCGCCTGGGTTTCTCTGTATCACCTCCCTCTCTCTCTGTGCGTCTAATTAGTTCAAAGTGAGCAGAAACTGACGTTAATCAGCAAAACGAAAGAGACAAACAAATGAAATGAGTGTATTTTGGCTAAGGATATAATACACAGTGTTGATACCACCTTTTGACAATGTGCAAAACTACCGTCTGCTGACCTTTACAAACGAATATTGTCTGTACATAAGTAGAGTATATAGGTATTAGCCCTTTTACCGCCAATGTCGCGTAAATGCACCACGACAAATAGTGCAGTCCCAGATCAGACGCCGACTTTTCAAGGCGGCGTCTGATCAGGGACTTCACTTTTTGTCTCAATCTCTATTTCTATTTATCATGCAACGTCACGAAATACAGTCACTTCCTACTAGCATAATATTTTCCACGGCGACGCTGTATTTTGTGAGGTATAGTGCATGTGTACTGACCCCACTGGAATGCAAGTTTTGTTCAACCAATAGGAGGAAAACAGAAGGAGGAAAAAGGCATTATTAAACATAAACATCAAATTAACATATTTGCTCACCTTTGTCTTAACCATTTATCCATATAAAAGGATTAAATCAAGTGTTTTATGTTGTAAAAGTCGATGACGTCACTGCATGCCAACATGACGTCACGTAATACGTACTTGCATGTATTTTCATTCAGGGGACGAAACCGCTTTAGCAATCTTTCTTTTTCTTCATTTTCTCCTTTTTTCTTGGAGTTGCATGATAAAAGAATTACTATGCTAGTAGGTTGGAAGTTCAGCTGTATTTTGGCTCGTCAGAAAAGTAGTTAAATGCTCGCCAAGGCTCGCATTTAACAACTTTTCTAACTCACCAAAATACAGCTGAACTTCCAACCTACTAGCATAGTAATTCTTATATATGTGTTTTATTCCTTTGAAATTTGCATTTATTTATCTCATTTCCCTATTGGAGCGAATTATTGAAACACAATTGGAATGCAGACGACAATTATAAATTGGCGCCGAAATGGTTAAGGACAGAATGAAGCGATTGTAGATCTGGCTGAAGTGAGGCTGGAGAATAACCGTATTGATGGTTCCAACCCAACAAAGACACGTGTCAGTAAAGCCAAAAAGGATCAGTTCTGTGTGTGGCATATATGTATTTCATGTGTGTATGAGCGCTCTTCATGTGATTCGGTGCTTGTAATAGTTCCTTTACGCTCAACATCCCTTAGCGCTATATGACGTTTTCAGTGTCCCAGAGCCCTAGACACAGCCCAACCGATATATACTTTTCAGCAAGCAATGAACAGTTACTTTCAAGTTGTGTCATTGTATATGTGTTTGAGCGGACGTAGATTATTTACTCTCCTGGGATTGCAATGGTCTTTCGTTTGACGTCTCCTACCTGACATCCTTTCGGTGTTTAGAAACAATCTTTGTACAAATCCTGATAACATGAGATCCTTCGAAATAAAAAAACAGCAATAGGAAAGGAGAAAATCGCAGACCTGGTCTTATTGAGTCTGTTCATGAGCAGTAATTAAAGGTGCAACATTGCTCACGCCTTCTTGCACCAGCTTAAGCGGTATGCAGTTTTCAAAACTTAATGCACTGAAAATGATGATCCAGAAGGACCAGAATAAATAACAACACTGAGAATGAAGTACGGGGCGACTGTTTACGGCCGCCACACAATCACTTAACATCTGTTATTGTGAAGTGCATACCTCCTGATAAGATGAGATCCTTCCAAAGCAGAACCAGCAATACGAAATGAGAAGATTGCAAATTCGGTTTTATTGAATCTGTTCATGAGCAGTAAACACTCCTTACGCCCCTAGCCCCGGCTTAAACGATATTCAAATGTTCAAAACTTAAAGCATTGAAATTAATGATCACGAAAGACCAGAATATTAAACGTCTTGATGGACGTTTAATAAAAACAATAGAATGACACTTTTCAGTAAAGCGAAAAATGACCAGTTCTGTGTGCGGCATGTATGTGTGTGATTTGTGTATGAGCTATTCAGTTGCTGTGAAAATGAATTTTCTTTTATCACAATCGGGTTCAATATTGACAGTATCACTCTGTATTTGGGTTATAGTGAGTATCGGCAGCTTATGTGATATTTCAGAGACAATTACATTTCCGCATTCTCAAAAGGCCCTTATGAGGAAAATGATTAGCTGCGGTTAGAAACCTGAGGGTAATACTCTCACATGTTCCAGTAAAGGCAAAACGTGACTGGTCTGAAACAACTTGACTCTTATCCTCAACATGTTGTGACATTCACAACTGTTTACTTCAGATTCGTTCAAATTATTTATTGCGTGTCAAACAGATTGGATCTACATGATGTTTTGGTTTCTCTTTATGATAGGAGCCGTTTGCATATGCAAACTTTCTGAAAGTAGGAACACTGTATAAGTACTATGCTTATGTGGCAAAACGTACCTAGCCGCAGTGGCTGTTGAGATGCGGAGTTGCTTGGCACATCATCTGAATCGAAGCAAATGCTACTAAAGTTGCGAATAGTTGACTAAGGGATACCGGCGTATAATTCTTCCGGGAATGTGGACGTGTGTACATGCCCATTATCATCTAGTTAAATAAATACGCCCTGCAGTGTGATTGAACATGAACCGTCCAACATCGCATTTAAGTTGCGTGCAGCTGTCAGTGTGATATTATTAATAATGTGCATTTCCTTTTTGCTCTGGAAAGATGATGGCCATTAGTGATATTCATGATAACACGATGCAACATTGTTTGTGATACAAACCTGTTAACACTTTCCCTGTTCTATGTTTATTCACAATTTCAATACCTACTAAATATACGTGGACAAAATAGTTATAACGAAATTTGTAAATAAAGATTACTAGCCACAGTAAAGAAACATATCTACCAAAAGAAACACATCTACCAAATTCCATTTGCAAACAAAGTAGATCCCAACCTATAGGAGCTGTCTAATCTGGATTTACTCTGTTTGCAAATGCGTGAAAACACGTTTATATGACGGAAAGGGTTAAGCTAATTATTTGTCATTCTAAAATTTCTATCTCGCATATCTGTCGTCAACTTCATCCTTAGAATTGCCCTTGTGGCGTATATAACAAGTCGTCTTTCTTTAATAAAACAATCCTTTCCGCAGAAACCACGAGACCAACGCTTAAAAGAAAGTTTAATGATGTTTATAATGGTGTATCCGTTGTACTATGAAAATATGATTTTATTATGTTATAATTTAGATATGAGCATAGGATCTACTAGCAAATGAATGTTATGTATGCGCCTTCTCTTTGCCTAGAAATAACATACCACCCACGATGCGGTGATACGGTGCGAGGGCTATTTCATATCACATATATACATACAGGTCGCCAATAAAAACATTTACAAGCAGGTGCGGATCCAGGATTTCAGATTAGGGGGTAGAAACATTTTTGGAGTGGGGGTGATTTTTATGTTTGATGACATAAATAAATAGTGTGTTTATAATACATGTTGAAAACGAGCTGTGTTAAAGGCAGGTGCCTGCTTAAAGCAATGTAAAAGAAAAGCAGTTTCATCTTGCTTTAAGCAGTCACCTGCTCTAAATACCAACTAATTAACACAATTTAGTGGTCGTTATAGAGAGGTTTTACTGTATATATATATCTAAAATATCACTAATTTTAGGGGGTGTACGCCGGCTCCGCCACATTTAATCTCGCGCCTGACAAATGTTCCTTTCAATATGAGTAACTTAACTTTATATCAAGCGGACGTTGCAAATCGCACACTATAAAAGAGAAAGCAATATGACATTTATTCTTAATCTTCGCACGTATAACGCATGCATTTGAATTGAGTTCTCCAAATGAGCGTTTAAGCTTTCTAAATTGAATGTATGAAAACAACCGGATTGCTCTTTTTGTTCGTAGCTAGATTCTATACAACAACTTTACCTGGAAAATACCACGCGAATTAGGCTAATCCGTATCAGGGGAAAATGAACACTGATAGCTTAATTGCAGATCTTGAAAATAACATATTTTGATATTTACTCTAATACAAAAAATTCAGTATAAGCATTACGCACTTACCCTTCTCGTAAACAATTTAGATAATGAGCTATTCATGGGCTCAGTTTGCGTGATTATAGTAGAGACGTAATTATAAAACCGTATCCGGTTATGGAGATCTTTTTCCGACGTACTTTATGAGAAATAAGACTCACGCCTTAAGCATGAATACACAATGAGCTGTTCTCTCAGAACGAAAGTAATTGACCCGATTCAAACGAATGATATTCGCCCATTCATTATCAGTTGATGTGACTTTGCCCGACATTGTCGAAATCTATATTGACTGAATGACCGCTTACGAACGGTTAGGCAAGGCAAACTAATGCTATTTGCAATATTTTCATTGGACTTTTGTTATAGGTGTAGTTATATGAATATTCTGAAAATGGGTGATCCTACAAAAGCAAAAGTAGAAATGCAAAAAGAGAAAATTGCAGACTCGGTTTTATTGAGTCTGTTCATGAGTAGTAATTAAAAGTGCAGCACTACTCACGCCATCACTAGCTCCGGCTTAAGCAGTATTCAATTTTCAAAACTAATAACATCCAAACTAAAGATCTCAAAGGACCAGAACATATAACAACACTGAGAACGAAGTACGGGGAAACAAATAAAGGAGATCCGACTATATAGAATTTCAGAGTGGCTTAATCTACTAATTAGTTTTGCGGAATAATTGCTGCTTCAATGGTTACTGATTCATGTAATAGTAAATTGAGATGGAACCAATATATTATAATTTTTCATATTCTATATTTTCGTTGTACCGCATTTATTTGCTGTTAGTTTGATGACAGTAAAACGTTAACACAAGAACAAAGCCCTGGTAATATTGAATATCATTTCAATTTCAAAAACCTCATTAGCTTTAAGACATGTTTATTATTAGTAGCATTCTCATGGTTGTATTTCACTCCGTCAACAGATGTAACCCTTCCCTTCATGTGAACGTGGTTTCATGCATTGCAAATAGAGAACCAGATCAGGCGGCTCCTATAGGAGTCGTCTGATCGGGGTCTACTCTGTTTGCTTATTGAATGATATATATTTACAGTCGGGTCTGGCACCAGATTTTGTCTATAGTTCCTGCCAAAGTTACAAAACTACTGTCATATACCATTAAAATGCATTAAAATGTTCATGATGTCATTATTTCTTACAGGAATGTGAAACAGGGAAAGGGTTAAACTAAACACGGTGTATTACTTATAAAGCTGCGTGTAAAGCTGCGTGTAAAACTTTCATTATTATTAACATGTTATAAATAAATAAAGACAAGGGACTCCTTCCTTCTTTTATCTTATATGCGCGCCTTTTCAACCAACGTAGACCAATATCTGATAACTCCTATAGGAACATTCTAATCAAGATGGTTCTGTATACTTTGACATTATATAAGACCAGGCACAGTCAGATTCTGCCTATACCAATCTGGCTTGTGTACACATGACATTATAACGATTAAACCATTTGCTCACAGTGGATTCATTCATGCTTATATACTGGACTAGTCAATTGTTTATCTAAGGAATGTCGGGTCTATATTTTCATTTTTGCTTTGTTTGATATTGAATTTCCGCATTATGCGGCGTCTGATCAGAGTCTACACTGTTTCTCTACGTCCCATATATGGGATCACTGGCGCAAATGGGTTCAGCCATATATATAGTTTAACACGGTCAATTAATTAACCATGTATCCTTTTGCAAACAGCATCTCAGCTACAATCTTGATGTACATTGTTTTAATTGTTGAATCACTCAACATAGTTTGCAAAATTATTTCTTAAATGTCAAAGGCCGAATGATTCTGTGCCCCATTTGGGCACCATACATTTCAGCACACGCTGATGACATAATTTGTAATATCATTTCCAAAATATCGTATGAATGACCTTTCTCTATTGACTCCGACCACAACCGCTGACAATGTCACTATGCTAACGGAGGACATGTAATTTGTGGTCAAACTGTACGTACATTCACAACAAATATTATTAACTCTTCCGCCATCAAAATCGCCAGAAAGCCATAGGCGAAACTGTTACTACATTTGTAGACATATATGATCCAGATAATTAGTTTGGATATACAGTAAAACCTCTCTATAACGACCACTAAATTACATCAAGTATTTTGTGTTAAAGGCATGTGGATGCTTAAAGCAAGGTGAAAGTAAAACAGAACGCTCCTATAGGAGCGTTCTGTTTCACTTTCACCTTGCTTTAAGCAACCACCTGCCCAAAATACCAATTAATTAACATAATTTAGTGGTCGTTATAGAGAGGTTTTACTGTAGATAAATTGCCAAGTAAATTGGTTTCTTATCAGGAGATAAACTGTGTGACATACCACTTATGTTTTCAGACTAAATATAAGGCGAATACGTTCCAAACCTAAACACAGACGACACATGTTGGCAGACGAAACATATCTCGACGACCGACTCATTGGCGCTCAGAGCTTTCATACATTACCCAATATCTAATCTGAACAATTTCTTAAGATTATAGTTTAATGTATAAAGTAATGCTGAAAACTCCTGTAGGAGCTCCAAGCATCACTTTAGACCAATATTAAGCTGTCATACGTATGTGTTCCTAGATATGCGCAGTGATACGTTTTAGAGCCGTTGTGTATTGTAAACATTGGATCGAAATTTTAGTTTGAGTTATCTCTAAATCCGAGTTATCCGAGTTCGAGATATCGAAAATCCACTGTATGTTCACACAATATGACCAAGCATAAGTATAAAGTGCAATTCAATCATGTAAAATCGTGGGTGATATTCCCGTATTGAAAACAGGACATTAATAAACCTATTGAAATGCATAAAATGGATTTGCATAGACATTGTCTATTATTTTGAATACCAACAGATGCTACTATATTTTAATGTTAACCCCTAAAGTGCTATTACCGAGTATATTCGCCATTTGCAAACAGTGCAGACCCAGATCATAAACATCCTGATGGAGCCCTTTGCTCACGGCTTGCACTGCCATTCATAAAACCAGTAAAAGCTATAACGACCACAAAATAAATTATTACATCAAGTATTTTGTGTTGAAGCCAGGTGACTGCTTAAAGCAAGGTGAAAGTTGAACAGAACGCCCCTATAGGATCATTCTGTCTTAACTTTCAGCTAACCTTGCTTTAAGCAGCCACCTACCCTAAATACCAACTAATTAACACAAATTAGTGGCCGTTATAGAGGTTTTACTGTATTGTACTATGATACATTTTGATATTGTTTGTTTCATCAATATTCAGAATGGAAGATGACAGTTTTAATTATTCACCAGGTTATGGGTTAAATATGTACTCATAATTATATTAGATTCTTACCAGTTATGGTTTACTTGAATTTTGTTTTTCACAATAGGACTCGATCAAAACAGCTGCAGCATATGATGACATTGTACATTATTATCTAAATACAAATCCCTTTGGAGTTTGAAATTTAATTTTGGTAAAGGCAATTTCAACATTTCAAGGAAATTCGTGACATAATAGCTAGACACTAAATCTAAATTGTCTTTCCAGTAAGAGTAAGTACACTACACCTTGAAGAAAATAATGGTACAGGCCTTTGTTTTAAAGTTTTAACTTTACCCCGCTGTAACACATAATGTCTGCTCCAATTTGACAATTTCCGAATCGATCAACGAATTGGGGAACGAATGACCGTGTGGTATTTACAGTTGAACTTCGATAAGTCTAACTTCAAGGGATCGTACAAATTAGTTCGAGATAGTAGAAGTTCGAGGCATCCAATTTCTAATCTGAACGATTGATCAAGAACACAGCTTAATACAGGTCTAAAGTAATGCTGAAATCTCCTGTAGGTCTGCATTAAGCTGCCACATGTGTTTGTAGATATCTGTAGCGATCTGTAGCACCCCTACTTGTATACTCATGATACGCATATACAATTCATATAAAACTCTCTTGCAAGCTAAACACCGATAGCAAAGATACGCCTAAACAAAAACCTAAAAACAACATTCAATATGTGACTTTATAATTTATTCAAGAGTATGACAAGACATAACATCACAAAACGTTTTACCGAAGAGCTTATATCGGCTGGACTGAATATAGGGCACTGCAATACTTGATGATATAGTGTTTGACTTGAAGGGGCACGCACTTCGATACTTACAATATCACCTATCTCCAATGATATTGAGCGTAAAGAAACTCAGCCGATATCAAGTTACAGCGATAGAAGAGTACATATCACACATACACATTCATAAGTAAAAACGTATGAAAGATGCACGATACAAACTCAAGCTTATCATGAAGACAGGAGTCTCGCCTTGGAACGGCCAAAGGTAGCTGTACCACTGGGGGTTTAAACCATAGTTAGGGGACGCGTCCAATCACACAATCATCTCATTTATACCCAATCAGACTGACAGTGTGAATAAATTGACAACTGACACAGCAGTGTACGATATTCATGTTAAATAAGAATCATAAAGAAAAAGAGATTTGTTAAACGCATGATCTTTAATCAAACCATACAATCCTAGCATGTACCTTCAAGGGGCCGTCACACCATGACGTTCTGTCAACGTTCTCTGAACATTTTAATCGTGCAATTATTGAGCGTTCTAGAGTGAGGAAGACACATCTGGAGTGTGATAAACGTGTACCTAACGTATGACTAGCGTGTGTCTTACGCGCGAGAAGCGTGTAACAGCGACCAAGTAAGATACCCCTGAAAACCATTAGCGTGTGCTGATGTGCCACTGGCGCGCAACGATCGATTTGTGAACGTTATACGAGCGTGTTGAGCGTGTGACTAACGTGTGAATAACGACAAAATAGCGTTTTGACGTTAGTTTGATTTTGTCACACGCTGCGTGCGCTAGGGGACCGTTCAGCGGTCGTTGACAGGTCACGAGTGAGTTGTTCACTGCAAAGCAAACGATTAGTAACAACCAAGTAACGCTAGAGTAACGACTGACTAACGATATCCGAACGCGTACAACGCTCATCGAACGTTAGTAAAACGTTCCATGAACGTTCTTAAACGTTATTCAGCGTTTAAAATCAAACGTTGAATAACGCTGGTCTCAGTGAGAACTTTTGTGCATGTTCAAAACTTTTTTCGGGACCAGCGATCTCCGCCGATTCCCGGCGATCACCGACGCTCACTTGTGTTCACAAGCGTTCACACAACGCTCTTCTGGCGCTATCCCAGCGACCATGGGCGACTAGAAACGTTTACTCAAACGCCAGAGAACGCTGACCAGAACGTCATAGTGTGACGGGCCCATAAGCAAACCAATGTATGTAACTCTGAAAACAGTCACTCTTGTACTCGATGACTTGTATGAATCAAGATCACCCGAGTAGGTGATTGCCTAGCTGAGCGTAAATTTACCAAGTCATTTGACCTTGACCTTGGGCTTGCTGGAAGCATGGGCTGGATGCATTATAAAAGTATGGATGGTGTTTAATGTCTATATGCATTTCCACGCCAAAAGCTATATCAGTTACTGAGATATAAGACGATGAACAAACTGTGACAGCCAACTTCCTTAGTCATTTGACAGTGACATTGGGCTTTCGGGAAGCATGGGTTGGATGTGCAATGAAAGTATAGATATTATTTAATGTGTATATGCAATTCTATGCGAATAGCTACAGTGGTTAGGGAGATATAAGACAATGAAAATACTGAGACAACTGCACCTAAAATTTCCAAGTAATTCCTAATTCATTTGACCTTGACATTTGGCTTACGGGCAGCATGGGTTGGGTGTGCAATGAAAGTATCGATGGTATTTAATGTGCATATGCAATTCCATGCGAATAGCTACAGTGGTTAGGGAGAAACAAGACAATGACTAAACTGTGACAACCAACTGCACGTAACATTTCCAAGTCATTTGATATTGGGCTTGTGGGCAGCATGGGCTGGATGCGCTATGAAAGTATGGATGGTGTTTAATGTGTATATGCAATTCCATGGCATTAGCTACAGTGGTTAGGGAGATATAAGACAACGAAAAACTGTGACAACCAACTGCATGTAAATGTGACAACCAACTGCACGTAAACTTTCCAAGTCATTTGACCTTGACCATGGGCTTGCGGGCAGCATGGGTGGGGTGCCAAATGGTAGCACAGATGATAATTGATGTGTATGTGATGTTTCATGTGTATAAGTGTAGAAATTACTGACATATAATACTGTATAGCAAAGCGTGACGCACAGACATACAGACAGACGGACGGACGGACAGACATACAGACGGACAGACAGACAGGTGCAAAACATAATGCCCCCTGACTGTCGTCACGGAGGCATACAATAAATACTGCTTAAGCCGGTGCTAGGGGGTTAACTTTGTTCAATAGGGACTCTTAATTTCGCTATGGATGCGGTCAGGATGTCATTACTCGAATATATTTTTTCACTGACCGATTGATCAGAGCACAATTCACTGAAATTACAATTCACATTGCCTTATGAAAGCGGTTTCTTCAATAACTCGTCTCATGCAGAAAACATAAAATATGCTAACATTCTTATTTGTAACATATATTTATATGCATTTGATTTGTTCAGTTTTTAAATAAACTATTGATCGAGTGTCAGATTGCTTCGAATAATTTGCTGTCTTATTTAAATTTAAACAGTGTGCAATGAAAACCAGTTTGGCATGATAATGGTTAATGTATTGTATTATGGTAATGATTGTAACATGTCGTGACAACTCTAGACCCTATTTGTCTGGACCGTAGATGCTCGTTTATGTATAGTTGTGATAATGATTATAAAATGTCGTGACAACTCTAGACCCACTCTGACTGGAATGTAGATTCTAGTTTGTCGCTTGTTTCCTCCTCTATCAACCTTTGATTTGCTGAGTATACGTATTTAACGTTTAGTGGTTTGAATATTTGATATATACCTAATTCATTGTCTATTAAACCCTTTCAGGATGGAATAGCACACCATTGACTACAGAGTTCACTGAGCATGTAAGCTGGCTAGAAAAGTTTGAATGAAAAACAGTGCAACTCCTGATCAAAAGGCTGCTCTTGGAGCAATCTGATTTTAGTATATACGGGTCCCATATTGAAACGGGTAGTTTTAAAAAGACACTCAAGTTAAAGTTGCTTTGTAGGCCATATCATGATTTCCAAGGCAGTACTTCCTTCTGCCCCTATCGTTTGTTTGTTATGTCTGTGCGTCTCTTTGTGTTTGTTATCGTGGTGCTGTTTGGGTGGTTGTGTTTTTCCTACATGACTCGTACATGTACTTTTAGTGCTCTGATAAGAAGCAGAAATATTTGGCACTTTCTTTGGGCTCCTTAATGTTTGCAATATGAACATGCTTTACCCTACACTCGCTAACTGCCTCTTAACACAGTCCATCCACAATCAATATAATTGACATTATAATTGCAAATAATTTATATTGATAATCTTATTGATCGTGAATGGGCGGTATTGAAAACTTGATCAAGATATTGAAGTATATCAGCGAGTTCAAATATTTATTGGCGCACTATCAATGTTGTTGATGTGTGTTTTATCTTTATCAATTGTAACGATCAATAGTTTTTCCATTCTTGTTCTAATGACTATACGACCAGGTCTCCAAGTCTGTTTCATGTCGCCAGATAGTGCAATGGGACATTACAGTGGAGTTACTGACCGACACATATGAGAGTATATTTTCTGTATGCGTGTGAACATTATCAAGAGTTCGTCCATTCGAAAGAAGTTTTTATAATCTTCTGACTGGTTTGCATGATGTTCAAGTGTGTATTGCGCGACCAACCTGCTGTTTTTGCAGGGACTATCATTTAGTCAATAATGTCGTCATTTTTCGATTACGTGTATCCAATAGTAAGCATAAGAACAGGATCCATCCTCCCCCAATGATGGTTGAGACTGAACGGAACAAAATATTGGTCAATATGAGAGTGAAGTTGAGGGCAAATATACATCAAACTAACAAGTTATACTAACAAGACATTACGCAAATTTAAAATGAACACTAAATAAAGTATCAATAGTTATGAATGGGCTTACTATTATTCTGGATAAATCATATATTTGTACACTAAGGTAAATTTATTCTATTTTGACATATACGATTTTGCAAATAGTCATAATTTTGTAAACCGATACATTTCATTAAATGTTTTAACATTTTTTCTGTAATGTGTAACAGTGCGTAGTGTTTATAACTATGTCAACACATAACCATAATGCTATATTTACAATGTATCCGCTTATCCATGTATTTATAAATTAATGTGTGTATTACATTTAAAACATTCCACTATAAACATATGAACAACAATACAAATTAAACCAAACACCGCTTCAAACTTGAAATGTTTAGCATAACGCGGACTTTATTTTTAATAACATTTTATAAACGATGCAAGGTTTACGTTAACCAAAAGAAAAATAAGTGTTACAAATTAGACGGTGGATATTATCACAACTTTCAATCAGAATGTTAGCTGTTATATGTATTCCTCGGTTTCTCTCATTAAATATGTGAACGTGTTTTCCGTCTTCCTCCAAGTGTGTAGGCGTTCAAGATGTTATCACTACGCATCATTTAATTGGTAAGGCAGGGTATAAAATATATATAACTCTGGCATAACAATCAATGATATATTACAATTTTTCTGTTGTAAGTGCATTCAGACTACTGTTGACTTTCTTCGTGCACATTTGTAGCTCGAATCTACGATAAACAGTCATGCTATAAAAAATCTGCGAATTTGCAGGACATCCCTCGTATTAAATAGTATACGTTTGAATATCACAAGTGAAGCTTTGTTCTAGAGTCTTAACAGTACAAGTCATGAATTTTATAATTTAAAAGGAGTGTCAATGTCACAATAATGCAAGTAACTCACATTATAACTTCGAGTGCATTTATTAAATACAATTTTATATGTTTGTCTCTCTTTAATTGGAAAAGTAGTAAAGTCAAGCAGGCAAAGCCACATGCAAGACGCAACCACCACCAAAACACCGATAGACAGCATGACACACACACACACACAACCACACACCCAAACGCACACGCACACACACGAAATGAACACAGAAAACACACACAAGAACCAGGGACAAACGTTCCACAACATGAACAAACCACAAGCACAAAGACGCAATGCAAACAAAAGGAAACAAAAGGAAGGGTGACAAAGAGAGTACCGCCTTGGCACGGTCAGCAGCAAAAACACCACTGGGGGTTTAAACCGGTTTACGGACGTCCTAACCTCACACTTCTCTCAAAGTCACCCTAGCTTTACAAATATTGTAAATAAAGGTATCCCCGCTGGACTTACCCACAACATAGACGACGGTGAACACAGGACAACATGTAAAACATAGCATAATAACTGTGACAATCCGTCAAATATGTACTCAATGACTTTGCTGAAGTCAGAGCACCTGCAGGTAAGCCGTTAAGGGCACGACAGGGAAAAAATAATACATGAGTCTGGTAAGCTCCTCCTGTATCCAAGTTTAAGAGTATACCATCATAGAGTACTACCCTCGGCCTGTCATCGCGCAAGCAAAGAGGGAAGCGTAGCTACCGACTGTAAAAGGGTCGATAACCAAACATGCAGTGTGTTGCAATATAATAGGATCATAACCTTTCTTTTTAAATTTTTTAATGCGTTTTATAAACAAATCATGAAAATGGATATGACCCCGAATTTTCCTAAGTTTGTAGATAACATCCCCATAAAATTCTGGTTGAGAAATGCCTTGTCGCAGTAACGTCCGTAGATTGCAATTATATTTACTAATGAGAGGTAAATTTCGATAATAAAATTTAGAAAAGGTTTTCCGAAGTTTGTGATATCTGTAACCTTGCTTAAGAAGTTTATCAGTTATAACTAAATTACGTCTGTTAAAATCTTCAAGCAAAGAACAGGCTCGGGCAAACCTAATAAGTTGAGAAATATAAACACCATAAGATGTAGAACGTGGCACATCCCCATCTAGAAAAGGATAATTAACAATTTTAAAATTAAAATCTTCTCTTTTATCGTATACTTTGGACGAAACTTTATCATTTGTAATTGAAAGATTCAAATCTAGAAATGAAGCATTAATGTCAGATTGATTAGCTTTGTTTAAAGACAGTTCTTTTGGGTAGATTGAAGAAACCATAGTATCAAAATAAGGATTATCTAAATTCAAAATATCGTCTAAATACCTTGAAGTTTTATTAAAAGCATTAACAATATCGGTCTGTGTATCAGGTTTTAAGCTAAGCATAAAATCCCTCTCGTAGCAATACAAAAACAAATCTGCAACAAGAGGGGCACAATTTGTACCCATGGGTATACCAACAACTTGACGATATATGGTATCTCCATAACGCACAAATATATTATCTAAAAGAAAGGTAAGAGATCTACAAACATCAAGGCAAGTCCACATTGTGTAATGTTCAACTTCTGAATTCGAAAAGAATGAACGTTGAACATTACAAGCAATGAACATTTTGTTTTCTCTGGCAAAGGTTTTTTCTATTAATTTAATAAGTCTATCCTTTATAAGATGGTGAGGTAGAGTAGTATAGAGTGTAGAGAAATCATAAGAGCTCAGTAAAGAAATGTTATACTGTTCATTTTTAAGTTTTGTTAAAACATCATTTGAATTTTTTATGGACCAAAAAACATTAATACCAGAATTTTCATATATTTTATCACAGTAGCGTTTAACATGTTCTTTGATCGTAGTAAGACAGGACGTCAAAAGTATAGATAATTTAGTAGTGGTACAACAGCTAGAGTTGGCAATAAAACGCGACTTATAAGGGTTTTTATGTAGTTTCGGAATCCAGTACAAAGTAGAAAGTTTATGTTGTTTTATGTTAGGACCAGACTTAAAATCATTGCACATTTTTACATGTTCCGAAACTATATCTTTTTCAGGTGTTTGAACTGTTATATAAGTTTTTGAATCAGTTAGCTCCTTCTTTAAAACATCAACATAATACAATCTTCAAATAATGATTACATTGTTTGATGCCTTGTCAGCAGGAACAAGAACATAATCTGAATGAAAATTAGAAATGTTTTTCTTCAAGTAGCGAAATGTAACTCTAGGTCGAGGTGGTAAAAGATGGTTATTTGATTTGTAAAAAGTTATTCGTGTATCTATAATATCGAAAATACATTTCTTCCAATCCGAAAGGGCATTAACATCAGCATGTTCTCGTCGACACCATTTGATGCAGAATTCTTGAATAGCTTCCGCAATATGAGTTCGACAAGCGTCAAAATCAATAAGGGAAGGTAATCTATATTTAGGTCCTTTAGTTAGGAGGGTCCTGAGACGTTTATCCTTAATTATATCAAAATTACCAGTAATGACATGACCAACTGGTTTATAGCAAAAGCTAGAAATGCTACAATCTCAAGAAATAGGGGTATTAACATCAACATTTAAGTCAGAGACAATTTTATTGTAGTTCAAAATAACATTTCTAATAGGTTTATTATATTTATAACAGATGATAGGTGATTCAGAGTTGATGAAATATTTGGGAATAGCATCGATTACATTCTTATCACGAAATATACTTTGAATATCAATAAAATCGATACCTTTATTAAGGAACTGAAGTTTCAGAAAATGTCTTTTATGTTCAGATTCTTTATCAATACGTGGACGAAGAACATGCTGTGTGTAACTTTGTATAAGTGAGGCAGTATTAATTAACGGATCAGTACGCATATAGATTTTATCAGCCTCTTCGTCCACTTTACATATGTATCTTTACAACACTATTATATCTAACTTAGTTTCCAGGGGAATAGAATAAAACTTTTTAATAAGAGACAATGCCACAGGTTTAGTATTCATCCTTTGATTTTGGATGCTTCAGATGGTTGTGGTAATTAATCTTTTCGCCTCCAACTAAAAAAGCTTGGTAAGAGTATCGTTTTCCTCAATATTTCTTGTATTTGTCAATTGTTTCTATAAACACAATGCTATTGTCGAATAAAAGTACAAATATGAGTCACACCACATACAGAACAAACAACCGCCCGAACAGCAACACAAGAAAACAGCACATGTACATAACTACCACAATTATAAAGGGACGCACAAAGACAAAACGAACAAACAATAGGGGGAAGATTGAAGTATCGCCTTGGAATGGTCAGTGGCAAAAGTCAATGGGGGTTAAACCGGTTTAAGGGCGCCCAAATTCACACTTATTCCATCCCAACCCTAAATGACAAACAGTGTAAACAAGGGCATGTTGTATTGCTATGCAAGACATGAGTCCCCCACCGGACTGAAAAAACCTCCACTCTCCCCATCCCTTCCACCCATGGTGTGGTTGACCATGGTATATACATGACCTGAATGGTATTAGTACCTACTTTCATACATTGAATCAGTAAATAAAAAGTTATTGTCCCGACAAGAAAATATGAAAAAAATTTGATGCTAGAGTTATTGCCCTTGTGCATGACACTACATCTGATCATGCCTGTTCCATATGAGAAGTTTCAAATCAATTGAACCAGTACATAAAGAATTATTAACTGGACAAGAAAATATGAAAAGGGGAATAACTCCAAAAATATAGATGATAGAGTTATGGCCCTTGTGCATGACACTACCCCTCACCATGCGTGTTCCATATGAGAAGTTTCAAATCAATTGAACCAGTACATAAAGAATTATTAACTGGACAAGAAAATATGAAAAAGGGGAATAACTCCAACATTATTGATGCTAGAGTTATGGCCCTTGTGCATGACACTACTCCTGATCATGCTTCTTCAATGTGTGAAGTTATAATGAATTTGGCCTAACTTTGTAGGAGATATTGCCCGGACACGAAGCGTGACAGACGGACTGACAAGAAAATATGAAAAAGGGGAAGAACTCCAAAAATATCGATGCTAGAGTTATGGGCCTTCTGTATGACACTACCCCTCATCATGATTGTTCCATATTTGAAGTTTCAAATCAATTGAACCAGTAGATAAAGAGTTATTGTCCGGACAAAAAAATATGTAAAAGGGGAATTACTCCAAAAATATTGATGCTAGAGTTATGACCCTTATGCATGACACTAGCCCTCATCATGCTTCTTCAATGTGTGAAGTTATAATGAATTTGGCATAACTTTGTAGGAGATATGGCCCGGACACGAAGAGTGACAGACGGACGTTAGGACGGACAGACGGACCGAATCGAGCAAACCTATAGTCCCCCAACCGGTAACCGGTGGGGGACTAATAAACGCACAACCTCTCCGACTAATCTACAACAACCGCGATGGCAAATGCAGTGGTAAAGTGCGTGTAAAACGAAAACATTTAAGTGAAATAAACTGTATCCACCAATCGCTTGTGTACTCAATGATTCAGCTGTAAACAGGGTAACTGTAGAAAAGTAATAAAGGGTACGACAAAAACGAAATAGTACAGATATCCGACGTCCTCATTCCGTTTCCGAATTTAAGAGGCCGCTTTTATAGAGTACTAAACCTTTCTTGTCGGTGTACTTGCAAAGAGGTCAGTGTGATTGCCAACTGTAAAAGGGTTGACAAACAGACATGCTGTTTGTTGTAGTACTATAGGATCATATCCCTTTTTAATGAATTTCTTAACATATTTGATGAACAAAGTGAGCAAATTGGTATGTCTAATAATCTTACGATGTTTGTAAATCACATCACCATAAAATTCAGGATGTTAAAATCCGTGTCGTAGGAGAGCCTTGAGATTACACTTGTACTTGCCAATGAGTAAACGATATCGATAAGAAATTTAGAGAATTTTTTTCTTAGTTTACGGTATCTATACCATTGCTTAAGCAGCGTTTCAGTTACAATGAGATATATATTGTTAAAATCGTCAACAGATGAACAAACTCTATCAAAACAAATAAGTTCAGATATATAAACCCAGTAAGATGGGACACGGGAATCATCTTCGTCAAGATGAGAGAAATGTACAATATTAAAATCAAAATCATCTCTTTTGTCATATACTTTCGAAAAAATTGTTCCATTGTCAATTTTAAGGTCTAGATCAAGACAAGCTACATACATGTCGGAAGAGTTAGCTTTATTCAATTTGAATAATTTTGGGTAAATTGTAGGAATCAGAGCATCAAAGAAAGCGTTATCTAAGTTAAAATTATTATCCAAATATCGAGAAGTTTCATTGGAGGCTTTAATAACACTTTGTGATTGTGGAGTCAAACGTAACATGATATCTCTCTCATAGCAGTACAAAAACAATTCGGCGACCAGTGTTGCTCAATTCGTACCCATAGGAATACCAATCACATGACGGTATTTCATAACGTACAAATATGTTATCCAGAAGAAAGGTTAGTGATTCTGAGCAAGTACAATTTGTGTAATATTCATTTGCTCGTCAGTAAAGAACGCTTTATCAGCATTACATGCAATAAATGATGTTTTTTCTCGGGCAAGTTTATCTTTAATTAAATGATGAGGAAGGGTTGTGTACAAAGTAGAAAAATCGTATGTACTTACAGTGGATGCAAGAAGCCTTTTGTTCTTATAAGTTTGTTTAAGCCTTCTGAAGAGTTCTTAATAGACCAGAAGAGATTTATTCCAGAATTTTCATAAGTCTTATCACAATAGAATTTTACATGTTCTTTTATCTTCGTTAAACAAGATGTCAAAAGTATAGACACTTTTGTAGTTGTACAAGAGCTAGAATTTGCATTGAAACGCACTTTATATGGGTTTTATGTAGTTTTGGTAACCAATACATTGTAGGAAGTTTATGTTGTGTAATTGTATCATCGGTTCCAAAGTGAATAAATGATTAGATGCCGAGTGCTAATACAGTATCACGCTTTTGCCAATAGTGGCGAAATAGTATATGATCAATTAATGTTTTTACTCACATAGATACGGATTTCCCAATTCTGCTAAAGCATCTCACAAGTCCTATAGAAACAAATCAACATTACTGTTCGTGCTGAGTATTATTATTTATTCAGTGATTGTTTTCCTGTTTCCTGAACGGATTATTCACTCAATCTGTTGGAACATACTGATTACACTATTAAATCTAAACATTAACATTCGAAAGTAAATGTCTCCTTTTCCAGATTGTTCTTCAGATTTCGAAGCTGACTTGTTTTTGGATTTCGAAATTCCATTTCTTTCCATAGAAGTAATCAAGTTATTGAATATAAACTATTTGCAAATGTAATCAAGCTTCCGATCATAACGTGCCCAATGTCGTTTCGATGCCGGGGTTTGAACCTTTGAATGCGGGAATGAATGTCCTGGTATTTGTAAACGGATTATTCCAAGATCATCTGATCAGGGTCTGCAGAGTTTGTCATACGGAATGACAAATGTAATCATCTAATAATGAGTGAACTCTATAGTTAAACACTGATGGACTATTCCACTTTCAAAGGCCAGTATTGTGAGATCTACAGAACAGATTTTGTATTGGCTGCTTAACCATTTCCCTCATATAAACGCCTTTTCACGCCTTTGAACACAGAGTAGTCCCAGATCTGACGGCTCCTATTGTGGTCGTCTGATCAGGGTATGCTCTGTTTGCTCTGTAATATACAAATGTGAATTAACAGCTTCTGCCAAGAAAAAAACATACTGTGCTCATGCACCATTATAAAAATTAACCTAAAACTTATCATTTCTTACACGAATAATGAACATGGAATGGGTTAAGACATGTTCTACTGTAGTTCATTTGAAAACTCTGAAAATGCTGAAAGGGTTAACCCTCTCGCTATCAATGTCTTAAACTCTACGTCTATATATGTGCTATTGTAGTAACGTTGCAAATTGTAGTAATTACTACAAAACGGGTTACTACACTTTGCGTGAAACCCTCCCAACCCGTTTTGTAGTAACGTTGCAAATTGTAGTAATTACTACAAAATGGGTTGGTATGCAAAGTTCAATATGTAGTAAACTCCTATTACACCGAGCATGGTTGTGTTACTGCAACCAAATTTGGGGTGGTCCTTCATATTGACAATATCCGAGTGCACAGTAAAAATATTTTCGATACCTTGCCTACTTAATGAAATAGAGTCAAAAACAGTTTACTACATTTCGTATGGGACCTTGCGACCCGTTTTGTAGTAACGTTGCAAATTGTAGTAATTACTACAAAGTGGGTTACTACAGTTTGTTTAAAAACTTGACAACTCGTTTTGTAGTAATTGTGCATAAATATGAAATGATATAGTATAAAATGATTAAATATTATATAATATATAATATAATATATATAATATATAATTTTTAAAAAAAAAATGTTTATCAATTTAAAACAATACCATGAAATAAAATGACTTTTTGGCATATGTTCATAATATATAATATCATATTATATAATATATACTATTTTACTACAGTTTGTGTTAAAACTTCACAACTCATTTTGTAGTAATATTGCATGTATATGAAATGATATCATATAAAATGATTAAATATTATATAATATTATATAATATATATATTTTTTAAATTTTCATAATTTTTGTTATAATCGATAGTAGTTGGGCATCCAACTGAGGAAAATGTGACGAGCCATGGCATGAAATAGTAGAATATGGCATGCACTGGATATGTAATATTTGATGTCTTAGTATTCAGAAACTGCCCCATGCCACCTGAAATTTTGCCCTTGTTTCTCTTAATTAGGTCAAAGGTCAACTAAGTGCATATTTTATATATGTTATTTGAGAAATCATTATATCTTTATCAATTTTAGGTGTAAAATAATAAAAATGGTACCAAAATGAAGGTTAAACATTGGCCTTTGATTTGCACTTATTTTGTGTAAAACATATTATTTAAATATTCATGAATATTAATGAGAACATCCAAAAACAGTAAAAATCGTTAAAATCAGCATGTAATGATGATACATGTTGTCATGTCTTCGCCATTGTTGCTATTTAACAATAATAAATGACATCAAAATAAAGGTTAGACAGAATGCTGTATGCAGTCATACCAGCTATATATTATGCACAAGTACTTTTAAAGTAAAGTGGTTGGGGGTAAATGAACACCTAAACAAAACTTTCAGTCCTGTTTAAAGTAACCAATTAATTCACTTTTTTGTATAGATATTTGCTGGGTTGATACAATTAACACCATTGCAAACACATGTTAGTGCAACTTTTAAAGCTGTTTTGAAGCATTTCAGCGAATAGATTTGCACTTGATTTTGCACCCAAAACTTGTTCAATGCATGCATCAGGTGCACCACTAATAAAGGTTCAGCACTATCTTGCTATGCGTTAGTATCAATAGAATTAATTCATGTATCTATTAGCTCAGATCCATATACCAGCTTGATAGTTAGCTCTAGCAATTTTCAGTTCTACTGCATACTTTGTTGGTGAAAGCAGTTCAAGTGTTTTCTTAACCTTGACCATATTGTGTAATTCTTTGCATCATCATTGGATTCTCCATTGGCATCAAGCGTTTGTCTTGTATGACCGTACACCTCTTCAAATTTCTGAAAGCAGATCGGGCATGTAAACTATTTCTTCCAACAGGTCTTCTTTCCGATTCAAGTGAAAGCAAGGGTTGCGTCACATCCAATTATTGCATGATACCCAATGAAAATGTTCCGGCAGACTTGAGATAACTTGCGGAAAATACAATTTTGTTTTCTTGGAGGTCCCAGCTCATCCAGACTCCAATGCCTTGTAAAGGTCCAATATGGTATATCAGTAATACTAGTACATCAAAATATTAGCATTTGACAACTATCCAGCCTTGACCCTTTCTAGCAGCATCCAGGCCTTGAAGGCATGCAATACAATCCATGTATCCACCTCGTTATGATTTGGGACACTTCGTGTCTGCATTTGCCGTTATTCAAATGCATCTATTGAATACTACAGTACTAGTATACTACATCAACTCTGTGTTTGTGGCTTCTTCTTCTAATGTAGGTGAAAGAAGGCCCAACGTTCAAATTATAAAAACAAGTTAAAGCAAGTTAAAACATTGCTAACAGAAGAATATTACATGATAGCTGATATCCCAGCCTGGAAAGTTGGGAGCTATCAACCTATGTTATGGTAGCTTGTTCAAGATGATATTGAAAGCAGAGTGAAAGCAATATTCCCTCAGGAACTTGGTCCTGCAAAACCATGAAACGAACCTTAAGGAGTATCCTCTTTTAGGTGCATTGTGAGGGCGTCAGAAGGTCGGGTTTCAGCTGCAACAAAATCATTCACGGACCTATAGAACATCGCGGCCTTTACTTTTTCTGCCTCATGTTGAGTATGGCACTAATTCTGCTTCTTCTACAATAGTTGAAATAAAAAATCTGGTAGCTCTATGTTGGACCATCTCCGACTTGTCATGGCCTTGGTATGTGGGTCCAAAACGCAGGATGTGTACTCAACCTGCAGACTGATAAGGGGTTTGTAATTTGCCTCCTTGGTTGGCGTTAGGAAGACTGTGGATCAGTTTTCCTTCTTTATGACCATATCGACATGGGCTTTCCAAGACAATTGAGCAGACGGTAGCGTCCCCAGGTATTTTGCCTATTTTGTTGTCTTCCGTCTCTTGCTATGAACAGTATCATTGGTATATATGTGTGTCCGCTTGTTGATAATAAGCAGGATCTTAGCACTTCTCTGCATTTAACCCAGTCTTTCCCAATTCCTACAGACTGTCTGCTATTGACTCGGCACGAAAGTGAGGCGCCAGCGAAGAGTCGACAGGGATAGCATAGGAATTCCGTGTGGTCATCATTGCCTGTGAGGGAAAGAAAGGACTGACATTGATGAACATCGGATGTAATCGATACTGACACGGAGGAAACGCATTCCAGCGTGATTAATTAGATATAATCAAGCATTTTGCAATGCACATCATAGTGTTGGAGTTTAAGAAGCAGATGTCTGTAAGACACTTTGTCAAATGTTTTGGAAAAGACAAGATTGCGTCAATCTAATCGGACGGGTCCAGACCTGACACAAGGTCATTGGCCATATTGACCACTTTGTCTCACAGAAGCGCTGCTTCCTGTGGTCATGCTGGCATTGGCTGATGATGTCAAGGCACTAAGAAAAACCAGGTTGCTGTGTATGATGTATTCCATGATCTTACATGTAACAGAAGTTAGAGATACAGCCCAGTAGTTTGAAGGGGTTATTCTGGTCGACCATGTTTTTGTAAATAGGATTAACGTGACAGTCTTCCCATCACTGGGGACTTTATCCTGGTCAAGAGGCCTGGAAGATCAGAGCAAGAACAGGAGCGAGGGAATGTGCCACTTCTTTTTGGAACCTTGATAAGATGGTATCTAGATAAGTAGCTTTGTGGAGATTAAGGCCCTTAAGAACCTTGCAGACACTATTTATCGTGGCATGAATAGGAAGGGCATCCGAATAAAGATACTCTCAAATGGCACATGGGAGATATAAGTCCTCATGTGTAAAGACAGAGAACTAATGGTTCAGTAAAACAACATTGCTTTGTGCATCACCATGGTAAATGTCATCATTCGTCAGTGGGTTTACTCTCGAGCTGTCACATTTCTTATTCCTAACAAAAGCGTAGAGCTTCTTACAGCTGGTGTCTGTCACTAGGTCAATCACATACCCATCATGAGCTTCCTTGCACT
This sequence comes from Azorinus chamasolen, assembly GCA_963576725.1. Taxonomy (NCBI): domain Eukaryota; kingdom Metazoa; phylum Mollusca; class Bivalvia; order Cardiida; family Solecurtidae; genus Azorinus; species Azorinus chamasolen. The sequence goes on from OY755252.1 coordinate 10,129,883, forward strand.
TCTTCTTTGCAAGTTTTCTGTAGCTCCTTGTATATGCCCAGTCCTTCTGTACATTGGTCCTCAGCTATTGTTCTGTATGCACATTTCTTTTTTCTGGAAAAATGACGGATGGCGGAGTTGCACTATGGCTGGCTGAAGCTGGTGGATGTTAACTTAGAAGGGACCACAAATTTGAGGGCGGCTGTGTACTATCCAATAGAGTACATATTGGTAAAAGGGCTGATTTGCCAAGTGTGCTGCAAACTCAGTCATTTTGATGGGTCATAGAGCATGTGTTAGCCTTCTTCCACAGGTGGACAAGATGTGGGGTAGGCTTCCTTCGTGAAGGAAAGATATTTTAGTCAGTACTATGACATGCTCGCTTATTCCGGGTATTGAGGTATATCTGTTTAACTAGTGATCGTTTGTGGCAATAACATATAGAGTGTTGTCATTACGGATAGGGAATGTTACGCATATCCAGTGGCACTGAATATGTCTATGAGTTCATTGTTGAGTGAGAGTGGGTACCTATGGCCAGTAACTGTTAAAATGACCAATCAATATTCGAGATATTTATTTTCCTGCAAATGTAGAAAGGGTTTTGTCATAGGTACTGCTCGTGTAAGTAAATATATCAATTCATTATGTAAAAACATCGCCATACTCACCAGGAGATATGGCGTTTCATTCACGAATGATACAGATAGCTAAGGTTTACGGACATTTCGCTACACAGCGTTTCGCTACCCTGACCATTTCGCTACCCTGACCATTTCGCTACAGTCATTTCGCACCCTTACGGGAAGTCATTTCGCTACCCTGCACTAACCCTGTCACCCAATTAAATATAATTATTCACATATTTCATTGATTCGGACGATATGATAGTTTAACAGATTTAAAAATATACGTTAACCAATTTTAACTACTGTAGCAGCATAGCAAACAGTTATTTATCGAGAGTGCAAACACCTCGATCTATAGCAGGCAAAGTGTTAACCGACCTTAACCTTTTCCCTGGTCTATGTTAATTTCAACTTTCAATAATACCTACTTAATTAATATTTTGGGACAAAATTGATATAATGAAATATGGAAGGTGGAACATTGTAGCTATTTTTGAAAGTAAAGAATCAGAAATTATATTAGCAAACAGAGCAGACGCTGATCAGACGGCTGGCCGCTCCTATATAGGAGCCGTCTAATCAGCGTCTGCTCTGTTTGCAAATGAGTGAAAACACATTTATAAATATGAAGGAAAGGGTTAAAATAAAAGTAAATTGTAAGTATAGTATTTTCATTTGATCGTTATGCATGTGTCATATTTTCTATCATTGGAAAAAGAGCAAAAATGCACATAGCAAAAATGCATGTAGCGCGTGTCCATGTTAATTTAATCAGTGTCACATACCGATACACCAATCTAATCGGCTTACCGGCGGTACTTGTGATCTCGGAGTGGACAACATTGACACATGGAAATACGTAAGCAGTGGGTGCCTTAAATCAATTAGCATTATATCTCGAAGGGACACCGATAATGATACACGTTTTAATTAAAAAAAATAGTGTTTTTTTATAAGTGTTTACTTTTACAGTTATTACAGTATTAAAAATTTCCATACATGTGTTTCGATATTTCTATAACTCTTTTTTGGTATCTGAATATAAATATCCATTATATGTTAATAAAGTTGACTCTCAAATCACTAGCCACCGCTGCAACAATATTGTTTTACTATTAAAATCGATAGGTAGCGAAACGTACAGGTAGCGAAATGGTCAGGGTAGCGAAATGACTTCCCGGTGGGTAGCGAAATGACTGTAGCGAAAAGGTATGGGTAGCGAAACGTCCGTCAGCCATAGCTAATATAAGTTGTGTACAATCAAACAGACCAATATTACACTGAGACTATGGCAATAAGAGACTAATCTTCTGGCGTTTTTATTATAATCTCTAAATAATACATCTGTGTGAAGAGGTACTTTAACTTGCACATATTTGTATCAAAATTATAATTATACAGTATGATAATGTACTGTAAACGTATTTAAAACGATTATTTCCGAACTTTCAATCACCACAGGTCACTGAATGCTTCCTTAAATGTACCATAAATATAACTATACTTACTTGGGGAGACATTGCTAAAAAATTAAATGCAAAAAAAGTGTCGAAATTGTCAAAATTACGGTTATTTTATACTATATAGAGATTTTATTACATTTTTGCACTCATTTGACCTTTGACCTAGTTTCTGACCTTCAAAGAGGGTTTTGGCAGTGGCATGGACCAGAACAACAAATGATTAGTATCTGGCAACACAAATATGGTATTCAAACATTTCTACTAAAAAATGCCATGGACCTCGAAAAATAAGCGACTTTTTACACCTCGGATGCCCAACTATAGGAAACAATACCATGAAATAAATTGACTTTTTGGCATATCTTTATAATATATAATATTATATAATATAATATATATTATTTTGTATTATGTATAATAATACTAATATAACATATAACAAAATGTTATAAACAATAATAACATCGCTGAATGTAGTAATTACTACAAAACGGGTTACTACACTTTGCGTGAAACCCTCCCAACCCGTTTTGTAGTAACGTTGCAAATTGTAGTAATTACATGTACTACAAAGTGGGTTGGCATGCCTAATTCAATATGTAGTAAACTCCTATTACACCGAGCATGGTTGTGTGACTGCAACCAAATTTGGGGTGGTCCTTCATATTGACAATATCCGAGTGCCCAGTAAAAATCTTTCCGATACCTTGCCTACTTAATGAAATAGAGTCAAAAACAGTTTACTACATTTCGTATGGGACCTTGCGACCCGCTTTGTAGTAACGTTGCAAATTGTAGTAATTACTACAAAGTGGGTTACTACAGTTTGTTTAAAAACAAGACAACTCATTTTGTAGTAATTGTGCATAAATATGAAATGATATAATATAAAATGATTAAATATTATATAATATATAATATAATATATATAATATATAATTTTAAAAAAACAAATTTTTATCCATATGAAACAACACCATGAAATAAAAAGACTTTTTGGCATATGTTCATAATATATAATATTATATAATATAATATATAATATTTTACTACAGTTTGTGTTAAAACTTCACATCTCACTTTGTAGTAAACTTGCATGTATATGAAATGATATCATTTAAAATGATAAAATATCACATAATATTATATAATATTATATAATATATATATTTTTTAATTTTTTATAGAAAAAATTATAATCGATAGGAAACAATACCATGAAATAAAATGACTTTTTGGCATATTTTTATAATATATAATATAATGTTTTATGTATAGTAATACTAATAACATATAACAAAATGTTATAAACAATAATTACATCGCTGAATGTAGTAATTACTACAAAACGGGTTACTACACTTTGCGTGAAACCCTCCCAACCCGTTTTGTAGTAACGTTGCAAATTGTAGTAATTACTACAAAGTGGGTTGGCATGCCTAATTCAATATGTAGTAAACTCCTATTACACCGAGCATAGTTGTGTGACTGCAACCAAATTTGGGGTGGTCCTTCATATTGACAATATCATTTTAAAAAAATATTTTTTTATATAATCGATAGGAAACAATACCATGAAATAAAATGACTTTTTGGCATATTCTTATAATATATAATATTATATATAATATTTTGTATTATATATAATAATACTAATAATATATAACAAAATGTTATAAACAATAATTACATCGCTGAATGTAGTAATTACTACAAAACGGGTTACTACACTTTGCGTGAAACCCTCCCAACCCGTTTTGTAGTAACGTTGCAAATTGTAGTAATTACTACAAAGTGTGTTGGTATGCCAAATTCAATATGTAGTAAACTCCTATTACACAGAGCATGGTTGTGTGACTGCAACCACATTTGGAGTGTTCCTTCATATTGACAATATCCGAGTGCACAGTAAAAATCTTTCCGATACCTTGCCTACTTAATGAAATAGAGTCAAAAACAGTTTACTACATTTCGTATGGGACCTTGCGACCCGTTTTGTAGTAACGTTGCAAATTGTACTGGATGCTATCATAGGTCTTTGCATAATGTTATGTTTGTTTCTGCAGTTAATTTATGCGATTGAAAAAAAGTATTTAGTATCATTAGGATCATTTATTTTAATAGTTTTTTTATTATGCGAGTCATGTAATATAGTCTTTATCAATTGTATTAAGTTGAAATTTAGGTGTTTAATAAAGAGTTTCTCCTTGCTATTAATTGTATTTATCTTAATTTGATTTTGAAAACAAATAATGTTTTAAATTTAAACAAAATTATTGTAAATTAATAATTAATGTTACTCAAAAAATGAGTAATCTTCTCAATTTAGATTGTTAAAAAACTATTGACTCGTTTAATTGGCTGATTTTAAAATATTCACACCTAGAGCTAGAATTATTTCTAAACGCCTATTAACCCTTTCCCGTTTGCTTTGACAAAAACTGATCTGGGTCTACTCTGTTTGCTGATGCGTAAAACACGTCATTTCCATAAAGAGAAGTTTAAGCTTTGATAAAAACTGTAAAATCAAATCTATATCTTGTCAAAAGCAAACAGAGCAGACCTTGATCAGACAGCTTCTATAGGAGCCGTCTGATCTTGGTCTACTCTGTTTGCGTAAAAACAGGTTTATATGAGAGAAGGGGTTATTTTTAATCCGTAAGAACACATTATTTCTGTAACAGAGCAGACCCTGATCAAACGGCTTCTATATGAGCTGTTTAATCTTGGTCTACTCTGTTTGTGTAAAAACAGGTTTATATGAGAGAAGGGGTTAAAATATTTTTTATGGATATTTTAATTGGTCATTTCACACAAAAACTGGCATTAAATATTGCCTAGCATTTTATTTGCCTATCTACCTGGATCAAGGTATAATTGCATAACTTTATCTCATATGGTCACTGACCCTGACTGGACACTGCAGGAGCACTCAAGGAAATCAATCAGCACAGGTGGATACTGTGTATATAGGGGTCACTTATATAAGGAGCTTAGACATGCCTTTAAGCAAGCTCTTCCAAAGAGATCTGTAATGTCGTCTGCTTCAGATTTGTTGTCATTTGAATTTCTAAAAGATCAGTTTTAGGCAGTTTGACCTAAATTGTAAACAGTTTAGATCGTGGTCAGACAGTTACTTGGTATTAGATCTGAATCCAGACTGTGTGTCAATTTTAGTTCAAGTTGATTCAGCGGTGAAAGGAAGAAAGCAATGCACTAAGTTTCTATGATCTGCTAGAAATGTTGTCCACTTAAAAAATATATATTACTGTAACTCAAGTGAGCGATATAGGGCCAATCACCCTCTTGTTTTAAAAAGTTTTTCCGAAAAAGACCAAAACAAGCCCCTTCCATCTGAATTACTTTCATAATGTCATTGATTTTTCATCTTTACACCTTCGGACGAGTAAGAGTATATTGTCTTATTTAGAGACAGATATGGTCTTATCGTCTGCACTTCTTTCTCTGTTTGTCTCTGTCTGTCTCTCTGTCTGCATGTCTCTGTTGCTCTCTAGCTCTCTCTGTCTGACTACTGCCTGTTTGTCTGTCTTCCTCTCTCTGTCTTCCTCTCTCTCTCCCGCTCATTTTCTCTTTTTTCTCTGCATGTCTGTCTGTTTCTGTCTACCTGTCTCGCTCTCTTCCTCACTATCTCTGTTTTTAACTCACCAGAGCATAAAGTGCTTAGGGTGAGCTATTGTGATCGCCTGATGTCCGATGACGTTCGTCGTGCGTCGTTCGGCAACAATTTGAACCTTTAAAAAAAATCTTCTCCTCTGAATCTACAGGGTTCTCAGCTTTCATCTTTGGCATATAGCATCATGTTATGGTCCTCTACAAAAGTTATATAAATTATGCCCCTGGGGTCAAAATTGGCCCCGCCCCAGGGGTGGCTAGGTTTTTTAAGCAGACTGTTGTACCAGCTGTCTGTTACAGAGTGCTTGGTTCATTAGTTAGGCATAGGGAAAACTTTAAAAATCTTCTTGCCAAAAACTGCATGTTCCAGAGCTTAGATATTTGGTGTATATATTTACTTAGTATACCTTTATGAATTGTGTTAATATCAATGTTCTGAGGTTAAATTTGGCCCTGCCATGTGGGTGATATTTTAAAATAGACTTCTACAGTATAAAGGTTACCCTTTGAACCACTAGCTAGCCAGCTAGTTATCTTGAGAGGTCAAGTTGAAGTTCACCTGCACTATACTCTAGTTGATGTCTGCTTCAGAATTATTGTCTGTTTGTTCACACTGTTTTTAATACATACCAATCTTTCAATTAACCCTCTTGTACAAACCACATAATTATGAAGTTACAAATGTATCAGATCAGAATCCAAACTGTGCTAATTTCAGTCAAGTCATGCTAAGCACTGATAGGGTTATAACACTGATTTTTGCAATTATCTGTTAGAATGTCTGCTGTCAATGGCACTCTGGTGAGCGATATCAGGGTCATCATCTCCCTCTTGTTCTCTCTTTATGTCTGTCTGTCTGTCTCTGTCTGTCTTTCTGTCTTTCTGCCACTGTCTGTCTGTCTGTCTATCTCTCTCGCTGTCTCTCTCTGGCTCTCTCTCTCTCTATCTCTCTGTCTGTCTCTGTCTGTCTGTCTGTCTGTCTGTCTGTCTGTCTGTCTGTCTCTGTCTCTGTCTCTGTCTCTCTCTCTCTGTTTCTGTCTCTGTCTCTGTCTCTCTCTCTCTCTCTCTCTCACACACACACACACACACGCACGCACACAGGCACGCAATCTCCCTCTCTTTCTTAATGTCTATCTTCTTTAGGTGTCCCGTTTAGTGTGTGTGTCTCCTATAAATTATATGACATACAGACAGAATATTTTGTTAAAGTGTCATGCATCAATATAGTTAGGTGTATATATATACATGTACATACACAAATCATCATTTTAAACTGACTTCCGGCCGTTTTAGACCAGCTTGGACATTATAAAACACATAGCCTCATTTAAAATATGTTCAGCTGAACACATATACATATTTGAATATCCCAAACACATCAAATTACAATAGAAGAAAAATTATTCGCCGAAATTATGGGTAAAATTATGTGTAAAATGGCCGGGTAAGGCATGTTTAAGTATAATAAAAGGAACTGTCCCTCTAAAAAGGTATGCATTTTGTTCAAGTTGCGTTTGCTTTGGTTCGTAGCATTTATAACAAGCTTTGCAAACATTCTGGATCCATATGAAACGCCGAGTAACTTGGCACTCATCAGTGTCAAAACTGTTTTTCACTCTGACATTTATTTTTGAATAGATATGGAAGGAAAAAATGAAGCAGGCGACAATATTTGCAGACATTAACCCCTTCAAAGCCATAAACGGGTCTGTAATATCATATGCAAAACAGTTTTGGATCCAGATAAGACGACGTGTAGCTCATCAGGATCCAAACTGTTTGACACACTGTTTATCTTTTTGCAAAGACATTGAACAAACGTCCATTCTTAAACTTGAAGCAGACGGAAATATAACGGCAATTCTCAGGCATTGATACAGTTAATTGCTAAGAGTGCAAAAGGTAGTTGGAACATATAGTGACATGAAAATGACCCGCAGTTGACTGTAAATCAAGAGTGTTGTCTGCAGTAAAATGAAACATGGACATTTTGAATTTCGATCAAATATATGTGTGCCGACTGGAGATAATATATTACAATGCAGTAAATAATTACAATAAAATCAAATACTAGTTGGAATTTTCTATCACACGTTTCAATAAAAACTAATCTCGCAGTTAATCATGGGATCTTTCAAAACCTTACCAGGATGTCTGCTTTAGAATTGTCTTCTGCTTGAATTTCTAAAAGATCAGATTTAGGCATTTTGACCTAAGACAAAATTGTCACAAGTTGTAAGCAGCTTGGATCTTGGTCAGCCAGTCATTAATTTGGTATCAGATCTTGATCCAAACTGTGTGTAAATTTCAGTTCAAGTCGTAATTCAGGTGAGCGATATAGGGCAAATGACCACCTTGTCCTTATAAAACTTTGACTATAATTTCTTTACTATTAACCCATTTTGCCGTAGACTTTTTAAGACCCAAGCTCTTCGAATAAATATACCAAAAAAGATCATATAAAAGAGAAAAGAACGCGTTTAGAATTTTGTAGTTTACATTATGAATTGACCATAACGCAGCATTTTAAATCTTTACTCCATGAATATGCCTTTCTATGCCTATGCAAACAGAGTAGACCCAGATCAGGCGACTCCCGTTTAAGCCGTCTGATCAGGGTCTACTCTGTTTATGATATACTTCATAACATATACCCCGTACTTCATTCTCAGTGTTGTTATACCTTCTGATCCTTCGAGATCATGAATTTCAGTACTTCTTGTTCTGAAAATTGAATACCGCTTAAGCCGGTGCTATGGGGCGTGAGCAGTGTTGCACTTTCAATTACTGTTCATGAACAGACTCAATAAAACCGAGTCTGCAATTTTCTCTTTTTGTGTTGCAATTTTTGCTCTCGGGGATCACACCCTTTCAGAATTTATATTATCGATAATGATTCTACAGTTTCTGCAATGACCAAAAACGTTAGTGTGTCCATATGCTATTACAACCATTAATATAACTAATATTCTTGATTTCATTATTAGTCCCCCACCATTTAGTAGTTGGGGGACTATAGCTTTTCTCGATTCTGTCGGTCCGTCTGTCACGCTTCGCGTCTAGGCCATATCTCCTACAAGGTTATTTAAAGCTGGTTTGTGAAAATAAGAATTTTAAGTTTGTGTCGCATATTAACAAAGTAATGGACCTTGATTTTGTGAACATATTGAATTTTAACAACTTTAAAAGCATTTATCCTAGAAACAACATGACTCTTTGTGATTATATTATTCAGAGTGTTCACTTGTGCATCTGACGAGTTTTCATCCAATCGCAATGAACATTGATGGAGTTATGGGCCTAGAATTTGTTGAAAATTTCTAAGACCCAGGAGAGTATTTGTCAATATTTCCAAACCACAGACTGGACCTGCATAACCCGCTTAATATCCCTTTACTCCATAAATACATCGTTCTACGCCTTTGCAAACAGAGTAGACCCAGTTTCTGCCATGACCAAACCTTCCTGTGACCATATGCTATTTTAATAATAATTCTAATTACTTTTCATAATGCAATTATTTCTTACATGAATATTCATAGAGTTAAGGGTTAATGAATATTTAAGAAATGATAATTACGACTACATGCATAACTCTTTACTGGAGATAGACACACATCTATACCTTTGCAAATAGGATAGACCCAAACGAAACTATTAGATAGGAGTCTGCTGTTTGCGCATAAAATGATATAGATCGGATTCTGTTGATATCTTGTCCGCATGTCTTAATAAAACAACAGATAATTAGTATTCATAAAATCACTATATCTTACATGAATATTCATTGTCTTTTTATCTGGTGGAAAAGCCCTGTCAAACCTTTTGCAATTATTTTAACTTTTTTAGTACTTGACAGAAGATACAATGTATTAGTCTTTTACATTATGGCTATTTTATAAGAAATAATTATAATTGATATGGGTTATTATTTTGCCAAATACAAAACTATTCAAAGCTATATAGTCCAAGTAGCTAAAAAAGTGTGGACCCTGATCAGACGACTCCGAGGATCAAACAGGTATTATAGGGACCACCGGATCTGGGTCTACTCTGAACAGTCGCTTTTGATCAGTTACTACATAAATACGAATTTGAGAACAGTAGACCCATAGCATATGGCTCTACTGTAGCAGCCGTCTCAAATCTGGGCCTGTTGTGTTTGCTTATGAAGTTACAATAGACTCTACAGTTTCTACAATACCAAAACATCCAGCTAGTGTACAGTTGCCATTGTAAATAGCCATTGTTTACGCGGATATTCATGGATTATTTAAAATGTTCCTTCATATAAACGCATTTTCACGTATTTGCAAACAGATAAGACCCAGATCAAATGGCTCCTGCTTGTTAATGAAATATTATAGATCAATTTCTAAAATGCTACAATATTCCACCGTCCATATTTCATTATAACTATTTGGTCAATGAATATTTATTAGGTATTTAGAATTGTTATAGATATAAACAAAATTGGAAAGGGTTAAGGTTTAAAAGGCGATTAGGACCGGCGATAAGGGATAATAATTGGACACAGTGATACACACGTTCATGCAAGTGAGCTTGGCATTACTTGCATTTTAAGTTTGTGTGATTACCCTTATTATTATATAAATATGCCATAAAGTCATTTTATTTCATGGTATTGTTTCCTATCGATTATAAAAAAAATTATAACAATTTAAAAAATATATATATTATATAATATTATATAATATTATGTGATATTTTATCATTTTAAATTATATCATTTCATATACATGCAAGTTTACTACAAAGTGAGTTGTGAAGTCTTAACACAAACTGTAGTATATAATATTATATATTATGAACATATGCCAAAAAGTCATTTTATTTCATGGTATTGTTTTATGTAGTTAAAAAATCATTTTTTTAAAAATTATATATTATATATATTATATTATATATTATATAATATTTAATCATTTTATATTATATCATTTCATATTTATGCACAATTACTACAAAATGATATTATATAATATTATAATTATATTATGAACATATGCCAAAAAGTCATTTTATTTCATGGTATTGTTTTATGCGGTTAAAAAATTTATTTTTTTTAAATTATATATTATATATATTATATTATATAATATTTAATCATTTTATTTTATATCATTTCATATTTATGCACAATTACTACAAAATGATATTATATAATATTATATATTATGAACATATGCCAAAAAGTCATTTTATTTCATGGTATTGTTTTATGCGGTTAAAAAAAATATTTTTTTTAAATTATATATTATATATATTATATTATATAATATTTAATCATTTTATATTATATCATTTCATATTTATGCACAATTACTACAAAATGAGTTGCAAGTTTTTAAACAAACTGTAGTAACCCACTTTGTAATAATTACTACAATTTGCAACGTTACTACAAAACGGGTCGCAAGGTCCCATACGAAATGTAGTAAACTGTTTTTGACTCTATTTCATTAAGTAGGCAAGGTATCGGAAAGATTTTTACTGTGCACTCGGATATTGTCAATATGAAGGACCACCCCAAATTTGGTTGCAGTCACACAACTATGCTCGGTGTAATAGCAGTTTACTACATATTGAATTAGGCATGCCAACCCACTTTGTAGTAATTACTACAATTTGCAACGTTACTACAAAACGGGTTGGGAGGGTTTCACGCAAAGTGTAGTAACCCGTTTTGTAGTAATTACTACATTCAGTGATGTAATTATTGTTTATAACATTTTGTTATATGTTATTAATATTACTATACATAATACAAAATATTATATATTATATTATATAATAGTATATATTATAAAAATATGCCAAAAAGTCAATTTATTTCATGATATTGTTTCCTATCGATTACAATTTTTTCTATAAAAATTCAAAAAATATATATATTATATAATATTATATAATATTATATGATATTTTATCATTTTAAATGATATCATTTCATATACATGCAAGTTTACTACAAAGTGAGATGTGAAGTTTTAACACAAACTGCAGTAAAATATTATATATTATATTATATAATATTGCATATTATGAACATATGCCAAAAAGTCATTTTATTTCATGGTAGTGTTTTATATGGATAAACAATTTTTTTTTAAAAATTATATATTATATATATTATATTATATAATATTTAATCATTTTATATTATATCATTTCATATTTATGCACAATTACTACAAAATGAGTTGTCTTGTTTTTAAACAAACTGTAGTAACCCACTTTGTAGTAATTACTAAAATTTGCAACGTTACTACCAAACGGGTCGCAATGTCCCATACAAAATGTAGTAAACTGTTTTTGACTTTATTTCATTAAGTAGGCAAGGTATCGGAATGATTTTTTCTGGGCACTCGGATATTGTCTATATGAAGGACCACCCCAAATTTGGTTGCAGTCACACAACCATGCTCGGTGTAATAGGAGTTTACTACATATTGAACTTTGCATACCAACTCACGTTGTAGTAATTACTACAATTTGCAACGTTACTACAAAACGGGTTGGGAGGGTTTCACGCAAATTGTAGTAACCCGTTTTGTAGTAATTACTACATTCAGCGATGTTATTATTGTTTATAACATTTTGTTATATGTTATATTAGTATTATTATACATAATACAAAATAATATATATTAAATTATATAATATTATATATTATAAAGATATGCCAAACAGTCATTTTATTTCATGGTATTGTTTCAAATTGATTCTTATCCATGCACAATTACTACAAAATGAGTTGTCAAGTTTTTAAACAAACTGTAGTATCCCACTTTGTAGTAATTACTACAATTTGCAACGTTACTACAAAACGGGTTGGGAGGGTTTCACGCAAATTGTAGTAACCCGTTTTGTAGTAATTACTACATTCAGCGATGTTATTATTGTTTATAACATTTTGTTATATGTTATATTAGTATTATTATACATAATACAAAATAATATATATTATATTATATAATATTATATATTATAAAGATATGCCAAAAAGTCATTTTATTTCATGATATTGTTTCCTATCGATTATAACAAAAATTATGAAAATTTAAAAAAATATATATATTATATAATATTAAATAATATTATATAATATTTAATCATTTTATATGATATCATTTCATATACATGCAATATTACTACAAAATGAATTGTGAAGTTTTAACACAAACTGTAGTGAAATAGTATATATTATATAATATGATATTGTTGAGATATATATACATTCATTATATAATATGATATTATATATTATGAACATATGCCAAAAAGTCATTTTATTTCATGGTATTGTTTTAAATTGATAAAAAAATAATAAAAATTATATATTATATATATTATATTATATATTATATAATATTTAATCATTTTATACTATATCATTTCATATTTATGCACAATTACTACAAAACGAGTTGTCAAGTTTTTAAACAAACTGTAGTAACCCACTTTGTAGTAATTACTACAATTTGCAACGTTACTACAAAACGGGTCGCAAGGTCCCATACGAAATGTAGTAAACTGTTTTTGACTCTATTTCATTAAGTAGGCAAGGTATCGAAAAGATTTTTACTGTGCACTCGGATATTGTCAATATGAAGGACCACCCCAAATTTGGTTGCAGTCACACAACCATGCTCGGTGTAATAGGAGTTTACTACATATTGAACTTTGCATACCAACCCACTTTGTAGTAATTACTACAATTTGCAACGTTACTACAAAACGGGTTGGGAGGGTTTCACGCAAAGTGTAGTAACCCGTTTTGTAGTAATTACTACAATTTGCAACGTTACTACAAAACGGGTTGTAACAGTGCTATATTCCTTTGCAATTTGCATTTAGTTATCTCATTTCCGGATTTTACAGAATGACTTAACATAATTGGTTTGCAGACGACCATCAGAAATTAGGTTAATTGATGCCTAAAATGTGACAAGTATGGTTCGTAAAATAAGAACAAAACATCCTAACCTTTTAAATACAGCATTCATATTTGCGAATGGATTATGACTGTCAAATAGTGTAGACCCTTATTTTAACCTTTCTACCAGCTCTCTGATATGGGTTTTCACTGTCTGCAAATGCATTCAAAGGGTTGATTAAACAGGCCTTATGGCTTTATAAGCCTATTTGTAATAAACAACTATCTAAATAAATTTGCCCTAAATTCACATCGGTCCGGCTTTCGATTCAATCAGCTTACACCTAGGGCTAATCTGAACATAAGTAAGGTTTCTCATCCTGTAGACATAGAAAGTATTACGAATTTATATCTGAATTGATCAAATTAGGTTCTGAAGATATAAGCCTCAAAAAGGTACGTTACATAGTAACATTTCGGACTTAACTCTTCTGCTGCCATATTGTGTTGCCTGCAAACTTTGTCGTCTTGCACAATTTCCGTTTGTTTGTTTTTTTGTTTTTGTTTCGAAAACAGTTTCAGTTACAACCAGTTGGAATCGTGATGAGACGCCGAATTACTCGATGTCTCATCTGGGTCCAAACTGTTCGCATAGGTAATCACAGAAGCGACACTGACAGCGAATGCTGAGCAAAATATTTTTACAGAATTTTTCACCTACTACATTTCCAAAATTCAAGCTATAATCAAATTGGCTCCCAAATGCAATCAGGATGTCAAACAGTTTGGCTCCTGATGAGACGCCGAGTTATTCGGCGTCTCATATGGATCCAAACTGTTTGCATATGTATGCACTCATCCGCCCATAGCAGGCTAAATGAATTCTGAAGGAAGGTGATCCCCTGAGAGCAAAAATTGCACCACAAAAAGAGAAAAATGTAGACTCGGTTTTATTGAGTCTGTTCATGAACAGTAATTGAAAGTGCAACACTGCTCAGGCCCCCTAGCACCGGCTTAAGCGGTATTCAATTTTCAGAACAAGAAGTACTGAAATTCATGATCTCAAAGGATCAGAAGGTATAACAACACCGAAGCATAAATGATCAATAAATTAGGACCTTTTGTTAAATGATAAACAACCATGTCGCCAATATGTGATAAAAATAGTTTAGGTCTAAATTCGTGTACAACGAAATATCTTGCCAGACACGTCATTTAAGGCTGGTCTTCTAATTTAAAACAATGATATAGTGGATGGTGGTCGGATTAAGCTGACATCACATACTCGTAGTAATTAATTTTCCCAGACAATTAAAGTGAAAACAGAAAATGCATTGTGGTTACAGTTGTAAGATGAGAGCTACATGATGTCTGCTAAAAATAGAGAGTATAAAATGTGACAATACGATTATGAATACATATTTACTGATGAAATTGGTATGAACATTTTGGTACGAACTTCTCTGTCAAGTTTAAAGTCATGTTATTTGGTGAAGAGAGAGATATTTTTCTTAAAAAGGGCATCTGTTTTTTGCAGCCGAGTTTCTTATCTATATCTGGCAATTACAACCTCCGCCATTGTATCTTTTTTCTACAGAATATTATCTAAATGGTGTAGTGTTGTAAGGATTTACCTATCAGTAAGGTCAATTGTCACAGGTGTAATATTGCACGGTCAGGCCAGTCGTTATCTCGACGGGCATATTAGACCGTTCAATATTCCACGGTTGTTTTGTTAAATTTTCATCTATTGCACATATTTCACTTAACTCATTCGCTCATATAAACGGCTTTGCAAACACATTTGACCCAGAAAAGACCTGTAGCATAGGTCTGATCAGGGTCTGTTATGTTTGCTTATGACATTATATCTTACTCTACAGTTTCTACTAAAACCACAATAACAAGTGTACATATTTCATTATACAATATTAGCTAATGAATACATGATGTCTGTATTTCTTACATGGATATTCTACACGGAATATGTTAACACTTATCGGGTCAAATGTTTGGCCTAGATACGAATGAGACGCAACGCTTATATATTTTCCGAAACCCTAGCACAGTAAATATCATCCATGCGACCACCAAAAAGAGGTAATTATTGGGATGTAGATGCATGTGGTACGTTAATGCACGACGAATGTAATAAATTTCACTTAGCTCCAATCTGCTTTTAAAAACATTGTTGCTTATTCAATGAATAATCGCAATACCATTGTACAACCACTTCAATACAGGTAACCTATTTAATTATTTAAAGGAAACAAATATGTATCTCACTATGCATAATATGCTTTAATATTGCTTAACCCACTGAAGGGGAAGTAACCGTTGTTTCGTAACGTCCCGCCTGTTTAAATTATATGTACAAACTTTGTTTCCGTTTTCTCCATGAATATTAACTCGGCGTCTCATCTGTATCAGATTTGTTTGCATAGGTAATCACAGATAACACAAGCGAGGTTTTACGAAAGCTGCCTAACATTTATCAGGTGGCAAGATCAGCAGTGTTAACCAAGACCTTAAATGTCAATGGCAATTGTAAATGAATGGAAATCAGAGAAAGAACATACATGTATAACACTTATTAACCTGTCGTGTTTGAGAGGTTTTGTTGTTTGCATTTTTTTAAATGCAAAGTAACTTTGGAATAAAAAGTTTGTATTCAACTAGTTACCAAATTCAAATGACAATTAATCTGTTATTCACTTGTTAACTTGTTGACGTCATTTCATCAGCAAATCATAGTTAAGAGGGTGCTAATATAAAATGGATTTGAAACAAAAGCATGTTAATGTCAAAATAAGAAATAATAAGAAACAATTGACATACGAAAAGAAAAAAATATTTTCGTAACTAACTTGGATCGGTTTCTAGGCTAACGCGTTACCCCTACGCCACGATGTTTTATACTAAATTGTGTTTCAATTATAGCTATATCACTAGCATTTGAAAAACTGCTTTCGAAGAACATGTTCATGAAATTAAAATGCAAAAGCATCATACGGAGTTTAAACAATCATAAATGGGTACGTCATAATTTGTTTTAAAAATTAACAACAACATAATTTTCGTGAATTTTAGAAAAGACGAGATAAAAAAAAAGCGGTAGCAGTCGGCAGTTATAGAAACACAGGACCGCGGTTAATCATGCACCTTTTTCTAAGGCGTATAAGTATGGGCGGCCTTCGACAGCCCAATAAATATCTAGTAGACTCTACCAAACATCGAAAGACACATCTATACTCCATCTATTCCGAATTCGTTTATAAACATTCCGAATTTCTTAAAAAGCTATAAACCATTCCATTTCTTTGACTCTACATGCTGTCTAGATTTATGTGAAAACATTGCCTCTTTAAACGTAATAAGCTTGCAGTAATGACAACATTATATTAAAGCATTATATTGATGTTCTGGTAGAATGCTTTTTTGGTGTCATTATAAATACACAATAATCGGATTAGAATGAAATACCCAATTGCAACACATTGAAAATATTAGAACATTTTGTTGGGTAACGACTACATACACTATTGATTGGCTTATATTAGACGGATATATTAAAAGGATATCCCAACTCCTTTTCACGAAAACAATATTGACATCTGGAATATTATAAATTCGTGAAATATCCAAACCTTTTTAGTTAGATATGTAATTGAAAATGGCAGCAGTTGAAATCCGCGGTGCGCTCTTAGGTTAATCAAAGGAGTAAGGATTTAGGTTAACATTTAGCCTGCTATGGGTGGATGAGTGAATAGCTATGCAAACAGGTGGGATCCAGATTAGACGCCAAGAAACTCGGCGTCGCATCAGGATCTAAACCGTTTGACACCCTGTTTGCATTTTGGTAGACAAATCCATTATAGCTTGAATTTTGAAAATGTAGTTGGTGAAAGTTCTGTAAAAATAATTTGCTCAGCAGGCTAAAAGTTTAAAGAAGTAGACACATATATGTTTTATATGCTCGATGTTTTATCCACGTTTTAATGTATTATAAAACTAATCGTTTTCTTTTTATTCACCAATGTAACAGGCAAAAACAAAATTGCTATGTTCACGGAAGTAAGATATCATCGATTTGTAATAATATGTTTTGTTGAGACATGTCACAGTATTCCCAAGGGTTTTACATTTCCTTAATGATATTTCTGTACGTTTTCTGTTGGGAATGTAAATCCGACGTTGTATTTACATTGACTGCAAATCATGTACATTGCACTGTGATTAAATTCAGCTGTTATAGTACAGTACAGTACCACCTGTCTGAAGCGGCCATCAACAAGTCTGTTTATAGGTCTGTAAGGTAGGTGGTAGCTTTGGCAACTCTTTTGGCGCCAAATTTAAACGTGTCGTCTGCAATAATAACTTCATATTACATATAATTCTAAACTAAATAATAAAGGTATATTAGTAAAGCATTTGTTTTTAAATACATGTATGTTTGGGCTAAAGTAATACAGAAAACGGTGAAGTCCCAGGTCAGATGCCGCCTTGAGAAGGCGGCATCTGACCTGGGACTGCACTGTTTTCAATGGTGCCAAGAGTCCATTGGCACCGAAAGAGTTAATGCATATCAAATGGGAGCTTTCTGCATTACTGTTTACCTGCATTAAGCAACACTCTTATTTTAACACTCCTACTTTCACTAAATGAATGACCGCTTAGGACCGTCTCTACCGTCAAAACATGACATGTCACGTTTACAACGTAAATACCTTGGCAAGGATAAAAGTTATAGATTTGATATAGTTGTGTTCTGTTTTATATGAGAACAAATGCTGATTTTCTTCATTGAATAAAATGTTGCTTCAACATCTTCTCTAAGATTATCATGTCAAAATACACGTCACATTTTTGGTACATGCATTTAGCCATAAAAAACATTGTCCGCTTTTATTTTATGACTGAATGCATGTACCAAAACTATAACGTGTATTTTGACATGATACGCTTTGAAAAAGACCCGTAGTGGTCGAAATATTAAATATCTTCATTCTCAGTGGTGTTATACCTTCTGATCCTTCGAGATCATGAATTTCAGTACGTCTTGTTCTGAAAATTGAATACCGGTGCTGGGGGGGGGGGGGGCGTGAGCAGTGTTGCACTTTCAGTTACTACTCATGAACAGACTCGATACAGCCGAGTCTTTTTCTCTTTTTATGTTGCAATTTTTGCTTTTGGGGGATGACCTCCCTTCAGAATTTATAATCTTCCCAACAGCGGATGTTAAGTGTTTGTGTGTCGGCCGTAAAAAGTCGCCCCGTACTTCATTCTCAGTGTTGTTATATCTTCTAATCATTCGAGATACATTAACAATGTGTCAATAAGGTTTCATGATCTCCTTCGAGATCATGAATTTCAGTACATCTTGTTCTGAAAATTGAATACCGCTTAAACCGGTGCTAGGGGGCGTGAACAGTGTTGCACTTTCAATTACTGCTCATGAACAGACTCAATAAAACCGAGTCTTTTTCTATTTTGTGTTGCAATTGTTGCTTTCGGGGGAACACCTCCCTTCAGAATGTGTATTATCGTCATTGTAAAATATTGTTGAAATCAAAAAAGGAACACAACTTACATCTATTTTGTTTTGTGATAAAGACTCGTTACAGAATCCTGTCCTTATTCTTTCATTGAGTTTTCGGTGCTGACAATGGCATTTGAAGGGTTGTTTAAATGTTCATGATTATTGTACATCCACAAACACATGCATCTGTGGTAGTTTAATCTTAGCAATAAACACACAATAAGAATAATATGTTAGTTTGGTTTATAACCTAATAACTAATCGTGATATATCGTATTCTGCTTATGTAGTGCAAATCATGCAGTATAGACAAATTAATGAACTGAAGTCTCTTTCTAAAGCAATAACGTACAGTTTGAAGTACATGTATGTTGATTCTACATTGCATCAGAGTATATCAATGGAATAGGACAAAATCCAAAAAAATCAAATTTGATTTGAAACTTGGAAGCGACAAAAATGACATTAAGCTATTTTATGAAAACCTTGTTATCGAAAACAACATATACAGTGATAATTTAAGTTGGCAAGGTTCAGTTCAAGGACGAAGCCATATTCATGGATATGAAGCATACACGGATGAGTATGAAGTCTTTACATCTTACACATACATCATATGTCCAGATACAATGCGTAAATTTTAACATTTTCAAGAATAGCTCCTTTACTTCGCCACTAAACCTTATACTGTGGCCACTCTTTAAAGTCGTCTCTTGGAGACGCTTCGAAAGAGTGATCATTCTAAATGACGATTTTAGTATTTAGATACGTACATTTATCTGCAGCTCAGTACATTGAAGGTCACAATCTGTACAAATTGACAATGCATTTAAAATGTTTTTCCCCTCTTTTTGGCTATTTCCCATCGCTCTGTCGAGTTACGTTTGATTGAGCCATTGACATTTTAGATCAGTTTCGCCAAGCCATATTATTTTAATTTCAGTAATAAAACAGAGGTCAGGCAGGAAATTTGAAAATTCCACACAACAGCACACAGCAACACTAGAAGCACAAAATGAATGCGCGCTCGCTCAACATACACCATTAAAAGTATTAACCCTTTCCTCCATAGGCTATTTTTAGACCAAACTATTTGAATGACTCTACCCAAAAGGAGCATTTACTAGAGAAAAGTAAAATTTTAGAATTTTGTAGTTTGAAACCATTGTGATAAATAGAGCATTTGCTCCTATAGGAGAAGTCACTATTATAGAGGCGTAAAAATGCGTATTTATGGAGGAAAGGGTTAATGATGATGCACTATACAAACACAAAAAAGGATGAAGACAGGAGCGCCGCCTTAGAAGGGACAGTGGCAAAATCACCACTGGTTAGGGAACGCATCCAACCTCACACATATACAACCTCATTACGGATATTTATTACAAGTTCCAAGCTGTACAAATGACAATAAATTACGTTTACCTGAATACTTTCCATGTAACGATATGAGGTCGGTTGATAATTAAACAGGCCTGGCCGAGTGAATATTGATTAAAATAATCAGACATGTTATACAGAGACGTTATAACATAAAAACAAATATCACCTATATTTTGATTTTCTAAGCGTATAAAATTTGATATCGTATTTGATGTGCATATCAGAGGATACAGCTATTAATGACAAAATATTGTTCGTTTATTAAATTTCACATCTGAACTGTTGACTATTGCCTTTGAGCTAAAATGTATGAAACTACATTAATCAGGCTTTTTTCAACTCTCGGTGGTTTCCGATTGAAATTAACAACCGAAATAGTTATAGAAACATATGTTCCTTTGCTTTTCTTGTGAGTATAAGTAAAACTGGTGGCAGCAACAGTTACATTTTTGTTGGCAGTGGTGTTGGATACTGCAAAAGAATGACGTTCCTTTCAAACGAGTTGTTTGTTATGTAACTGACAAGGGTAGGGTCATCATTAACCATTTCCCAGTTGATTTTCTTATGTAAGAAATGATGGCATCGTGAATAGTTATTCGATGAAACCGGTTGAAACTGTATAGTCACATCTATTATAATTCCATAAACAGAGCAAATCCTTGGTCTGATCTTGGTTTACTCTGTCTGCAAAGGCATGAAAAAGTGTTTATAAGAGGGGGTGGGTTACGAACAGTTCTCCCTTATTCCACCTCCTTTATGATAATGGAAGATACATCTAGCTAAAATATTGAACTAACATCCCCTTTTTCTAAATCTAAATGGTTAATGTTTCGCCAGAGGATTCTTTAAACGTTATGTGTGACAGAAACAGCTGTGGAATTTGATTAAATGCAGTACCATAAGAGCTTCTTGAAACCATTTGGTGTTACGGAATTTGATATTTGCGAAAGATATTATCAGCTTCCAGAGACATTTCCTTTATAATTACGTTACAAACTAAATCTAACTTAACATTTGTGTAAACAGCAATACTTTGAACACATATGCTATTATACATGACCTGTTAGATATTTCAGTCCTGAATTCTCGGAGAAGAATATCCCATCAATCAGAGCTACAAATAAAGGTGCGTACCCAAATACTAAAATCGTCATTTCTCCAGCAAACCCTATACTGTGACCACTCTTTAGAATCGTCTCGAGAGAATATAGGGTTTGGCTGGGAAATAAAGGAGTTATTTCTTTAAAAATGTTCAAATTAATGCATCTTATCTGGACCTTACAGAGTCCATATAGTGTGGAAAATCTACACTTGTTATAGGTCTTTGAATGTCAAATAGAACAGACACTGATCATCGGGCTCCTCTACGAGCCCACTGATCTGGGTCTACATGTACACTGTTTGCAAATGACTGCACGTATATGTCCTGATATTAAATGGCCAACAGTCAGTTATCGGACATTAGGTGTTTGGAAAGTCGTTTAAAATGTATTCCCTTTCCTGAAACACAGTTATTGAAACATATATCATAGTTTACACAGCCAATGAAACATAGACCATGTTTAACCTTTATCTTGTTGTGAACATAATACTATCAGCTGAATTTTAGATATGTTCATTTATGCCTACATCCGTTCAATAAAACATTGCGATCATGTTTACCAAGTGTCATGACAAATGTTTTAAGAAATTACTGATCAAACTGATTTGATCCTGATGAGACCCCTGCCTCTTCTAGGCCCAAACTGTTTGCAACTACGAATAAATTCACTGATAGCAGGATATGGGCAAACAAATTAATGCAAATTCACAACAGGAGATGTTAGGTGCTTGTGTGCCGGCCGTAAAATATCGCCAGTACTTCATTCTCAGTGTTATTATATTTTCTGGTCCGTCGGGATAATTAGTTTCGGTTTTATTAGCTATGAACATTGAATGCCGCCTAAATCCGTGCTAGGTGACGTGAGTAGTGTTGCACTTTTAATAAATGTTCGCGAATAGAATCAATATTACCGAGTTTGCATTTTTTCTTTTTATATTGCTGCTTTTGCTTTCGAAGGATCTCCTACTTTCAGAGTTTCTATAAAGACTGCCCAGTGGAGAACTACCAAAGATAAAAAGTCCCTTTTTCTTTCGGGCCTATTATGATTGTGGTTCAAAGTTGATTGTGATGCTTACTTTTGACAGGAAACGTGCACTATGTAATACAAAAGAGTATCTAGGCGGATTGGTCCTCTTGCCAACAATTAAAACCATAGAATTGAAGTCAGGCAGGAGATGTCACATGACAGTCCACACCTGGGTCCAAGGTTATAAAACTATCTGCTTGTGTCTGTGTCTGAGATCATTCTGAAGAATCTGAAGGTGAAGGATGGGTATTTACCCTTTTTATGTATTAATTCTTAAAGAAACAGATCCTTCGAAGGCAAACGTTGCAATGCGAAAAATTGGTTTAATTGAGTCTGTTTATGAGCAATATTTTAAATAGCTACACTACTCATGCCCTAGTACCGGCCTAAGCAGTATTCATTTTTCAAAATGAAAAGGTAGTAAAGTCAAGCAGGCAAAGCCACACACAAGACGCAACCACCTCCAGAACATCGGCAGATAGCATGTCACACACCCAATTGCACACCCAAAACACACGCACATACACAAGGTGAACACTGAAAACATTAACAACCACACAAGTAATAGCGATAGACATTCCAAACATGAACAAAGGCACAAGTACAAAGACACAAGACAAACAAAACTAAGGTCGACAAAGAGAGCATCGCCCTGTGACGGTTAGAAGCAAACTCACCACTGGGGGTTTAAACTCAATGACTTTGCTGAAGTCAGAGCAACTGCAGGAAAGCTGTTAAAGGCACGACAGGGAAAAGGTAATACATGAGTCTGGTTAGCTCATCGCGAGTGAGTGAGTTTATGAGTATACCATCATAGAGTACTGCCTTCGGCCTGTCATCGCGCAAGCAAAGAGGGAAGCGTAGTCTTTCTTCCAAAACGTTTTAATGCGTTTTATAAACAAATCATGAAAATGGATATGACCCCGAATTTTCCTAAGTGTGTAGATAACATCATCATAAAATTCTGGGTGAGAAACACCTTGTTGAAGTAACATCCGTAGATTGCAATTATATTTACTAGTGAGAGATACATTTCCATAATATATTTTAGAAAAAGTTTTCCGAAGTTTGTGATATCTATAACCTTGCTTAAGAAGTTATCAGTTATCACTAAATTATGACTGTTAAATTCGTCAAGCAAAGAACAGGCTCGGGCAAACTGAATAAGTTGAGAAATATAAAGCCCATAGGATGTAGAACGGGACACATATCCATCTAGAAAAGGATACTTAATAATCTTAACATTTAAATATTCCCCTTCATCGTATATTTTGGACGAAACTATCATTTGTGATGGAAATATTCAAATCTAAAAATGAAGCCATAAATAAAATCATTGAAATACATGACCATGAAGGACCAGATTATATAACATCACTGAGAGTGAAAACGTGGCGACTTTTTACTACCGCTACATAAACACAACACCTGCTGTTGTGAAGTGCATAAGTTCATAAAGTAAGATAACCATCGAAAGCAAAAGTAGCAATGCGTAAAGATAAAATGGCATACTCGGTTTTATGGAGTTTATTCATGAGCAGTGATATAAAATGCAACACTGCTCACGCCCCTAGTGCTGGCTCAAGCGGTATTCCATGTTCATAACTAAATGTATTGAAATTCATGATCCCGAAGGACCAGAAATTGTAACATCGCGAATGAAGTACGGGGCGTTTTTACGGCCATCACACAAACACCTAACACCTGCTGTTGCGAAATAGATTTTGAAATTAAGAGAACCATCAAAAGCAAAAACAGCCATGTAACCTGTTTAATCCGGGACACGCATACAATGTAATTTGCTTAAAGGTGTAGACCCACAGGGGTCATTCCGTGGGTCTAGATGGTCTAAAAAGTCAACAAAATTGATTGGGTCGATTTAGTGTTATATCATATACAAGGGGTCTAACTACTGTCTCGCAAATTTCACGACCGATTCGAAATAATGCCGGGTTTTGGGCAGCTAAGATGGAATAACCACTAATGTTTGTACGAACGTGAAGCTGGGACATTGTACTTTTCAAATAATATAAGTTTTGATACATTCCGACTAAGCTGTAGCCAGTGCCGACGGGAACTTCCTACAAAATACGCTGACGTTTCTTACTCGGACGAGAAGTCGCAACCTCGATTGTCGCTTGCCCCCCTTGTAAAACGGCCATAATCGCGATGCCTCGGGACAAAACGATTGTGCAATCAGGACATATGACAAAAAGCTATCGTTTACCTCTCAAGCTCTCTGCGGACACTGATGCAGATCCGAAATACAGGCGAATTGTCGTGCAATTAGCAGATTTAAAGACCTTTCAGGCCATTACGAGTCACGTGACCCGCTTCCTCTACAATAACAACACCCGGTTGCCTGTAACCGTTAATATAAGCGTTAACGAGAACGCAGGGCACAATCCCGCGGTCAATCAGGTGCCTTGTTACTCACTTAGAAGAAACTAGGTCACGTCCACTTTACTGTATTCCTGCCGGCTACAACATGTCCCCAAATACACAGCGGCTCGTAGGATGTGTTGTTCATTCTGTATAATGGAGTTAATCAATGCACTACACATCTTAATGAATCACTAGTTTTCGTTTTCGTTTTCGTTGTCCGTTAAATGTCACCAACAGAGAGACATCCAATGGAGTGGTTTAGTTGAAATCTCGAAAATCTTTCGTGCAGCCATCAAGCAACACTCATAAATACACGAATATGTGCTATACAGATTGAAATATTTCTAAATGACATACTATTTGTACATACACCGTCTAACGTAACTATAATACAATGTATGGTAAAGTTAATGTGACCTGTACTGCTTTACAAATTCACTCCAAATTGGATTTATGTGAAAAGACTGTCCCTAATATACAACATCATCTTCAACCACTAGCTTAAAGTACTACCACCGGCTTAAAACATTAAACCGAACTTAACCACACTGTCTTATTAATAAATAGGATGCCTTACGCTGTCTCGCGTACTGGATTTAACTTTCAAACAGCATGTAAATGATATGAATACTTGGAGTTGTTGTCACATCCTTGAATATTCAGCATTCAAAGTGTTAAACTTAATGATGTTCATTGAGTCAACTCTCAGACAAGATCTGTACCGTAAGATCGTGTTTCTAATAGCGTTATCAACTAGATTGCTTCATTATTAACCAGTGGCCTTAGGGTCTCATTACGAACATAATATTGTCTAACAACAGCCAAGGCCCCTAAAAGAGTTCAAATGTCTAGTTATGCAATTAATGTTTTCTGCTTCCCTACTGCTTCGTTCTTAATCGGAGGATTTTTCTCAGAGGTACACGTAATATATGGCACATGAAATGTAAAATACACATGTTCAAGGTATACCTGAATTGATATTTGGGTCACCACTCCAAGTCCGCAAAGTTGTATTCCTGGATGCTGGTACATTACTGATTTGAGCTCTGTGACTTTCAAAACAGTGTAATAGGTTTTAAATAGGTACATTCGCATTACTGTCATACATATTTATTATAACATATCACATTCCGTTTAGATTTATCGCTTTCAATACATCTATTATATTCTGATCCTAAGATCTATAATTGTAGCCCTGTCCTTCAATATTTACTAGCAGACTGTTAAACTTTCTCATGCTAAGCGCTTCTTGGCTGACCTCAGCTCCAGAGGAATCCAGATGTTATTCGACGTCTCACCAAGACCCAGACTGTTTGTTATTAGGCTAATAGTTTTGAAAACAAGTAAACCAACTGGATATGCTTTTATTTAAAACAGTGTCAACTGGCATCATGTTGTAATAGCCTAAGAAGAGTTTATAGTCAGTGTGGGCATAATAATCGATTTTCAAAGCTGTTTTACAGATCACGACCACCATCACGTGTATTACCATCGCTCAAATATTCGTTGAGGAAATGGAACAACTCACTCTTCACTTACTGTACAAATACTGGCTGCTCAATCGCTGATGTGTGGACATTTGCACTGATTTCAGATTCGTTCAGTCCTTAAACTAGCGTTTGTCTGAGTGTCATGTAGCTTTGATCCTGATAAAGTGCCGAGTTCCAAATCTGTTCTCAATGCCGAACATTATAAGAGTAAATATCTTGCCTAAACGCATCTAGATTCAATAGTATTATGTTGATGTTTTAAAGAAGGAGCTAACTGATTCAAAAACTTATATAACCGTTCAAACACCTGAAAAAGATATAGTCTCGGAACATGTAAAAATGTGCAATGATTTTAAGTCGGGTCCTAACATAAAACAACATAAACTTTCTACTTTGTACTGGATTCCGAAACTACATAAAAACCCTTATAAGTCGCGTTTTATTGCCAACTCTAGCTGTTGTACCACTACTAAATTATCTATACTTTTGACGTCCTGTCTTACTACGATCAAAGAACATGTTAAACGCTACTGTGATAAAATATATGAAAATTCTGGTATTAATGTTTTTTGGTCCATAAAAAATTCAAATGATGTTTTAACAAAACTTGAAAATGAACAGTATAACATTTCTTTACTGAGCTCTTATGATTTCTCTACACTCTATACTACTCTACCTCACCATCTTATAAAGGATAGACTTATTAAATTAATAGAAAAAACCTTTGCCAGAGAAAACAAAATGTTCATTGCTTGT
This sequence comes from Azorinus chamasolen, assembly GCA_963576725.1. Lineage (NCBI taxonomy): Eukaryota > Metazoa > Mollusca > Bivalvia > Cardiida > Solecurtidae > Azorinus > Azorinus chamasolen. Next base: position 10,157,169 of record OY755252.1, read on the forward strand.
AATGTTCAACGTTCATTCTTTTCGAATTCAGAAGTTGAACATTACACAATGTGGACTTGCCTTGATGTTTGTAGATCTCTTACCTTTCTTTTAGATAATATATTTGTGCGTTATGGAGATACCATATATCGTCAAGTTGTTGGTATACCCATGGGTACAAATTGTGCCCCTCTTGTTGCAGATTTGTTTTTGTATTGCTACGAGAGGGATTTTATGCTTAGCTTAAAACCTGATACACAGACCGATATTGTGAATGCTTTTAATAAAACGTCAAGGTATTTAGACGATATTTTGAATTTAGATAATCCTTATTTTGATACTATGGTTTCTTCAATCTACCCAAAAGAACTGTCTTTAAACAAAGCTAATCAATCTGACATTAATGCTTCATTTTTAGATTTGAATCTTTCAATTACAAATGATAAAGTTTCGTCCAAAGTATACGATAAAAGAGAAGATTTTAATTTTAAAATTGTTAATTATCCTTTTCTAGATGGGGATGTGCCACGTTCTACATCTTATGGTGTTTATATTTCTCAACTTATTAGGTTTGCCCGAGCCTGTTCTTTGCTTGAAGATTTTAACAGACGTAATTTAGTTATAACTGATAAACTTCTTAAGCAAGGTTACAGATATCACAAACTTCGGAAAACCTTTTCTAAATTTTATTATCGAAATTTACCTCTCATTAGTAAATATAATTGCAATCTACGGACGTTACTGCGACAAGGCATTTCTCAACCAGAATTTTATGGGGATGTTATCTACAAACTTAGGAAAATTCGGGGTCATATCCATTTTCATGATTTGTTTATAAAACGCATTAAAAAATTTAAAAAGAAAGGTTATGATCCTATTATATTGCAACACACTGCATGTTTGGTTATCGATCCTTTTACAGTCGGTAGCTACGCTTCCCTCTTTGCTTGCGCGATGACAGGCCGAGGGTAGTACTCTATGATGGTATACTCTTAAACTTGGATACAGGAGGAGCTTACCAGACTCATGTATTATCTTTTCCCTGTCGTGCCCTTAACGGCTTACCTGCAGGTGCTCTGACTTCAGCAAAGCCATTGAGTACATATTTGACGGATTGTCACAGTTATTATGCTATGTTTTACATGTTGTCCTGTGTTCACCGTCGTCTATGTTGTGGGTAAGTCCAGCGGGGATACCTTTATTTACAATATTTGTAAAGCTAGGGTGACTTTGAGAGAAGTGTGAGGTTAGGACGTCCGTAAACCGGTTTAAACCCCCAGTGGTGTTTTTGCTGCTGACCGTGCCAAGGCGGTACTCTCTTTGTCACCCTTCCTTTTGTTTGCCTTGCGTCTTTGTGCTTGTGGTTTGTTCATGTTGTGGAACGTTTGTCCCTGTTTCTTGTGTGTCTTTTGGTGTTTTCTGTGTTCATTTCGTATGTGTGTGTGCGTGTGCGTTTGGGTGTGTGGTTGTGTGTGTGTGTGTGTGTGTGTCATGCTGTCTATCGGTGTTTTGGTGGTGGTTGCGTCTTGCATGTGGCTTTGCCTGCTTGACTTTACTACTTTTCCAATTATAGCTGTGTCATGTATGTTATATTTAGCACTGAACCAGTAAATGCATTTGTGGTCTGTATCTTGCTGCATGTTAATATTATGGAAATCAACTAGTTAGCGTCTCATCCCATTGAGCATATCCAAAGTACAAAAATGAGTCATGCAGGAAATACCACATACAGAACAAACACTCGCCCGAACAGCAACACAAGGAAACAGCAAATGTACATGGGTAGAAAAAACAACAAGAGACGCACAAAGACAAAACAAACATTCAATAGGAGGAAGATGGAAGTACCGCCTTGGAACGGTCAGTGACAAAAGTCACCGGGGGTTTAAACCGGTTTATGGGCGCCCAACCTCACCCTTATTCCATCCCCATCCTAAAAGACAAACAGTGTAAATAAACGTATCCCCTCTCCGACTAATCTACAACAACCGCGACAGCAAATACAGTGGTAAAGTGCATGTATAACAAAAAAAACATTTAATTGAACATACTGTATCCACCTATCGCTAGTGTACTCAATGATTGAGCTGCAAACAGAGTAACTGTAGAAAAGTAATAAAGGGTACGACAAAAATGAAATAGTACAGATATCCGACGTTCTCCTTCCATTTCTGGATTTAAGAGGTCGCCTTCATAGAGTACTAAACCTTTCTTGTCGGCGTACATGCAAAGAGGCCAGCGTGATTGCCAACTGTAAAAGGGTTCACAACCAAACATGCAGTATGTTGTAATAATACAGGATCATATCCCTTTTTAATGAATTGTTTTATATATTTGATGAACAAAGTGAGAAAATGGGTATGTCCAATAATTCTACGAAGTTTGTAAATCACATCACCATAAAATTATGGATGTGAAATACCGTGTCGCAAAAGTACCTTGAGATTACATTTGTACTTGCCAATAAGCGAGAGATTTCGATAGTAAAATTTAGAGAAAGTTTTTCTTAGTTTATGGTATCTATATCCTTGTTTAAGCAGTTTTTCAGTTAAAATGAGATTTCGACTGTTAAAATCGTCAATAGATGAACAAGCTCTAGCAAAACGAATAAGTTGAGATATATAAACCCCGTAAGATGGAGCACGGGGAACATCCCCGTCAAAGTTTCGAAATAAAAACTGAAATCCTATCCTGGATATGCCCGAAGCGAAAACCGTGACAACTGCATTCGTGAATCGTTCTTTATATCTTTTAGATAGGTCGTTGACTTTTAACCCGGACAAATCCGACTTAAGCCGGTGCTAGGGGTGTGAGTACATAATTATATTCTGAAAGTGGGAGATCCTTCGAAAGCAAAGGTAGCAATGCGACAAGAGAAAATTGAAGACTCGGTTTTATTGAATCTGTTCATGAGTAGTAATTAAAAATGGAATCACTACTACCCCCTAGCATAGGCTTAAGCAGTAATCAATTTTCAAAACTAATAACATCAACACCTAATGATCCCGAAGGACCAGAAAATATTACAACACTGAGAATGAAGTACATGGCAACATTTTACAATCACTTAACACCTGCCGTTGTGAAGTAAATATATCCTTAAAGTGGGAGTATAAGTTTGATGTCAAATTTAAAAGAAGTCGACTATTTTAATGCAATCATTTGTCGTCTTCAAACTTTGTTATCTGCTACAATTGTCTTTTGTTTTATTGTGTCCTTTATTTGTGTTTCAAAATACGACCACAGTAACATAAGTTTGGATCCTGATGAGATTTACTCGGCGTCTCATCCGGATCCAGACTGTTTGTATAGGTAATCACAGGTGCGACACTTGCAGCGATATAGTAGTTAAAAATTAAGGAATACAGCGCCGCAACTAATTATATCATCGCCTATAGAACAGTCTTCTGGAAATACTGTCATTTCAATAACCGACCTGCCTTGACGATAATGTGTGTCAGGGTGAGTTTTGAGTATAATTATGCTCTAACATGTATTCTTCATATTTTGTATAACGAATTACTTTAGAAACGCATCATATACCTATTTTAAACTGAAATGGTGCTCAAGATCATGGTAAGGTAAAGAAATATTGGTATTGCAAAAAAACAATGAAAAAACATCCTCAATTACGGGCACCGGACGAAATAAACTTGACCAACATATATGAAACAGTAGACATTTCGTTCGCATTGTGTTTACATGTGATTGACTCGTACCAGCCATTGTTGTTTAATGCTCATATACTATATATTGTGCTGTTTCGAAATTGGTTCAGGGTCAATCTAAAATGGGTCAAACGTGTCCATTGATCCCCGTCTTAACCGGCGGAGCTTTCCCTCTCTTTCAGTGTGTGAAATGAATCACTATTGACCCTCACAAACAATGTAGAAGCATATTAGAGGGAACCTAGATGTGTCCTTTCATCAGGGTTCGCACTGTTTATCATTTTGCAATTTTTACTAAAAACAATTTAGAAATACAGCGTTGAATGGGTTATCAAAAATAGATATGTTAGTCACCACATACAAAACAGTCGCCGGAACAGCACCATGGCAAACTAAAGAACAATAAATGTGCATGCCTATCAAAAGCGAAAAAGAGATGCACAAAGACATAACAAACAAATATTAGGGGAACATGGAAGTACCGCCTTTGAACGGTCAGTGACAAGTGTCACTGTGGTTGTAAACCGGTTTAGGGGCACCCAACCTTTTTCCATCGCCATCCTAAAAGACACAGAGTGTCAAAAAGTCGATAACGCAGTATTCTGTTTCTAACAAATTTCATTTGTTGGCGGGTTGATGTTGACAAATACAGAATGTACTCATGTACATGAACTTTTTTCAGAGTTCCTTTGTAAGCAGTCATTATAAATACACTGAAATAGATGTTCAAATTGAAAACATACTCGTGTTTATCCAATTCCCGATAACGAGCGGAAAATATCTTGAGTGGAATATGTCTCGGACGGAAGATGTCTCGATTGTCATTCTGGATTTACCCTTCTAAGGCTGAACAATGATGTCAGCTGAAACTCCCAGATGGGCCCAGTTCTAAATAGTTATCCGCTTCGTTTAAAAAAGGTTAACTTCGTGTTTCTTTATTCATTTTACTAGTCTAAATCCTTGCAAATGGCAATGGAACGTCATCTATAACTATGCTGTAAGGTTATAGAGTCAAGCCTCTTTCAATGATATGTCAACATATTGCCCTGCTTCATTAAAACCGTAATATGTCTTCGATCACATATTCCCTTTGGGAACAAATATTGTCCTGATATGTTGTCAGTGATACATTACAGGGCGGAATACAACCGACAAAAGTGCTCCAAATGTACCTCCCTTCAGAATTAATACAGTGAGTGTAATCTATATATGTATTCGGGTGACACTTACGGTCACTAACTGAAATAACCGAAACTCTGCCTTGCTTTTTATTCTGAATTCACAAACATATAAATAGACAAACACGACGACCACATCAACTATACCCATGACAGGTAATTGCCTAACGATACTCACTAAAGGGATTTTACCTTTGTAGAGTTTCAAAATATTTGTTCATTTGTTGTGAATGTATAATATAAAACAAATGTACAAAGCCAGTGAATGCACAACATATCAGCGCAAGTATGTCTAAAGTACAAATATTCTGAAAGTTGGAGATCCTTCGAAAGCAAAAGTAGCAATGTGAAAAGAGAACATTGCAGACTCGGTTTTATTGAGTCTGTTCCTGAGCAATAATTTAAAGTGCAACACTACTCACGCCCCCTAGCATCGGTTTAAGCAGTGTTAAATTGTAAATCTAATAACACCAAAACTAATGATCCCGGAGGACCAGAAACTATATCAATGAGAATGAAGTACCGGGCGGCTTTTCACACAGTTTATTGTTTCTTAAACGGGTAATCATAAGATAGATGTTTAATAACAGTTTTAGACACATTCGCTAATATATGTGTCTTGTTCTTTTTCTCCAAATTATCAGATATTGCCTTGACAGTATAGTTGCATACATCACAGACCTGTGCATGGTTATATTAGTCTAAATAATTATTGAATGTTATTTCTACTGAGACAGTCCTGGTAACATATATTATTTTGTTTTCCGTGTTAACATCAGTCGATGTATCTGATAATGTATGAATAGACATCGGTTGATGTTCAAATAACCTCAGGGGAAAAACAAACTGTCCTTGACTTCGCATAACTGGTTTTTACAAGGACTAGAGACGAAGTAATTAAGCGGTGATTAATATCAGACGGAAACCTATAGATAAATAGAAAAGGACACCACAGCATGAAAAGAACAACTCAGATTTAGACATAGACAGCATTTCAGTTAACCAGTTATTACATGTTTGTACCAGACACGCTGATTTGAAATTGAAATGTTTAAATAAATTACTGTTATTCATTTATGCACTCGACTGATGTTTAACCCTTTCCATGTTCTAGATTTAGTCCAATAGTTTCAATACCTACTGCGTATTCATGAACACAGTAGTTATAATGAATATAGAAGGTAGAACATTGCAGTCAATTTAGAAAGTTAAAAAAAACTATCAACTTTCATTAGCAATCAGAAACGACGCTGATCACATCGGCTCCTATAAGAGCCGTCTGATCTGGGTCTACTCATTTGCAAATGAGTGAACAATCGTGTTTATATGAAGGAAAGGGTTAAACCGAATTTTAGGACGAGGGCGATGCATTAAATAAAGTCATAAACTTATCTTTTAAATATGGGACATGCATGCATTGCTATTTGTAAACAGCGCAGAACCAGAACAGATAACTCCTAGATGAGCCCTTAACCCATTTGCTACCGGTGTATTCGTCCATGTTTATATATTGGATTAGTCCAAGGGGTGTCTGATCTAATTTTTCTATTTCGTTTTGTTTTATATTGAAATTCCTATCAGCAAACAGTGTAGACTCTGATCAGACGCCGCATTATAAATAAGGAAATGAGATAAATAAATGCAAATTTCAAAGGAATAAAGCACATAATATAGCAAAAGAGATTGAGACAAATAGTAAAGTCCCTGATCAGACGCCGCCTTGAAAAGGCGGCGTCTGATCTTGGACTGCACTATTTGTCGTGGTGCATTTATGCGACTGCGGTGGTGAAAGGGTTAATGCAGAGTGAAAGTCATACAGATAGCTCCTTATGAAGTGTTGTGCATTTTTACCCTAGCTTAATCTGTCAACTTTCGTAAAGAGCAACCTTGATATTAATTAGAAATTTCATTTGGAGGGTTTTTCTTGTATATGATTTTAACAACCAACATCAAACCATTGATAATATAGTATCTATATGATTTACCGTAAACCAACGTTACATTTAAAGAGTGAGTGAATTGGGGTTTACGTCCGACCAACAGTATTTCAGTTATTTGCAGACGGAAACCCCTTATAGTTATAGTGCTGCCTCACTGGAATGCCCCCTGCCGCGGGCACATGACAAGGGTACCCCACCCAGTCATATTATCCTGACACCGGGCCGACCAGTCCTAGAACTACCCTTTTAATGTCGAGCGTAGGCAAGGGAGCTACTAGTATCAACTTTTAACGACATTTGGTCTTTCGCGACCTTCCGTACCGCAGGCGGACGCTCTACCACTGGGCCACGCGGCCGGTACAATTAAAGAATACCAACGTAGAAGACGGACAATACTAATGTTCATAAACTCTGGAATGTGAAAGAATAATGTCTGATGTTTCTATATAACTGCTTTTGTGGTGTGAATACAGAGAGTAATGAAAATACTTTTGAAAGAGTATACATTATATATAAGGTTCTTTGGAGACGAGACATTTTGTTTCATATCAGACAGCTATTTTATGATGTCGTTTTTATAAACTGCTTACTGCGAGGTTATAATAATTATTTGATGTGCGTCTGAAATACTACTCCTGGGGACACTTGGGCGATAATAATGTTCTTCATGTCTGTAACTGTAGGATAATGCAATTACTTCTGTTTTAACCACGTGCTTCCATAAAGGGCATTAACACTATATCCGCAACTAAACCTACTGATTTAAAAAAAAAGAACCTTTACCTCAGTATACCTGAAGAATTTTCACGTTTGACTAGATTTAGCTTATCAATATTTATCTTTTTATTAGTTGATTACTAAAATGTGACACTGACGAAGGATCTGTGTCATTTGTGTACCGATCGTCTTAGCCAGCAGCTAAAATTGAACCTGTCTTCAGCGGCCATCAAAAAGAGGTTTGATTATGGTTCTTTAAAGCAGGTGATATCTACCTATGGGTCTGAAAGCGGGTGATAGTTTATTGCAGGTCAAACCATATGAAGAAAGCTCCTATAGGAGCAATCGGCATTACATTTGTCCTGCATTAAGCAACAATATGTTTTAAGACTCCTATGTTCAATAAATGAATGACCGTATAGATAAGATTCTACTATACACCTAATACAATTGCTAAGGGGTGTACGGATGCCTTGGGTGTGTGCACCTTTAACCTTTTCCTCCATGAATAATCATATAAGAAATGATGACACCATGAATGTTAATTAGATTAATTTTTAAAATGGCATATTGACACATGGAACTTTAGCGAAAGAATAAACTATAGAATCAGATCTATATTAGTCCATTAGCAAACACAGCAGACCATGATCAGACGGTTCCTATAGGAGCCGTGTGAACTGGGTCTACTCTATTTGCAAAGGCATAGAAAGGAGTATTTATGGAGGAAAGGGTTAACCTTTATGCCGTTATGGGTGGATCCGTACAAATTTAATTTAGTATAAATACCGGTCTTTGAGACAGGTGACAGCTTAATGCAGGGCGAAGGTCGTGCAGAAACTCCTTTAGGCGGTTCTCTGCATGACTTTCACCCTGTATTAAGCAGCTACCTCTATAAAAGTATCTAAGTTATTGTCTACTAGATTCCAGTTCAGAGAGGTGTTACTGTATAACATACATATAAATGTACCCATATAGTATATGTATACATTTGGATGTTTTCTATGTCACTGAAACTCGTAAGCGAACAACCATTGCACAATGTTGGGGCACAAATGAATGATTCGTGCAGCTCTCTAATAACCATATATATTGCACATTAACAGGTCGAACTTTTGTGAGATTGAAATGTCACTCGGCATGCTTCTGTTTTAACTGACTACACGCGGGAATGCATACATCTTAGTATGCATAGAGGCCGTGTCACAGTAGTAACAGTTGTTCCAGAATTCGAAACTCTTATTGTTTTATCTTAACTCATCCATTTCCTTAGTATGTAAGGAAAGACCAGCCCATATCTAACATGAGTCCTCTGATATGGGTCTACACTGTCATTCTAATGTAATGTGGGCACCAGTGGATTAATAGGTGTCCTTTTCGATATAATGAATTTGACAAAATCGATTTTAAATCTACAATCGAAATCTTTTGTATTCGCCAGTAACTTGACTGATCTATAAACGTGGGTTGGTAAATGCACATGCTACTGATTTGAACTGTTTCGCGTAGTGTCATGAGTCATGTATCATATTACTGAATTTACATTTTCCTTGTCAACCCATTACATTTACGACATTTATGTTCAAATTATCAAATTATTATTAAATGGCACAGGGATCTTCACAAAATATGTGTTCTGAAAGAACAACACCATACAGAATATCAGTCAGCACTATAAATCAGCACTTAGTAAAATGTATTCAAGTCGAATGCTTCTGTGTGACACACACACTTCTTGATTGAATATAAACCTTTATTTGATTTTTCCCAGCTGTACTCTAAACAAACTTACAAAAGCTACTGATTTGTAACCATGAAAATCCTGAAGCTATATACTGATCCACTCGTTCTGCCTTTACGTTAATTTGAGGGATTTTATTGCAATCTTCAACGGTCTTCAAACGAATGTCCTCATTCAGCTGCAAACAAACCACAAGACGTTCTGATAATAATCGATTCAGTTCTGATTTAGACGCACAGACGTATCAAAATAATTATTAGCAACATTTTTACAGAAGGTTATATTCAAAATTTGATATTCCCAAAACAACTGTCTGAGGTGGCCGACAAATTGCCTCCATGGTGCTTTCAAGAATTATTTTTGTATCCTGTGAAAAGTATTTTATCAACTTGTCTGGCTTTAGAATGCAGCAATACTCAGAGAATGGTAGATTATGCCGAACATAGCACATTTCACTGGAAAATAACAATATTTCTTTAGGTATGTGCATTATTTGCATAGGAATTTGGTGCAATTGATACATTTACCGCTTAACCTTTAGCCTGGTGATCAAATTATTTTTACAGATATGTTCACCTACTACAATTTCAAATTCCAAGCTATAATCAATTTGTCTATCAAACTGCAATGAGGGTGTCAAACGGTTTGGACCCTGGTGAGTCGCCGAGTTACTCGGCGTCTCATCTGGATCCAAATTATTTGCATAAATATTCATTCATCTGCCCATAGCAGGCTAAAGGTTAAGCCAGTGCTAGGGGCGTGAAGAATGTTTCACTTTTAATTACTACTCATCGACAGACTCAATAAAACCAAGTCTGCAATTTTCTTTTTTCGCATTGCTACTTTTGCTTTCAATGGATGTCCAACATTCAGGATTTATGTACTTCACAACAACATGTGTTAAGTGTTCGCACGGCGGTCGTAAACAGAAAGTCTCCCCGTACTTCATTCTCAGTGTTGTTATATGTTTTTGTCATTGGGGATCATTAGTTTCGATGTTATTAGTTTTGAAAAATGAATACGGCTCAAGCCGGTGCTAGGGGGCGTGAGTAGTGTACCATTTTAATTACTACTCATGAACAGACTCAGTTAAACCGAGTCTGTAATTTTTTCTTTTCGCAATGCTACTTTTGCAGGATCTTCAACTTTTAGAATATAGTTCCTCACACGTAGATGATCCTAAAATTTGATCTTAGACTTTTGGACTAATGTATGATAGGTTTAATTAATAATATATTTCGGTAAATAACAGGATATCATTGTTTCGTCTATTTAACCCGTTTCATACTGGGCTCATATTAAGCTACGAATGCTATAAAAGAGGACTTTCATACAAATGTCGATCCAGACCTATGTTGACACATCATTACCACTAATGTGACGATTTGTGCTGAGGATCAACAACAGGTATTAGTCACACTACACTCTTATTATTTCCATCACAAAGATCGCCAGACGGATAACAAGCTGGATTTCTTTAGCAATCGCTAACATAAATTACCATTTGTCTGGAAGCCACAGACTGATACATTGCATATAACAAGCTGGAACATCTTTGACATACATTATCAATGTGGGTTGACCATTTGAAACACTTGGTTCGTTTCGATGTTCTGCCACGTTATATGCATAGGATTTGATATGCGTACACTCATTAATGTATTTAATTTCAATATGGAATTTATTATTCTTTTGTCCTCTAGGAGACATAATCGAATTACATTTGTTTTAGGTTTGAATAAAAATGAGCCCTAGATGCAATGTCATTGATATGATTGCCTGTCCACAATGTGACATTCAGTGTCCATGCCACGATAGGCACATATTGCTAAATGTTTTGCGAAACGTGTTTTTCAAAATGATCAGATTTTGCTATTTATCTAAATTATGCCTCCACTTTAATCATATTTTTATACGATGTATTATTATATGTGTTTTATTCATTTTCAGAAAGCGACACACGAGATCAATGTGTTCCTGGTTTTTTTTTATAATTACACATTTACAGGAAAAACTTTAATTTGACATGAACTTTAGAATCAGATCTATATTATTTCAAAATTTAGCTAAACCTAATTAGATAGCTCCTATATGATTCTCTGACATGAATCCACTCTGTTAGCAAAGGTGCCAAATATTTCTATACGGGGGGATGAGGGGGGGGGGGGGGTAAAAACGACGAATGGACTGAACTTCATCCCACGTCAAATAATCAAGCCTGGATTATTCTTTGGATTATCACATGGAACCTCGCCCTATCCAGTGTTTATGCTGGAACAATAAAATTACCTTTATATTTCGTCCACCTTTAAACAAAGATAATATTTTAAAACGCCAAACTCGTTCAACATCGAATGGACTGGAGATAATGCAACTAAGGGGGATGAAATTTGCAATCTAGCGTTCGAAAATAACATAATGTTCACCTAAAGAATAACACGTTGAAGTGACCATCGCAAAAGAATGATATACTAATCATATACTTTTATAATTTATGTTAGGTTGCACTACCAATGAAACATATCAAAGTGTGGGAAATTATGGATATGTGAGTTTTAGCATGACCTTAGCGTGGCACCAACAGAGCTCTATGTCAAACCACAATTTCAATTTTATTTAGTTAAATCCTATTTCAAACACGCAAGTGTAATGTCTGTAATGCCTGGAACTCCAACGTTGTCAAGGGGACATAATTAAAAAAAACAGGTGCACAACATCTTATGCTGGTCAACAGTCCTGTTAAGTTTGGTGACTCTAGCCCTAGCGGTTGTAGAGATACGCGCAACACAAATTGTGTCTAAATTTAAGTCATCAGGGGTTATAACTGCAAAGTTATCAGCGTAGACAACAACTCATACAGATTAATATTCCTGTGAAGTTTGGTGACTTTAGTACTAGCGGTTTCAGAGATACGCATAATACAAAGAAAATATTATCTAATTTTAAGTCACCAGGGGCAATAACTATATTATTAGTTATGGGGGAACAATTCAAAAAACCTAGGTTCACAACAACTCATGCTGGGTAACATTCCTGTGAAGTTTGGTGATTCCAGCCCTTCTGATTTTAGATATACGTGCGACATAAAGTTTCTTTAATTTTAAGTTGTAATATCAGGAGCAATAACTCAACAATTATCTCGTGAGGACAATTCAAACAACCCAGGTGCACAACAATTGATGCTGGTCAACATTTCTGTGAGGTTTAGTAAATCTAGCACTACTGGTTTCAGAGATACGCACGGCACAAAATTTCTCTAATTTTAATATTCATATCAGGGACAATAACTCAAAATTTATCGGGGGCGGGGGCAATTAAAAAACACAAGGTGCACACAAACTCATACAGGTCAACATTCCTGAGAGGTTTAGTGAATGTATCACAAACGGTTTCTGAGATATGCCCTACACAAACTTTGTTTGACAGACAGACGGACGGGCGAACGGACGCCCGGACAGACAGACAACTCTGGTAAAAACAACATGTCTCCCTATAAATGGGGACATAATTCGAGTAGGCATGCTTTTTGGGTTTCAAAGCTTTATAAAGAGTGATGTCCATACTAATCACATGTCAAAATATTTATGATTGTTGTCTGCTAGTTCCTATCACTTTGTTAAAACTGTGTACGGCATGAAAACCCATAATCTGCTGAATCCTCCATTTTTGAGTATAAATTAAACGAAACTTGTATCAAATGTATCACTGATTAAAACTAGAGGTTTGTTTTTGTCACAAAAACGGATGTCGTCCCCTCCCATCCTCTTTCCAATACACATGTAATGTCTGTAACTCCAAAGCTATTAGGGTCTAATGTTAAGTAATCAGGGGCAATAACTCCAAAATTATCGGGGGGGGGGACAATTAAAAAAAACCAGGTAGACAAACACTCATGTTGGTTAATATTCAAAGTTATCAAGAGAAGACAATTCAAAAACACCAGGTACACAACAACACATGCTGTGAAGTTTGGTGATTCTATCCCCTATCCGTAGTGGTTTCAAAGATAAGCATGACACATTGTTTTCTAAATTCAAGTAATCATATCAGTGGCAATAACTCAACAATTATCAGAGTGAGACAATTAAAAAATTCAGGTGCACAACAACTTATGCCGGTCAATATTCCTGTGAAGTTTGGTGACTCTAGTCCCTAGAGGTTTCAGAGATATGCACGACACTAGTAAAGATTGTCGAAGTTTAAGTCATCAGGGGCAGTACCTTCAAAATTAACAGGGGAGACAATTCAAAAACCCAGGTGCACAACAACTTATGCTGGTGAACATTCCTGTGAAGTTTGATGACTCTAGTACTAGCGGTTTCAGAGATACCTGCGACACAATGTTTTGTTTCTAATTTTAAGTCATCAGGAGCAATAACTCCAAAGTTATCAGGGGGAGACAATTAAAAAACCAGGTGCACAACAACTCATGCTTGTCAACATTCCTGTGAAATTTTGGTGACAATCGGATAAATAAACTTTTTTTCAATCATTTCCAAACAGAGTAGACCCAGATCAGACGGCCCCTATAGGAGCCGTCTGGTCAGGGTCTGCTCTTTTTGCCAATGGACTTTGATAGATCTGTTTCTTTACTTTCTTAAATGGCTACAATAGTCGACCTTCAATATTTCATTAAAACTATGTTTTCAATGAATATTCTGTAGGTATTGAACTTTAGAATAAACATAGAACAGAGAAAGGGTTAACCTTTAGATCTTAACCCTTCGCTTGCTATTAACGTCAATATACCTACATGTAAATAGTGTCGACCCAGATGAGACAGCTCCTGCAGGAGCTGTCTCATCAGGGTCTGCACTATTTACAAGTTGTTTGGGCAACCAGGGCACTCCACAGCAGTGATTGCACAGCGAAATACTTGTACACAGTGAAGATATATGTAATTATACAAATGGGCATGGGTAAAGAAGGAGAAATGTAATTTAAAATTCAGCAAGAGAAGGGTTAATAAGCACCGGCGTCAACGTTATTTAATTTCATTGAAATTATTATCTTGAATGACCAGGACAAGTAACAACACTGAGAATGAAGTGAACTATGGGGCGACTTTTTACAACTGCAACTAGTATTTTTAAACACTATAAAACACTTCAACTGTATAGTTTACAGGGGCAAGCGTTGTTATCAGTAGTTTATTATTATTGTACCTATGACAAATTAAGTAAACATTGATATAACTGTGTTAACATGTGTGTTGATATTAAACGTTGCGTACTTTGACAATGTTTGAATAATATTACAGAGGACGACACAACTTTCATCTAAAATGGATATGAAGAATATGGGGTGTTACATAGTACTTAAACATTAACATATAATAAGATCCAGTATGAATATGGATATGGAGAATAATGTAAGTGAACTATTATAATCTAGAAATCTAATAAAATAAATTTAGGTCTTAATATGTACGCTAATTATATGTTAAGTGAATACTTATCTCTGTAACAATCATATCTGACAAAATCTATGTATAGTATGGATATGGAGGATACGGTAAGTTAACTATCACCAAGCTAGCATTAACTCTTCGCTTGCTATTCACGTCAATATACCTACCTGTAAATAGTGAAGACACAGATGAGACAGCTCCTGCAGGTGCTGTCTCATCAGGGTCTGCACTATTTACAAGTTGGTTGTGCAACTAGTGCACTCCACAGCAGTGACGGCACAGCGAAATACTTGTACACAGTGAAGATATATGTAATTATACAACAGGGCATGGGTAAAGAAGGAGAAATGTATTTTGAAATTCAGCAAGAGAAGAGTTAAACTATGGTAAGATCAGGTAATAGAATGGAAATAGAGATATGGTAAATGCATTATCACCTACCCAACGATCAAATTTAATATGACCATGTAGGTGATAATAATATGGATATCGTGAATACAGTTAATGCCTTATTATCTATCTAATAATCAAATGTGAGAAGACCAGGTGTTATTATGGATATCAATAATATTATAAATACATATGTATCTATCGATTAATAAAATCTAAAAAGATCGGGTCTTAATATGGTAGATATATTATTCTATATCCAGCAATTTAATCCAACACGATCGGGTCTTAAAATAGGTCAGGAATAATATATGATAAATGCATTATTGTATATTTATCAATCAAATCTAACAAGATTTGGTCTTAATATGAGTATGGAGAATATGGTAAATGTATTATTATATATCTAATACGGTTATGTGTTAACCCTTTCCCTCATATAAACTCTTGCTCATGCCTTTTCAAACAGAATTGACCCAGATCAGACACATCTTATACGAGCAATCTGATCAGGGTCTACTCCGTTGGTTATGAACTTGTAATAGTTCTCAGCTTCTATCAATACCAAACATGCTGACTTGTATATATATTCATTATTCCTTGCATAAACATTCAACAGGGTTAATCGGATAAATTATGCAAATGTTACCTATGACTCCCCCGGGTACAGTAATACATATTGATTTTGCTAAACTATATGTGTCTGCTTGCCTGCCATAAAGTACCTGCCGCGTTGATGGCAAAACCATTTATGTTAGAACCATTGCTATAGACGTTTTTTATCAGGTTACCGAGTTGTACGACAGCGCGACTGAAAACATCACAAGTTCAGATCTCCGACGATTGCAACTGGAAGTGACCATCGTCGAGCGTTGGACATAGGGTTTTAGTCATATGTAGTTAGCCATACTTGATTTCAGCTACGCATGTTGTAAGGATTCCTTTATGTAAAGGATTACAATGGTACCTGTCTTAAGCGATCTTCAAAAGGGATCTAGTAATTGGCAGGTGATAGCTTCATTCAGGTCAAAGGTAAAGTCCTATAGCTAATCTTGAATCTTTGTCACTTTCGTCCTGCAACCCGTTTTAAAAATCAACAATTGAACATATTAAGAATGGCGACGTTAGCGAGACTTTACTGTACAACTTTAAATTGATGTGCACATTTCATACACATTTCACAATGTTTAGTACTTTTCAAACAGTGTAGCTAATGACCACGGTATGTCTTGACAGAAGCCATATGATTAGGTTTTATACTGTTGGCAATCCTCTACGTTAACAAAAGGGTATAACTTTATTTCGTAACCTTACAAACAGTGAATACAACTGCATAGATTTTCGTACAAATTGTTGGTAGAAAATATCAAATTCAAATGTCATAGCTGATTTAGCTTACAGTTCTTTTAAACAACACTGTCAGCGTATGAAACAGCCTGGATCTTGGCGAGACGCCGAGTTACTCTGAATCTGATCTGTCTGATCTGAAACCAAACAATTTGCATAGGTAAGCACTCCTCCCCGTACTCGGCTAACCGTAAAGTGCAATAAAAATCTAAGAACATTTACAAGGATTCAATGAACAGTCGAAATTAGCAAAGCAGGTGCAAATGGGTACACATGTACATAGGTGTGATTCGTGTCACTACATCAATGTCTGCCTTTCTTGGAATTCAATGGCATTTTCATGCGTTTAGCCTACATCCTGTTGGGCAAAGTTTAACAGGCAGATCATGCATTCAACCGTTATTAGTTTTATGGTACCATTCTCCGCTTAAAACACGATCAGAATGTCTGGTAGTTAGGATTCTAGTGAGACGCAGAGTAACTAGGTGTCACAGCCGGACAAAATATGTTTCCAAAGTCAGCCACATATTCGCGCATAGCGTGTCCAACTTAAGCAGAAAAACAAGTTAACCCAGTTTGATTATCAATGTATCATGGATTCCAGATGATATACGTGAACGTACAGGTCATACTGTGAATCGAAAATACAGTAAAACCTGTCTTAACCCTTCGCTTGCTATTCACGTCAATATACCTACCTGTAAATAGTGAAGACCCAGATGAGACAGCTCCTGCAGGAGCTGTCACATCAGGGTCTGCACTATTTACAAGTTGATTGTGCAACCAGTGCAATCCACAGCAGTGATTGCACAGCTAAATACTTGTACACAGTGAAAATATATGTAATTATACAACAGGGCATGGGTAAAGAAGGAGAAATGTGTTTTAAAATTCAGCAAGAGAAGGGTTAAGCGGCCATTAATTTATTGAACATAGGAGTCTTAAAACACATGTGGATGCTTAATACAGGGCAAAGTCTTGGGATGAGGGATAGAAATAGCGATATGTGTTTACCGGTCCACTCATACCGATGGCTATGATAACAATCTAACTATGCTACTTGAAATATTTATGTACAAAATAAACATTGAATGCATACACTGCGATACGAATTACATTACACGCCGTTATCAAAGCCATGTAATTGAACACAACATACATGTTAACCCTGCTTATGCTAAACGTGAAATAGCTGACATTTGCAAAGATTTTTGAGTCATTAGTTTTCAATAAAAATATAATAAAAAATAAAAATGATATCCTCTGAAACCATGTGACCTAGAATTCTAATGTAAATGTATTTCATGTTTTAACTGATATACCATCTAGGTTCTCTGAAAGGTGTGCTATTATATATGCAACCTATCCTTTGAAAGAATGTAGTTGGTATGTTATCTAACATATTTGGTGTATAGGGTATATATTTAAGTACACTAAGCAGCAATGTCTATCATAAGCAATTTGTGATAACGACTCTCTATGTATCTCTGTCTCGCTGTCTGTCTCTCTCTGTCTCTCTCTCTCTGTCCTTGTACGCCCTCTCTATCTGTCTATCTCTCTCCGTCTCTCTCTGTCTCTATTTCTGCCTCTCTCTCTTTGTCTCTCTCTGTCTCTCTGCCTCTATCTATCTCTCTGTCTCTCTCTGTGTATCTCTCCTCTCTCACTCTGTTTGCCAATGTGTCTCTGTCTGTCTGTCTGTCTCTCTCTCTCTCTCTGTTTATTGCTCTCTCTCTCTCTATGTCTCCCATCCCCTTGCCGGAGTATTATTATTATTTAAATAGAATTTTGTACTGGAAACTGAACATCTTCTCCTGGAAAACATATTGCACAGGATTCACGTATTTAGTATATAGCACTATAAATAGTAACACTTGACGTCTTAATAATTGCTGGATATCCGACATGCAGATTCATTTGAAAGATATTTTTATATATGATTATAAAGAATTAGTTGAGTCTCTGTGCTGTATATTTTGTGATATACACATTCTGAACAGGTTAAGGATATAGTGTAATTAAGAAACTATGAATATGAAATAAAATACATGTACTTCATTTGTCTCTGAAAGGTTCTCATCAAGCATTAGTTCGGAATATTTATTAAACAGCGCGGCAAATATATAATAAGTTTATATAGATGCCAATTAGAGTTTGAAAGGATACAATAAAACCGTACTTTGTATTTCGCAAACCCTTCTTTGTGTCCACTAGTTACACTCGTCTCTTCTAAACAGTAGCAGCAGCAGCAGCCTAAAGTTTGGTGGAGAAATAAATGAGCTCTTCTAGATAATGTGTCATTTTAACTCATGTTTACATACACATCTGAATATCATGATAAATGCACGGTAAATGCGTATCCGCAAGGGTCTAGAATATTTTCAAACTAACACATGTCCCAAACCTTGTTCGTCCTTTAACATATGTCTCCAGACATTATACTGACTATATCATAGTGTGTTTCCGTGTACATTCATTTTAAAAACATTGGTGTTCGTACATTTGCGGGAGGGTGTCTGATGTATATGTTTTCATTTTACCTTTAATCATATTCACACAATTTTCGTATTCCATCAGCTCCGTTGGTGTTCCTGAATGTTTAAATGCACGTTTCTTTTATGCTTTGTTTATTTGACGGAACCATTGAGATTATGATGATGATAATGAGATTGTCTACTATATCGAATTAAAATATTTGTCGAATATCCCTTAAAAATGCCAGGTCTCTTCAGGTCATTATCTCCAAAATATCCTCGTTCCAATTGTTTTCACAGTGTAACCTCTTAGTCGGGAATAACAGTTCTGACATCATAGGTTGTTTATGTTTCAGCTTTACTCGACTGGAAGGGGTTTACATGATTGATATTGTTTCCGTGTAAGACGATTTTGAAAATCTGTACTGTAATCATCTAGAATGGTTGAATACTTGTCGCTATGTGACATATATTCGGTTTTTTGTAGCTTGGTAGCACCTTCTATAATGCAGGTTAAACTTTGGGAGCTGTAATAATTTTATACGTGATTGGAACATAATAAAATAAGCTGAGGTCATTGAAGAGATATTAATTACACACCAACTTCGGCCAAATCTTAAGACTATTTCCTAGCATTCTATTTAATCGTAGTACTTATATAGGTATTATAGGCATAGGCAGTAGTAGTTTCCCGTAATTTGCATACATTGATTAGTTTCAACAGATTGCTTCAATTATAACGTTGTGGATATGTATCGTAACCAGAATTAATTATTGTTTGTATGTAAGATTTTCAAAACATTCATTAGGCGAATAAATGTAAAGTGTTGTTACTGATATTCTTGTTATTGTGCCAATTCCAATGGTAATGTTCTGGTTTAAATGTACACTTCCCATTCTTAGCAGTGCTGAAATTACCCCTATTTCTCTGGTAGAAATTGCACGTCTTATAGCGTATATGTTGCGATCGAATTTTCATTACAGTGATCTGTCACGTATTAGAGTCTGGTCATCCTTGCGATGTAAGTAATTAGAACACTTGGTTTAATGATCCATGTCTGAATTATAATGTCAACCTCAACACCAATGTAGATCTTACCCTACGCGTTTTGTGGTATCACATAGTTGTGAATTGGGGAGTTTTACAGCTCTGTGATACTCAATAGGTTATGTTAAATCACTCAATGATTCAGATGGATTGATATCACACACAGTAAAACCTCTCTATAACTCAAATGTGTTGTGTTAAACCCAGGTGGCTGCTTAAAGCAAGGTGAAATTAAACAAAATGCTCATATAGGAGCGTTCTGTTGTTTTACTACCCTAAATACCAACTAACTGACACAATTTAGTGACCGTTATAGAGAGGTTTTACTTTAATTTGTGCGTGATATCAATCCATCTATTTTGAAACTGTAAGAACACTTTCTTTTTACTTAACAGGTTAAAGAATGATATTAACATGTCTGTGAATAGCCTACAAAGCAGTTTTCAGAAGAATAGGAGTTGTATTATGACAGTTGTATTAAGGGAAGCAGTTTCTTACAGTTTTGAGAATAACAGTACAATGTATGCTTGCTTTCTCGATGCAAGGCAGACCTTCGCTCGTATCTGGCATGATGGCATGTTTTATAAATTGTATGTGTATGGTGTACCGTTACTATTACTTTTAAATGTGATACGTCAAGTTGTTTGTTGCATAAAGGGCACAGATCATACTGGTTCCCCATAAAGCTGGGCACCAGACAGAGGGACCTTTGGTCGTCATGTTTGTACCTCTGCTATATTAATGAATTAATCGTTAAGCTAGAACAGCCATGTATTGGAATCTCCATAGGAGATATGTAATTAATATCATGCAAATGCATCACATGAGTTCAACACCAACGAAAATGATGTAAGTGCTTACTAGAGGGAATATATATTGCATAATGAACATATGATTAAGCCCTATATCTGCGGTAACGCACGGAGGACTGCTTGTACACCTTAAACAAGTCTACATTCCAACAATCATCAAAATATCATAACAAGCGCTTTGAACGCACATATCCTGTGTGAAAAGAGCGCTATATAAATTTGGTACTTCCATCTTTCCCCTATTGTTTGTTTATGTATGTGCGTCTCTTTGTGTCTTTTATATTCATGTACAT
Source organism: Azorinus chamasolen (assembly GCA_963576725.1). Lineage (NCBI taxonomy): Eukaryota > Metazoa > Mollusca > Bivalvia > Cardiida > Solecurtidae > Azorinus > Azorinus chamasolen. The sequence continues at coordinate 10,178,163 of OY755252.1, forward strand.
TTGCTGTTTGTAGTCGAGGTGCTGTTTGGGCGGTTGTGTGTTTTGTATGTGGTGTTTCCTGCATGACTCATACATGTACTCTTATAATAATAATACCAGTATTGTGTTTCGGCGCTATATAGCATATTCCAGATAGTCACAGTGATCTCAAAGCGTACCTTTTCACACCTTGATCACTTCAATACCCTAGTCCCGAGGTTATAAAACATTTAACTTGAGTGTGTGACAAATTTTAATCGGACTTAGGCTCGGATGCTTATAACCTTGAACCCAGTAAATGGAAACGTAGTAAGTTAAGCAGGTAAAGCCACATACAAGCCTTATCGGAGTTTGTTTACATACTTTCAGGGACCATGCACTGCTGAGGTTATGCAGGCTATGCAAAGGCTGGAGGGAAAGGTTGATAATTTACAAAATGACCTTTCTAAAGCAATGAAGACATGGATGTCCTTAGAAGAGACAAAAGAGCCAAGACATGCACTGTATAATGGTAAACGCATATCGCATGAAGTGGCTATCAGCAGCAATCAAACAACACATACAGCAACTGATGATGGAAATGATGCAACGGCACAATGTTCATCAAGAGGACATCTTAAAAGTAACTGTCCTAGCCGTTAAAATAGATCAGAGGGGCTTAATATAATTGCAGTAGTATTTCATTTTTAATGACTGTCCATCAACAGAATCAATAAAATAGTCTGAAATTATCTCTTTTCGCATTTCTACTTTTGCTTTCGAGGGATTTCCTACTTTCAGAATGTATTACTTCACATCAGCAGGCATTACCTGTTCGTGTGGCAGTCGTAAAACATCGCCCTTACTTCATTCTCAGTTTTGTTATATGTTCTGGTAATTCCAGACAATCAGTTTCAATGCTTTTAGTTATGATCATTGAATACCACTTAAACCTGTGCTTGTGGGCTTGAGTAGTGTTGCACTTTTCATACATGTTCGTGAACAGTCTCAATTCAACTGACCCTGCAATTTTCTCTTTCCGATTTTGATTTCGAAGGCCCTCCTACTTTCCGATTTTTGTAAAAGACTATATTTGTGATTGAGATTATTTAATAATCTCTTAACAGTCGTCTTCAGTTATAATTTAGGATTATTTTAAGACATTGTGAAGGATCAGAATAAAAGTAAGAGAAGAGTCTATATTAGTTCCACTGATATTAGTATAAGGTCTCTGTAAGATATATATCGTATTATTGGTGGTATACAAATATGTTCATAAAATGTAGATGGCCTGTAGTCGTTAAAACTAACCCGTTGTTACATTTAATTGTCATTCGCGATCATGAATAGCAATGTCTGTAGTTATGAAACTTGAAAACCGCTAATGTCAATGCTAGGGCGTCAGTATGTTTGCTCCTTCAGAAAGCTTCAATCAATTCTCTTTTACCATTGTTGCTTTTGCTTTTGAAGGACTTTGTTCTTTCCGAATAGACGTTTTTCTATGTTCACAAGACTATAAAACTACTTTGAACTTTTATTGTATGTTACAGAACCATTGAAACGTTCCAAACATGACCATAAGCAGACATGTTTGAAGAAAGCGCTACAAATGAACATTGTAGAAATTGTAGATAGCGTACATTTTGCAGAGAGCGGACTTCAAGATATGTTAATTTCGTCTGATTGTATGACCGAAGATGAAACAAACGCTGTCGTAAAACAACTCAATCGTAAAGACCAGGTAAGACATTTGATGAGACTAGTAAAGGGACGCTCTCATGGAGTCATGAGTAAATTTCTTGGTTGCTTGAAAAAAACTAATCCTGAACTGGCAGAAGAAATTGGGTCCACATATTTGGATATTTTGAGAGGCAACATCACTAATAAAACAGTTTGCACATTTTGTAACTTAAAACAATCCGTTGAGTTGAGGCTGATAGCGGATTATTTATGGGCCGAGAGTGTCATTACAGAATCTCTGTATGACAATATTTTGACAGAATCATTTCATGTCGAGGAGTTGTGGTCCAAACTATCCGAAGAATGTGGCAATCTAGCATATGCACAAAAGGCAATTGATATTATTTGTGCAGCACTAAATGCAAAGGGTCATTACAAAGAACTTTCAGACAAATTAAGGCGTAAAAGCAAACTTGAATGCTGCTGTTCATCGGATCGGGATCGCAATGAAAGAAATCGGGTTTGGTTTATCCCTGGTAGAATTTACAGGAGTGTGAAAGATTCTACTACTGCTTCCCCGGCGAGTTCCAGGAACTCTGAAGTTTCGATAGTTTCATCTTTACTGTCATCAGAAGGAGAGCAATCTGCCGTATTCCTCATTGCTAAAGACAAGGATTGTGAACTGACTGAAAACCTGGCACATCACGAAGTAAATCATATGAATGTGTCTTTGAAACGTTGCAACACACTGTGACCAGCAAGTTTACCAAATAACGTCATTGTGGACCAACTGTTGAAACATTCACTGACTGTAAAACACAGAAATAAGTTTTAGGTTAGCAGACAGGTCTAATCCAATGTATATAGCGGGTGTTGGAAAAACCGAGCTTTGGAGAGGCTTCTCAATTGTTCGCCATGAGCAAAATAAACCTAACTTACTAATTGGTTGATAATGCAAGCTTCATAAATAATGTATAAATAGCAAAACGAACAAATGTTGATGCTACTTTGTATAATAAAATGATATGTACATGATATACTTATGATTTGGTTGGTTGGTAGTGTTGATTAACATCCGTAAATCAACATTACCAATAAACCAAACCATAAATATGCACATATATTTTTTACAGGCTGTACGATCGCATTAGAATTCCCTTTAATGCCAAGGGAAAACAAATGCCACCATCTTAATCACATTTTGATGATCCATCGCGTTAACTATATTTTCTGCATTTATTTTCAAAATATACGATACGCAAAACGGCAGGACTTCAGAAATTAGACTGTGACTGAAACTTAAGGATCAGATTTATAGCATTGCATCAGCAAACTGAACATATATCTGATATAGTTCTACTTCGCTTGCAAAGGTGTCAAAAGTTATCTGTATGAGGGAAGGGAAATGGTAAGCCATCGGTCGAGTAGACTGTTTATCCCACATCAAGTGGGTTATTCTTTGGATTATGATATGGTCTCGTGCAATGTCAGTGTTTATGTTGGAACAATTAATTACCTCTAGAGTATGTCCACTTTTAAAGAACATGGTGTTCAACCCTTATCACCAATACCCATAAAACATAGACTGTACTTGAGTAAATGCAATATCAACCGCGGCTCAGGTGACGGTTGACAGTTGCAAGCTTCAGTGGTACATCTAGCGCTCGAAATATGCAGAATATTCACTTAACACAAAGAACAATACACTTGTTTTATGTTAGGCCATGCATGTTTGCACATTTTAAATGGCGGGAACTATGGATATATAAGTTTTTAAAACAAGCAATATATGACATTAGAAGCAAATGCTCTATTTATCACAATGGTTTAAAACTACAAAATTCTATTTTTTTCCCTTTTCTCTAGTTAATGCTCCTTTTCTGTAGATTTATTCAAAGTGGCTTAATCTAAAAAAAGCCTATGAGGTAAGGGGTTAAAGACCATGTGCAAGCGCGCAGTTTTTGTGCTTCTGGAGTTGCTTTTCAATGTCGTGAGTCATTTTCAAAAATCCTGCCTAACTTTAATTCTAATTTTGCCTTCTACAATACCGAATAAACACACATTTGCCATGTCACTTAATACTGTTTAACTCTTTGCACGCTAGCGGCGAAATTGTGATTACCTATGCAAACAGTTTGAATCAAGATGAGACGCCGCATAATGCGGCGTCTCATCAGGATCCAAATTGTTTGTCATCTTGACAATGGATGAAATGGCTAACTCGATGGTATATGCAAACGCTGTTGTATTTTCGAAAATCCTTCATAAATGAATATAGCACGTGTAGCTGACACATATCGCCGATAAAGTAAAGTATCGCTATTTCGACCATTCAACCATTCCAAAAATGTATAATTCTGGATTTTAAAACAGTGGTAGCTTAATACAGGACAAGTGTTATGCAGAAAGGTCCTTTATGAGTCCTTTACATTACTTTTGCACTGCTTTAAGACACAAATTGTGTGTACAAACTATTGTGTTGCTGAATTATATGAACGAATTAGAGATACGGTAATGTCAAATTAGAAAACGAAGGTCCTACACCACAAGTCCCATTAATGTTCATTAACATTCCGTTGGGATCTTCTGTTTTATCGACCCAGACAAAACAGAAAGAACAAAAACATTAAATACCGCTTCATTCCAATAAAGACTCTTTAAGATATTTTAACCCATTACCTCATAAGCTATATTTAGATACAACCTCTTTGAATATATCTACCGAAAAGGAGTATTAACTAGAGAAAATGAATATTTTAGAATTGTGTAGTTTAAAACCATTGTGATAAATAGAGCATTTGCTCCTATAGGAGCAAATGCTCTATTGATCACGATGGTTTTACAAAGTGACATTTACAGAGTCGTCAAAAGTCGTCAATATGAGGGAATGGGTTAAACTGGACTATGTGTATGTATCCAAAACAAGATAAGCAGTATAAGCACGGTGCTTTTTTCCATCCGTTAGTCCTTCAATTGTCTATGCATTCGTCCATTCATTCCTCAATTCATTCGATTATTCATTTAGCCATTCATTCGTTTATTCATTCGCCCAATTATCCACCCTTTGATTTGCAGAGGCTGTATAAAAAGGGCTCTGGTCCGGTCAGTCACAAAAAGACGTTTTATGTAAACAAAAGTCTATAATTATAGTTTACATAAATACAAAAAAAGACAGGAAGGCGTGCACGAAATGCCAAACGAATATCATGCAGCCCTGAAAGCTCCCACACCCACACGCCCAAATCCAACCCACATCCATAATACATCCCACACAAAACAAAAGAAATATTCACATAACTCTTTCTGGTTTCCTCAACATTGTGGTATTATCACCGATGAGCTTTAAATAATATAACAATCTGAAAGGTTAATCTGTACAATACACATGATTATATTGCTACCTTTCTTCTAATCTTTAACACAAACATGGTGAACACGCTTTTATATAAAGGAAATGACTGACATGTTTTAAATTTACGTATCTTATCTGGGCCTCCGGAACATACATACACACATGAATCATATGGTGTTCAATGCGTGGACATGATATGTGCTTGTAGTCTTCGTCCGCTTTTCACTTGTTAACAAAACACTGAATATTTGCAGAATACAACACCAAATAAACGTTGAATGTAAAACAGTGTTCTTCCTAAAAAATAAATCTCCAAACGAATTAGATTTTTACTTCAATGTATTTCAGTGCACATTCATTTCAAAAGCATAGGTATTCGTAACTTTGCGGGATGAGTGTTTGATAAAGACGTGGTATAATTGGCTTGTTTCGATGCAACTATCGAATTTCAATAGCTTGGTAGTTGTTACCGGGTGTTTATAAATGTGCGTATCTTACATGTCTTATTGATTTGGAGGGGTCATTGAGATACTGTTACTGATTACACTGATTTTCTATTATATCGAATTAAAACATATGTCGAATATCCCATAATAGTGGTCAAGCCTCTTCGTGCCACAATCTCTATCAGATTTTCGTTACCAGTGTTTGGACAGTATCAGCTCTAAGTCGCGAACGGCAGTTCTGTCAACACAGATTGTCTGTATTTCAGCTTTACTCGACTCGAAGAGGTTTGTTTGATTGATAATGTTTCAGTGTAAATACGATTTTGAAAAGCTTTAGGCAAATCCCCTGGCATGATTGCATATGCGTCACTATACAACAGATATTTGTCTCCTGGTGGCACTTTCTTTAATAGCATGGTTGCAAATTTGAGAGATGTGATTGTTTTTTGTATTCCTGTTTATAAGTGATTGCAACATGATAATAACTTATGCGTAAGGACATCGTTGCTGAGCTAGAAGAACATATTAGTTAATTGAAAAGATGCCTTTTGAATCGGATTTAAATACCTAGTTTGAAATGAAAGCAGAACACATACTTGCAATGCATGCTTAGTGCCACCTAAGACAGTTCAATAAAATGCCAATCTTAATGCCTATTTTAATACCCGTGTTCATTTCACAAGCAAAATTATTTTTTTAAAGTCATATTGGTTTTAAACAATACACACGCTCAACGAGATGACACAGCTTGGATGTATGTTGTCTACCTTGTCTAACTTATCTAACGACACACTGTACAATGATGCGTTTTAAGTAATTTGTCTGATAACTCCGCGGTGATAGTTGTTAGTTAACGCACAGAGGTTGATGTTAGAATATGTTTGTCATGTGCCGTTTTCCTTTGATATATTGCACATTACGTTTGAATAGGTTACATTGAGCATAAAAAATATGTTTGCATTTTCGTTTACCATTGGTAGTAGTTGGGGCCTGTTTCTTGTAATTCGCTTAATTGGATTTTAGTTTCAACATATTGCTTCAGACCTGGTTAAATGACTAGCTTCTTTGGTTCATTATGTAGACATAAGAACGTCTGTTGATATATATCTAGACGTTGAACATTTACTAAAATAATGAATCAACATTTTGATAGTTTTCGCGTTGTACTGTGGGAAGCGAGGTGCACGAACACATTTTATAGTATCATGTATTTACAGATAACAATACATATACAGTAGAACCTGTCTTAAGCAGCTATCCGAAAGAGGTCTAATTATGGGTCCGTATGGCAGATGTTAGCTTAATGCAGGTCAAAAGTATTTCAAAAAGGTCCGAAAGAAACTTTTTGCATCACCTATGCACTGCATTAAGCAAACATGCCCGTTAAGACTCCTATGTTCAATAACTGAATGGCCGCTTAAGACAAGTTCTACTGTATATCTTATTATGCTGAATATAGATACCTTCATTTTACCGTGGATCGGTTGTGAGAATGGATGAGTAACACTTATCAGTAAATGAAATAAGGATACTGAATAGCCGATGTTTGTATACAGATACAATCCATCATGAGTTTGCAGCCACGTGCGTTTGATGTGGTTGACTTCTTTAACCAGCTTCAAGGATTCACAATACAGTAAAATCTCTCTATAACGGCCACTAAATTACATCAACTATTTTGTGTTAAATGCAGGTGATTGCTTAAAGTAAGGTGAAAGTAAAACAAAACGCTTCTATAGGAGCGTTCTGTTTTACTTTCACCTTGCTTTAAGCAGCAACCTGCCCTAAATACCAATTAATTAACGCAATTTAGTGGCCGTTATAGAGAGGTGTTACTGTATACTATTTGATGAGCTGAGTATGCACCTATAATATAAGCTGTTTGAACCAACATTGTATATATTAAATATGTGCTTTTTGATTACACGATTATGAAATTGTACAATTGAATTCAAAAATATTTTAAAATCATTGTATACACATTGTGTTTATTTTCTAAACGGGTTATATTATGAAGAAAAGGATCAAACTTGGCACATTGATGCATACAATGCATAAAAACAACAACAACACATGAGCTCCGAAAAGTATTTAAGTACATGTACTTAAAACTATACAGGTACAGGTATTCATAAAAACTTCTCAATAGATTTGGCGGTGGAGTAAAATAAAGGGGCGGTTCCAATATATATTTTCACGACTTTGTACTCATCCAATATATTTCAATATCGGACTCAACAATATATAATTACCACATAATATGATACATTCACATTGCGTTCCAATACTAGCTCCGTCGGTCGTAACTTCAGCCAATAGGAAAAAAAACTTGTTCCCCGCATTAGTACTTGGTCCATCAGTCGTTGCAAAGTTGCTGTATATTGCTTCTCCTATAAAAAGCAAACACCACTGACGTCCGATTTCGCTACTCAAATACGATCGCATGTACGATCGCAAAAATAACTTACGCATATTTCCTCAAAACACATGTATTACTGCGCAGTATTGTAATAGCATCCAGTACTTCTGTCAGCGCCGATACACGATTTATCGGACGTATACACAATTTATCTAATGTAAACGTTATTTATCTAAATTAACGCTTTCGCTGCCAATGTTGCATCTCTCATTACCTCTGCAAACAGTTTGGATCCAGATAAGTAATTCAGGATTTAAACTGTTTGTTACTGTTATTATTTAATGAAACCAAATTAATGAAACAAGTGAAAACTAAAACTTGTAGCAGACGACAAGAATTGGTAGCCAACGTGTTGACCAAAACGTCCAACCATTTCCTTCATATAAACGTGTTTTTCACGCATCTACAAATAGAGTAGACACAGTTGAGACAGCTCCTATAGCTCTATTTGCTTATGGAATATGAAAGATCGGTCTCTTTACTGTCTAAAATGGCTACAATGTTCTATCTCCCATTTTTTGTCCATGAATATTCATTCGGTAATGAAATTTGGAATAAACGTAGAACAGGGAAGCCTTTTTTCTGCTAGTAGCGACCTAACCCGCATTTGTATGCAACTTGAATCTAAATGAGACACAAAGAAACTCCAAGTCACATCAGAATCCAAGCTGTTTGACACTCGGTCAATGTTTCCTCAAAGCTTTGATCAAATCAAAAGTAATAAAAATATGACTAGGTCCGAATTTTAGCTAACAATATTTTAGCGCAGCGGTGTAATGGTTAATGCCAGAATAGTGTCGATAGGTTGCTACAGTTATATACTGAATTGCATTTGGAAGTCAAAGTCAAATAGTTTTGTGACTTTATAAATAAGCACTTAATAGTGAGTTAATTGGTTTTTGACAACAAGGAAATTAAAACCATTTATTATCTGTGAATTTAACATTTAATAACTATTTTAGATGGCCGTGTTAACATTACGATTTGACTTCTATTACGAGACTTAGAATTCCTTTTCCAGACATGTTTCATCAGTTGGCAGAAAGAGTTTGCCCAGTGTTGCAAACCCCCATAAAAATTGCAGAGTTTGCAATAACTGTTCACGTGAATAGTGTGTGTAGCTTTTTTAGCTGAGTAACTCCGAGTTCTATCAGGATCCATGTTGTTTAACACTCGGTCAATAGTTTCTGAATGGATCAAACGAATCGCAAAAGCGAATTAACAAATTACAGATTGAACATTTGTTTACAGTTTGAGAAAGGTTATCAAGAACTGCACTGTTTTGTAAACCACTAATTACTTTAAACAATTTCTGAGCCAAGTTTTGTTTCAAAAGATAATGTACATGTATACAAATATAACTAAAAGCATCCGTTTTTTAGAATGCTGTTAGATAAAGCACATCACTCTCTCTTGTAGTATGCACAGTTATAGGTCACCTATTTAACCCTTTCGTTGCCAATGTCCGATCTGTGATTACCTATGCAAACAGTTTCGATCCAGATGAGACGCCGAGTAACTCGGCGTCTCGTCAGGATCCAAACTGTTTGTTACTGTTACTATGTTTTTGAAACAAAAATGAAGAAAATAAAAAAATGACATTTTGTAGCAGACGACAAAGTTAGCAGACGACAGAAAGGGTTACATATTTATATATTAACTCTTTACTCAATGAATATTCATGTAAGAAGTAATTAATCATGAGTATTAATTGTATTATTTCTAATAGAGGCATATACAGTAAAACCCCTCTAATGCGACCACTTAGTGAATAAACACGAGCGTCTTTATAAGCAGGCGGTTGCTTAATGCTAGACAAAAGTAATACAGAAAGCTCCTCTAGGAGCTTTCTGTATTACTTTTGTCCTGCATTAAGCTACCACCTGCATCTAGCCCCCAGAATGATACCTCTTTTAGGTGGTCGATTTAACGGGGTTTTACTGTAAACACAGAAAATGTTGGTCATGGAAGAAACTTAGAATCTATATAATTCGATAGGCAAACAGAGCAAACTCCGATCAGAAGGCTCCTGAAGAAGCCTTCTGATTAGGTTCTTCTCTGATTGCAGATGGATCACCTCCCTTCATAATTTACAGGCGTTCATGTGGAGTACAGGGTGGATTAACCATTTCCTTCATATAAACGAAATTTCACTTATTCGATCAAGGTCTACTCTGTTTGCTTAAGGAATTTGATATATCAATTTATTTTGTTTCTAAAAATGACTGCACTGTTCCACCTTCCAAATTTCGTTATATCTATTTTGTCAATGAATATCTAGTACTGAAACTTGAAATAACCATATAACTGGGAACGGGTTCAACATCGGTTCCTATGGTATTACTAGGCAGAATGATAATGTTTAAACCATTTGCTCCCAGTGAATTCTTCCATGTTTATATATTGGATTAGTCTAATTTTTATCTAAGGGATTTTTGGTCTAAATTATCATTTTTGCTTTGTTTCATATTGAATTTCCCATCAGCAAACAGGGTAGACTCTGATCTGAGGCCGCATAATGCGGCGTCTGATCAGAGTCTACACTGTTTGCCTACGTCCCATATATGGGATCGTGGGAGCAAATGGGTTAAAGAAATATGTTGCTTTTAACCCGTTTATAATGCCGCTAGTTATATTTAAACGATATAGTCTTTTCAGGATGTATGAGTTAAACCTATCGATGAAACAATAGTCTTACAGTATATTGTAGGTATTGTTCATCTGAGGGGGGTTTGAAAGGAGCGGTGTAATCCTAACTCTACACGTCCGCATGCAGCCAATATTAGTTGCCATTACAAAACATAATGTAGATATACAAAGATATGTAACTCTATCTCACTGTTTCAGTTAGTTCAAACAAGTTACATCTCTTGAAATGGAACTGATAAATATTGTTTTTCTCTCGGTCGGGGTCACAAACTTTGTTCAATGCACAGGATGGATAAGGATTAAAAGCTCATTTAATGTATCCCTTTTACATCTATTACCGCGATACACATATTACAGCGAGTCCCCGTACGAAAACAAGTTATCAAACGCCATAGATGCAGCTACGAGATTTTATGATGTATTTGGGTTAAATTAACTAAAGTTATATGCCACAATAATAGTTTTATATCAGAAAAGAAATAATATTACTATCTATCATTACGTCTTTGCCATACAGAGTTAGACTCGCGGCAAAATGTATAACCAGGACAATATGTCAACACTTCCCATACCATATCCTATGTGGAATATGAAGGCTGAGATTCCTTTGTGGACACGTATTTAAATTCTTATATGGAACACATGACTACCCCTGAGTGTCATATATAGTTAATAGTTTTTAGTTAATAATCTTTAGCACCATATTATCATGCCATTATGTCGGTATTATGTTAGATGTTTATGTGGAAATAATACTAGTCAATAATAACAGTAGTAGTTAGATGTTGATACATAATCGCATAAGGTCACAGCATTTAAAAGAACTTGCATCGCATTTTTGTGACAAAGTTAACCCTTTCACCGCCGTAGTCGCATACATGCACCACGACAAATACGACAAATAGTGCAGTCCCAGATCAGACGCCGCCTTGTCAAGGCGGCGTCTGATCAGGGACTTCACTATTTGTCTCAATCTCTATTTCGATATATGTGCTTTATTCCTTTGGATTTGCATTTATTTATCTCATTTCCTTATTTTACTGAATGATTTAACAAACCTGGATTGCAGACGACAATTAGAAATTTGGCGCCGAAAAGGTTAAACACATAAAATATCACTTTCTCTAGTAAAGTCCGAATATTATAACAATAAATACAGTAAAACCCCGCTAACGCGACCACCTAAAATGGGTATACTTCTAGGTGCTAGATGCAGATGGTAGCTTAATGCAGGAGAAAGGTAATACAGAAAGCTCCTCTTGGAGCTTTCTGTATTACTTTTGTCCTGCATTAAGCAACCACCTGCTTGAAAAGATACCAATGTTTATTCATCAAGTGGTCGCATTAGAGGGGTTCTACTGTATATCAATAGCGATAATAATATCAATGACAATGATACTGATATTTATTATGCATATGGCGATGATGTTGGTAATGATGCTAGTGACGACCATGCTGACGAGCTAACGATCTGACACTGATGTTGCTGCTAATGATGATGATGAAAAATATGATGATGATGATGATAATAATAATGATGATGATGGTGATGATGATGATGATGATGATGATGATAATGATGATGATGATGATGATGATGATGATGACGAAAGGATAATATCACCTGTGACAAAGACATAAATAACGCTTTATCTTTTCTATATTTATGAAAAACATTTGTTTAATATTTCAAGATTGATAAAACTTATGTCTGAAATTTCTAACGCTACTTTTACATACCAATTGCAATCGTGATATAACAGTCTAGTATACGTATAGCAATAGCTATTGCACCTCCAATTTCGTCAGCATGTTGACACGCTGTTAAAACGTATTTTCAACACCTTTCATGGGTATATGTTAAGTAAGGTGATACACACAGTCATCGAGGCTACATTCTTTGTGAGTTTTCACAAGTATTTCACGAGGTGTTAGTTCAACCCAGTCTTCTACAATACCGAGAGGAAATATGTCTTAGGGTTGCTTGTAGTTTGATTCACTTTACAAAATTGCATAAGAAAAACTAAATATAAAAAATGATAAAAAAAAATAAATAAATAAATAAAAAAAATATTAAGTCGTTTAATCATGTTTCCTCTGCTCGCAACCAGACCCACTTTGGCAGATAACCTGCATAAAGAATCAAGATGAGATAACGAGTATCTCTGTATCTCATCATGATTCAAGCTGCTCTACACTTGATCAATAATTTCTTGAAATCTTAATGGAATATGAATAAGTCAAAACCGCACCAGATCCACGTTTGAGTTAGCATTATATTTTCAAAATCATACACAATCATACATTTAACCCCTTCCCTCATATGCTATTTTTAGACCAAACCTCTTTAAAAAAAATCTACCGAAAAGGAGCATTACCTAGAGAAAATGAAATTTTAGAATTTTGTAGTTTGAAACCATGATCTATTAAAAAAAATTATCACAATGATTTCATAAGTGATTTTTACAGAGTCGTCAATATGAATGGGTTAATACGAAAGAATGTATTATAAATCATATGTAGGTACAGTATTACCTGTGTTCAGAGGTCATCAAAAAGACGTCTAATTATGAAGACTCTTATGCTCTATATATGAATGGTCCCTCAATTCATTCCCTCCTACTGACGCCTTTTGACGCTTATGTAAAAGTCATTTATCGAAACCATTGTGATAAAAAGAGCATTTGCTCCCATGGAGCAAATGCTTTATGTGCTTTATGTATCAAAATGGTTTAAACACTAAACGTTTCTTTTCTGTAGTAAATTCTCCTTTTCGGTAGATTTATTCAAAGAAGTAGGGTCTAAAACTAGTCTAGGAGGGAATGGGTTAAAACAAGTTCTACTGTACAGTATATACTACTTATTACCATTAATTATTTCGTTGTCAAATCTTGTCGTCTGCAATTTATTTCGCCTGTTCCTTTTTTTTTTTTAACTTTTCTTCATTTTGGTTTAAAACATATACTCACAATAACAAACATTTTGGATCTTGATGAGACGCCGAGTTATATCTAAACTGTTTATATATATATATATTCAGATATACGACACTGGCAGCAAAAATATTTTAGCTACAATTACACCGATTAAGGAAAACGTTCATGATAAAAAGGTTACATAGACAGCTCTTGCTTGCAGAGGAAAGCAAGATGCAAACATAAAACATTTGTGAGTCAGCACATTTAAAATACAGTAAATGTCTCTAATACGACCTCATCCATTTTTTAGTTTTTAAATAAAGTAAAACCTCTCTATAACGGCCACTAAATTGAGTTAATTAGTTGGTATTTAGGACAGGTGGCTTCTCTTAAAGCAAGGTGAAAGTAAAACAGAACGCTCCTATACTTTCACCTTGCTTTAAGCAGTCACCTGCCTTTTATACAAAATACTTGATGAAATTTAGTTGCTGTTATAGAGATGTTTTACTATAGGTTGTAGCTTTATGCTTGTGTTGCTGTTCGGGCGACTGTTTGTTCTGTATGTGGTGTTTCCTGCATGATTCATGTTTGTACTTTGTGCAGAAAGCTCTTTCTTCATTACTTTTACCCAGCATTACGTCAGGTTCATAGCTTCCTATAGGCCATGTAGGCCGCGGTCTACACTTTTTCCAAGAAAGTTGAAAAAAGAAAAAAGCCAAAAATGTAATATTCAGAAATTTAATACTTGTTATGTATTTGGGCTGCAGGCCCGCCTTAACACTTTACTCCACCAGTATGCCTTTCTATACCTTTGAAAACAGAGTAGACCAATATCAGACAGCTAATATAGAAGCCGTCTGATCAGCGTCTGCTCTGTTTGCTGATGATTTAATACACGTCAAATGTAATGCAAAAAACTACTATAAGAGATATCTGCATTACTTTTGCCCTGCATTAAACAATCACCTGCTTTTTAACATTTATGTTCAATAAACGAATGACCGCTTAACCAATTCCCTCATATTGACGCCTTTTGACGCCTCTGTAAAAGTCACTTTCTGAAACCATTGTCATAAATAACGCATTTGCTCCATAGGAAGCAGCAAATGCTCAGTTTATCATAATGTTTTCAAAACTACACAAACGTTTCCTTTTCTCTAGTAAATGCTCCTTTTCGGTAGATTTTTTCAAAGATGTTAGGTCTAAAAATAGTCTACGTGGGAATGGCTTAAGACATACTCTACTATATACACATCCGTACAACAATTGCTTTCAAACTAATCCTATGAAAAGTTTCTAAGGAGTTGAACACGTAAGCTTTAGTTATGAACTTTATATAACAAAATTCCAAAGGGCCAAACTTCTATCATATGATACTGCAGCTTATATTCATTTCTATATGCACATCTTTCCATCAAGGTTAACCCTTTCCTTGTCGCTTTTCTATGCCTTAACCCTTTCGCTGCCAGTGCCGGATCTGTGATTACCTATGCAAACAGTTTGGATCTAGATGAGACGCCAAGTAACTCGGCGTCTCATCAGGATCCCAACTGTTTGTTACTGTTACTATGTTTTTGAAACAAAAATAAAGACAATCAAAAGAATGAAATTTGTAGCAGAGGACAAAGTTAGCAGACGACAGAGTTTGGCAGCGAAAGGGTTAACATACGAGTAGAACAAGATACAGGGGCCACCTGACTAGGACCGTCTCTGTTTGCGTATGAAATAATTGATATTACAACAGATCTGACTCGTATATTTCTACGAATACCGAAACAAGTCCTGTGCTCATATGTTATTACACAATCAGCTAATAAATGGCCATGATATTATTATATCTTACCTAAATATCCAACAGAAAACGGGTTAAATCTTACCAGAGGCGTTGAAAAAGTTCTTCACACAATAGTTTGGGAACATACGCTCGGACCGATAGCAGACGGACGGATGGACATAAGCAACGATATATGTATGCCACAAATACCATGTTAGGATAAAGCACTCATTTATAATAACGTTCACTCTACGGAAAAGGGAATATACTTCCTACGTTTTGTCTCGAGTTTCTGTATGAATTACATACCTTACAAAGAATTTATGTCGACTGCTTATATACAGTAGAACCCCGCTAATGCGACCATTTAAGGAATAAGCATAGGTGTCTTTATAAGCAGGTGGTTGCTTAATGCAAGACAAAAGTAATGCAGAAAGCTCCTCTAAGAGCTTTCTGCATTACTTTTGTCCTGCATTAAGCTACCACCTGCATCTAGCACCCAGAATAATACCTCTTTTAGGTGGTCGTATTAGCGGGGTTTTACTGTATATCAAACTTCAAAGTACAATATACATTACTTCAGGATAACAGATGTTCGAGTCATCCGATTTCTAATCTGAATTATTTCTCAAACCCACAGCTCCTGTAGAAGCTTTCAGCATTACTTTCGACCCGCATTAATCTGTCACATGTGTTTAGATATACATAGTGATACATTTTATAAAACTTCGTTATTGTAATGTTTTGAAGGACTGAACTTTTACTTCGAGTTATCCCGAAGTTCGACTTATCAGAGTTCGGCATACCGAAGTTCAACTGTATTTGTCTGCTAGAAGCATATTTATGTGTTTTAATGCAATGAATTATATCAATTAAACTTTCATTAAATTGTATGAGAGTTACATTCCCTATCAAGAACAAAACAAAAAAACCATAATGATAAAAAAGGAAAAAAACGCATGAAGATAAACAAAATATATATATATATATAATACAACTAAATTCTGATGAAAAGGGAATTTTATTCACAATGTCACAACCAACAACAGGAATCTACTCATATAATCTGTGAAATTCATCTGCTATGCCCAATTCATTTACTTGTTTAATACATGGATGTAAATTGACCCTTAAAAAGACATACCATAAGCAAACAGTGTAGAGCCAGATCAGAGGATTCATGAAGGAATTCTCTGAGTAGAGTATGAATGTTTTCTGAACCCATGGATGCCAATGACTTCTACAATGCGAAAAGAGAAAATGGCAAATCTGTTTTATTGAGTCTTTTCATAAGCAGTTATCAAAGGTACAGAACTAGTCACGCCCCGGCACCGGCTTAAGCAGTATTACTAAAATGCACTAGAACTGATTTCGCGAGATCATTTTTCTGTAACTTTCGAAGCAAAAGCCGCAAAACCTCCAACAGTGAGGAAAACTGTTTCATTTCGGAAACCTAGGGCAATTAATGTCGAATCATTCAAAAGAGATCTCTTCAACTCAGAACCCATCGAAGCAAGTATGCAAACGACAGATGTTGATGAGCTGGTTAAATCATATACACAGACACTGGCGGCACTTATCAATAAACATGCACCACTGTGTACTAAAACCATAACGCTCAGAACATCATGTCCTTGGTATACCCAGGAACTAAACGATGCTAAACATGTAAGGCGCAAATTGGAACGGAACTGTAAAAAGTCCAGGCTCACAATAGACCATTAGTTATACAGAGAACAGTGTGCCAAAGTCAACAAGCTGCTGATAAAGTCGAGAATTGATTTCTACTCAGAGAAGGTTGAATCATGCCACTAAGTCAAAGTCACTAAGCATCTGCTAGGTTCAACCAATGATATCTCATTGCCTAAGACTTCATCCTCAAAACAAAATGCACAAGACTTCAGTGACTTTTTCGTTGAAAAGGTGGACAAAATACGGGCAGATATTGCATCAGGCACTGTATCCAGTTTGCCGATTACCACTGAGATGCAGTATTCAACAATTGTTTTAGAAATGTTTGGTGCAGCTACAGTGGAAGAAGTAGAACAGCTCATTAAGGTATCCCCCTGTAAGTCTTGCGAACTGGATCCAGTACTTATATGGCTGTTAAAGGCATGCCTAGATGAACTCCTACCGATTTTGACAAAGTTTCAAGAGGTCACATGTCAGACCCCTTTTAAAGAAACCCGATCTTGATTCCAATGAACTTAAAAATATATAGGCCTGTATCAAATCTGCCATTTGTCTCCAAAGTATTAGAAAAGTGGTTCACAAACGCATTGAGTCCCACCTGACCTCAAACAATCTACATGAGCAGCATCAGTCAGCATACCGAAAGCATCATTCAACAGAGACTGCTCTTCTGAAAGTTCAAAACGACATCCTTCAATCCCTAGATAAAAACGAAATTACAGTTCTCAGACTGGTGATGCTTGACTTATCGGCTGCATTTGATACTATCGATCACGAAACGTTGCTGAAACGCCTAGAAAAAGACTTCAGAATCATTGGAAAACCTCTTGAGTGGATGACCTCCTATCTAAATGACCGCTATCAAATAGTGTCAATAGATTGGGAATTGTCCAGTCCAATTAACGTGAGATATAGCGTGCCACAGGGATCGGTCCTAGGACCAAAACATTACATCATGTACACAAAAGCTGTCGGCTCAATCTGAAAAACCCATGGGCTGAACCACCATTTTTATGCCGATGACTCACAGTTATACCTATCCTTTAAGCCCAAGGACATTTCCTGTCAACAAGAAGCTTTATCACTAGTTGAGAACTGTCTCAAAGAACTAGTCTCTTGGATGCACCCTAACATGCTGAAGCTCAATACTGACAAAACTGAGGCCATCTTGTTTCATAAAAAAAACTCAGAAGTACATAAAGAGATTCATATGCAAGTAAGACCCTCTAAAATCAAGCCATCTTTGTGTATAAAGAATCTCGGTGCATGGCTCGATTCACAAATGGATATGACATCACACATCAAGTCCGTGTGTATGTCTAGTTATGCACAGCTTCGACGAATAGGCCACATCAGAAATTACCTCTCATCTGCTGCTACCAAGACTTTGGTGAACTCTGTGGTTACATCAAAAATAGACTACTGCAGCTCATTGCTGAATGGAATTTCAAATAAAACACTGCGGAAACACACAGCAAAACACAAAACACAGCAGCCCGCATCATAACCAGTACTTCTCGATATGATCATATCACGCCGGTTTTGATGGAACTTCTTTGGCTTCCGGTTCAACATCGGATTGAATTCAAAATTCTGACACTTACGTATAAAGCCATGCACAATGAATCCGCCAAGTACATTGTCGACATGCTTGACGTGTACAGGCCCCGCAGAGAATTAAGATCAGCAAGTAGTTATTTGACGTTAGTTGTACCAAAAAGTCGTAAGGTAAAATACGGTGAGAGAAGTTTCATGCATGCAGCTCCGAAACTCTGGAATGCTCTACCATCAGGCATTAGAGATGCAAGCTCACTGGCATGTTTCAAAAGATCTCTGAAAACGCATTTCTTCAACATATATTATTAGGACAGTTTAGAAAACGTAGCTACTAATCGTCGGTTATCATAACTGCTGCATTAGCCACAGCGTGTTGATCCTGTCACTCGCTTATGACTGTGGGACTTTTTAAACCCCCTTTTTCAAACATAATGCTCCACAAATGTAGCAGAAATAATTAGATAAACGAACAAAAAATATCTCATCCATATTTTTATGGACTTCTAGGGAATCCCCTTGCTGTTGTACGTGCGTGTGTTGTGTCAGCCAGATTCCGCTGTCCAGGAGTTGGATTCCGAGGGAGTGCTGTTGTCAAAGGGGCATCCCTATATGCTTTGTACCTCTGGTAACTCCAGTCCCAATGCCGGATGGAGCACCGTAGTGGAACTGGGCACCCCTATACCCCACTGGTACATTGGGAGTATTGCTGGCATGACTTGCTACCCTGCCCTCAACCAGTGCCAGGGATTCCTGTTAAGCTAAACCAGTTTCCTTATTTTGCTTACTAGTGAACTGGGTCCTGTAATATATGGGCAGTGGGCATGTCTCAGTCAGTCTCGATTTGTCCGATATGATTCCTTTCCATTGCAGCCGGTGGGATATGCTGTAGGAACAGTATACGGCATACCCTCTTTAGTTTTACTTTTGGCTGGGCTTTTCAGGTTCCCATAATAGGACATTTTACTCTGTAATTAAATTCCGGATATACCCTATTACAACTCCGTTAAAATACTGATTATCCTCTGTGTGCTCCCTCATTGCCATAGCGGTCGAATTGTGTTTGACTGGGGTTGCATAATACCGCGTATATAACAGTTGTTTATTTGTATTGCTTAGTGTATATGCATGAACTTCAAATTGATCTGTTCTGTTTTTCCAGCAATATTTTATGTGTAGTGTTGTATGCCAAAAATGTACCCAATTCTGTTGGGTCTGGGTCAAAACTGTGAGACGTACTGGCACTGTGCATATAATGTTACATTCAATTTTATTTTTTTTATGATGTGAGTGCGTTGACACAATATAATAGAGCATATGACACAGACAGATAAACTTACGGAAAGGATGAAATTGGTTTACCTATGTTCTAAATAAATTGTTGTTTTTTTATTATTCTTATCTATATATAAGTATTAAATATATTTATTTTAAATGATCTATAATTCCACATTGAATGTACCCTGTGTTGTATATAAAATGTATCTATGTGAAGCGCTTTTGAACGCACATATCCTGTGTGAAAAGAGCGCTATATAAATGTGGTATAAAATATATAATATATATATAATATATCATATATAACTGATGATCGCTAAGGAACAGAAAATTTCACAGTACTGTGAATGAAGTACAGGGACATTTTACGGCCGCAACACCAGAACCTGCTGTTGTGCAGTACATACATTTTGAAAGGAAAGGACATCCGTCGAAAGCAAAAGCAGCAATACGAATAAAGCAAATTGCAGACTCAGTTTTATAAAACTGAATAAGTCAGTTGGTCATCCTTTTGATAACATTGAAATATGCAGACATAACAGTCAATGGTGTATACCTTGATCTGAGTCTTGTAGAAGCCGCCTGATCAGGATCTGCTCTGTTTGCTAATTGAATTGATATATCTGCTTTATCTGCTTTCTTAGTTTCTAAAATGGTTACAATGTTACAACTTTCATATTTCGTTATAACAATTTTGTCCATGAATATTCAGCAGGTGTTTACATTTGGAATAAACATAGATACTGTATCAGGTGTTAGCACATTTGATATATAAGATAAAGAACTGAAAGTATGCAGAAAGTGTGCATATCGAACCAGTCAGGATGGCCACGGTTAAGACCTATAAATGCCTGTGTGTA
This sequence comes from Azorinus chamasolen, assembly GCA_963576725.1. Taxonomy (NCBI): domain Eukaryota; kingdom Metazoa; phylum Mollusca; class Bivalvia; order Cardiida; family Solecurtidae; genus Azorinus; species Azorinus chamasolen. The sequence continues at coordinate 10,198,743 of OY755252.1, forward strand.
ATGATCGATGCAAATGATATAAGTTCCATTACCAAGATGAAACGAATATGGACCAAGTTTACTTTGAAAGCAGTAACTGTTGCACTTCTCTGAAACGTCTGATATATTGAAGAGCACACTTGGACAGTGGACAATCATTGGTGAAAATTCAATGCTAACCCTGCATCTAGAGAAAGATCTCGCTTTTAAAGGTAGTGTATTCTTTGTGTCATACTGATCACCCGAGAAGAGCACTGTTACATTTGATTGCAGGCTCCTCGAGTATAGTATGAGTGGCATAGTTTTGCAGGTATTAAATATATTCTCGAGCAGGCCAATATAATTACATTTCTTACTAGACTGTACGTCAATTCGAAACTTAAATGTGTTGCCTTGAAATGGATGTATGTTCAATGTACAAACGCCACACCGTAAGCCGTTTTTTGTCGTAATTGTATTTGGAATGATGGCAAGGTCATCTAGAAGTATATCATAGTTAATTGTGTGTGTATCGAAATCTGATTCTGTCTTCAAATCTAGACTGACCATAATACCATATCCCACCACTTCATCCAGTAAAGGTTCGCAAGTGGTGTGTCCGGGAATGGTTCCTGGTGGACATATAATGTCGCTACACCTTTCCTGAAAAGAGAAAGCAAACAAATACAGTGCTCCCTCTCTACAACGACACCCTTTGGGATACGAAGATTGTATGTGTTGTTCAGAGGGAGTTGTTATAGGGAGGGAAAATCAAACATAATTAGTTTGTTTGCAGATCCCCAGATAAGGTGTATTTCGAGAACTAAAACCGTTATGCCTCTATCAAACCCTATGTTGTGACCACTCTTTAGAATCGTCACAAAGTGATGATTCTAAAGAGTGGTCACAACATAGGGTTTGATGTAGGCATAAAGAAAATACGATGGGAAAATTTGTTTCTGGTGTCTTGTTGTTTCTGAAACAGTGACACGCGTTGTTGTAAGGAGGGAATCGTTATTGAGAGGGCCGTTGTATGGAGGGAGCACTGTATGTCAAACGTTGTCAAATATCCCATGCGTGACGCTGATTTCTTAGCGCGCCTGACACACACTTAAACCTCCACATGAATGAGGCTTATATCCGTACATAAATGCTGTTTGACTCCACGTAGAACTTTAATAACGTTCGCTGAAATGTCGCACGCACAATGTTTCACATAAACAAGTCTAACAAATTCAATCTCACAACGATTATAACCTCACACATAAAAATAGAAATATCACAAGTCAAGCACATTTCTAATCCGTCACTCTCTCCTATCTTGCCTAATGAAAGTAAATTATCCTTCTAACTCATAGAATTGCCTGTTCACGATTTTTCGAAAGAAGTTGATCCAGATAAGACGACCCTGTTTGCATAACACACAGGGGGGCCATTTCGTAGGTTTGCATGGTCTAAAATGTCGCAAAAATGGATTGGGTCGATTTAATGTTATATTATATCGGAATGTATCAAAAGTTATAAGCCTCATTCATGTGGAGGTTTAAGTGTCATTCTCAGTGTTGTTATACCTTCTGATCCCTCGAGGTCATTAATTTCAGTACTTCTTGTTCTGAAACTTGAATACCGTTTAAGCCGGTTCTAGGGGGCGTGAGCAGTGTTGCACTTTCAATTACTGCTCATGAACAGACTCAATAAAACCGAGTCTGCAATTTTCTCTTTTTATGTTGCAATTTTTGCTCTTGGGGGATCAACTCCCCTCAGAATTTATTATATTATGTGAAAATTACAAGGTCTCAGCTTCACGTTCGTACCAGACATTAGTGGTTATTCCATCTTGGCAGCCCAAAACCGGGCCTAAGTTAGTGAAATTTGCAAATGGGTAGTTAGACCCCTTGTATATAATATAACACTAATATAACACCAATCAGTTTGTTTTTACTTTTTAGACCATGTAGACCAACGAAATGGCCCCCTGTGGCATAACATATGTGTATAGATCTTAGTGTACAGTTTAAACGATGATCAACTATCCATTTGTCCGCATACATTACAAAAAACAAATCAGCTAATTCATGATGTCATTATTTCTATACATGTATGATATTTAATAAAACTCGCTGACGAAACAAGAACGTTATTGATCTCAATGCAATGAGATATATACAGTGAACCCTCGTTATACCGGCATCCGTTACAATGACACCCTCGTTATACCAGTAGTATGCTTTGAAACAAAATGACTGTTAAGTCTTTGAAACAACCACGAAATAAACAGGTGTAATGCCAATAAGATCGCTTAATGCAGAACACAAGAAGTGGAAAAAGCTCCTTTAAGAATGCAGCGGTTAGTACCAGTTTAAAGGTGGCCATATGGTGTCGTTCAGCTTTAAACTCGTTATAAAGACAACCTCGTCATACTAGCACAATTATCTGGAAACAAACAACTCCGTTGTAATTAGGACTCACTGTATATGCATTATGCCGTATTATGACGCCTGTGCAAGCTGTTATCTGTAGTGATACAACGTGTTTCCTATTTATTGAAGACTTTGAGAAGGTATTTTACGATTGTCAAAGAGATAGATACATCTTTATCAAAAGTAATATCCGCGCATGACGCAAATAATCTCACGCTTGACGCTAATTACTCACACGCATGGGACCTATACCGCTATTTGGCGAGCGGTGATGGAATTACATTAATTCTTCTCCACAACAAACACTTAACAGAATTCCAGTTCTTTGTTTTAAGGCAGAGGAATCTCGATGCATTAAGCAGTCACGTGCTTTAACCCATTACCTCATAGGCTATTTTTAGATACACTCTCTTTAAATAAGTCTACCCAAAAGAAGCATTAATTAGAGAAAAGGAAAACTTTAGAATTTTGTAGTTTGAAACCATTGTGATAAAAAGAGCATTTGCTCCTAAAGGAGCAAATGCTCTATTTATCATAATGGTTTCACAAAGTGACTTTAACACGGTCGTCAAAAGCCGTCAATATGAGGGAATGGGTTAAAGTACACCTATATCCATTTATTAAGTGATTAAGAGACGTTCTGCTGTTTATGTAACGTGTTTGATTTGTTTCTTTAATATGACTTGAGAATTTGCATGTACCGTGCCTGAAGTCAGTGGAATTATTCAAACATTTGAAAGTAATAATTCCGTGTTTCTCAAAAGTTATGTCTGTAACTCGAACCAAAGAAGCGAGTATACCATATGCTATGTTTATACATAATATCTTCCAACAATGATTTGTATTATGTAACGGTAAGTTCATTCAACAAAGATCAGCGTACGTTTGTTTCAAATAGTTTAGTATAAGAGGATGTGCTACATACTGAAAGTAGGAGATCCGTCGAAAGCAAAACAGCAATGCGAACAACGAAAATTGCAGACTCGGTTTTATCGATTCTGTTCAAGAGAATTATCAAACGTACAACACTACTCACGTCTTCTAGCATCGACGTAAGCGATAATCATTTTTATAACTTAAACCCAAAAGGTCTAGAAAATATAACAACTGTGAGAATGAAGTACGGGTGACTTTTTAGGGCCACCACACAACTTAACAATTCTGAAAACAGTGAGCCTTCGAAAACAAATGCAGCCATGCGAAATGAGCGAATCTGTTGTATTGAGTCAGTTCCTGAGTTTTAAGTACTACACAATGAAGCTTGGTCATTTAATCATAATGAATTAATTTGATTAATACAAATATGGGCACGCACTTTAAAAATATGCATCATTGCTGGAAATGTGCAGAGCATGTCCAAAAACCACACGAAACAAAATGTAAACAGCCTATATGTAATTCCATGCATCCAAACTGTGAAGATATATGTAATACCATGCATCCACACATTTTTATAAAGTATGTGTTTTCGTATTCTAGCGAGCTGCATTGACCTGAGGAATAGTTAGCATGGCTCCTCCAGTCCTGGATAATGACTAAAGAAATATTGTAACAACATGTATCACTACAAAACGATCTTATGACAAACAATGCATACCCTGACCAAATCACCCAACCTATTGAACCTTGCTCTTTGTCTTTACTGTTTGTAATGACCTTATTTACTAGTTTCGCGCATTATCAGTTTTAAGACAAATAACACATGATGGAAACAAGTATTGCTCAAAATAAAAAGTTGTGCAATCCGTATTTACACGTCTACATCTGCATGAATAAAATTATAGACTTACAGAAAACGGATCCATAATTGCCCCAAGAGAACACTGATAATTGCCTCGATCTTCCGTTTTCAGTCCAATGACCAGAGCATGGAATGGGGCAAAGCCGGACCCTTTTCCTGGATTATAAATTCCATCCGATATTTCGCACTGTTGTTGAACAGGTGTTCCCTTCGGATAATTGCACATGAAACAATACACATTTGAGAATGAAGGGCTGAAATGGTTCAAGATAAACAAACTGTTGTAAGACTCGCACTTTCTTTCCAGTTCTTTATCAGAAAAGTCCCATAAGCCCGTGTCATTACATTTGCTTATACTTGTAAGAGAACAGAATGCAGTCAAAGCAACGTTTATCGGTGGTGGCACAAGTTGAAATGAGGCGCTCTTTAATAAAAACTCATCCCGTTCTTCTAATGATTTAAATAGTAATCCATTGTAAAAATTTGTCAAATACAGGTTCCAAATTACTAAATCGTCTTCGCCATTACATCTAGCACAATTTTCATTCAGATACGTTTGACCTGATTGACGACTGGTTACAAATACCACGTCCATCAACTCTTTCGCCTCCTTACATCGTATGATGTTCTCATCGCCAAATCTCCCTAACTCATAGTCTGCCGGACATTCATCTATAACACGATAACCAAATTGGCCCCGAATAATTGTGTCCGTTTTCAAATATTTTCTGTAGATTGTTTGCTGTGCTCTGCAAGGGAACGTTTTAGCAGGGGTCGTGACTGTGGTTTTATCAGGACAACATGTACCCGTGAGTGCACAAGTATCAGAACATGAGCAAGGTAAGCAGCAGGTCTGTGATATATCGTCCACGGGTTTTTGACCATTTCCTATATTGCAAACATTCAAGTACGGACAAACTTCGGAAATATCTGGTAACGATGATGACGATGGTAATAGCGAACATGAACTCAAAATGGCGATTATTAAGACGTTGGTCATCCTACAAATGTAAATAAATATAGACTATATATAATGGCTAAATAATGCCCGTGGCATGTTTATTAGAAATAAGTTCCAAACATAATGAAAGTGATAGTATTTTTGGAAATAATCTGAACCCACCCACCCAACCACACACCCCTCAAAGGTCTGTAATCACAAGTTTTACAACATCACTTTTAGTTTCACTTTGGCGTTTGTTCTCATCCCTCTATTCTCGACAGGGTTCGCAATCATTATAACTTGGATACATATGAGATGCCGAGTAACTCGGCGTCATATCGGGATCCAAGCTGTTTGATACTTTGTTAACTCTTCCTCTTCAAATATCGCATCTTACCTATGCATACATTTTTGGATCCAGATGAGACACCGAGTAATTCGGCGTCTCGTCAGGATCCAAACCGATTGTTACTGTGACAATGTTTTTGCAACAAATTGAGGAAAAGTAAAAAAAAAAGGTATTGTTAGAGACCACAAACATTGCAGACTATGCGTAAGATTGAACCATTTCCCTCATAAATACGCCTTTCTACGCCCCTGTAATAGTCACTTCTTGAAACCATTGTGATAAATTGAACATTTGCTTCGTGGGAGAAAATGCTCTATTTATAACAGTGGTTTCTATACTACACAATTATAACATTTTCCTTTTCTCATTCAAAAAGGTCGGGTCTAAAAATAGCTTATGGAGGAAATGGTGAATAGTTTCCAAAAGCATAATCGTATCGGAAGTAGTCAAATTTGCACCTGATCCAAATGCGAGCCAACATTTTTACAGCAGGTAACACTTTCCCTATTCTACGTTTATCCCAAATTTCAATACCTACTGAATATCCATGGACAAAATAGTTACAACGAAATATTGACGGTAGTCCATTCTAGTAATATTAGATAGTAAAGAAACAGTGCTTTCAAATTCCATTAGCAAACAGAGCAGACCCTTAGCAGACGCTCCAACAGGTTTGAATTTGAGTTAATAAACTTTAACCCTTTCACCGCCAATGTCGCAAAAATGCACCACGATAAATAGTGCAGTCCCAGATCAGACGCCGCCCTTTCAAGGCGGCGTCTGATTAGAAGCTTCACTACTTTGTCCCCGACTCTATTTATATATATATATATGCGTTATTCCTTTGAAATTTGCATTTATTTCTCTCGTTTCCATATTTTACCAAATGATTTAGCAAAAGTGGTTTGAAGACGACAATTAGAACGTTGCCGCCGAAATGGTTAAACTCTGTTTGAGAGGGGAGACTGGGTGTCAGTATATGCTAGAAAAGTAAGGCAGCGAATAGCAACTATCAGATATGTTTATGCTCCTAACCATTTCAACGTTAATTTTTCAGAGTGGAACAGTCGATATCATTGTTTATTAGTAGAGTCAATACAGTATATCAAGGTAAAATATAAGCTGAGATGTTTATTCACAGACAGTGAGGACCTAATCAGGGGGCTCCTATACGAGTACCCTTATCTGGGTCGTCATTGTTTGTAAATGACAATGCGCTCGTTTCTCGAATTTAACCCATTCCCTCATATTGACGACTTTTGACGACTCTGTAAACGTCACTTTGTGAAACCATTGTGATAAATAGAACATTTGCTCCTATAGGAGCAAAAACTCTATATATCACAATGGTTTCAAACTACAAAAGTCTAAAAAATTCATTTTCTCTAGTTAATGCTCCTTTTCGGTAGATTTATTCAAAGAGGTAATTTCTAAAAATAGCCTATGAGGTAATGGGTTACAGGGCAAATAATGTACTGTTTGTATAACAATTAGTCTTACCTGGCTCCTAACTCCAGACAATCAACACACGCTGTTTGTACCGCTCAGTCTGTCTGCAGTTAATGAACTAGTCGATACCTCTATAAATGTTATTGGCATTGAAGGGCTTACCAGAATGTATCCCTTGGTGTTTTATTTTGTAACGTTGATTTAAGTCATTCAACGCTGATTTTCAAAACTTGACTCTTCCAAAATTCAAACTTACCGTGATTAGCTAGGAATTCATTTGAAGAAACTTATAGCATGACAGACAGTGCAGACCCAGATGATAGGGGTTATTTAAGATCCCTCTCATCTGAGTCTGCATTATTTGAAAATAGCATTAATGTCTCGTTCTCAGCACTGAAATGGTTAACCCTTCGCTTGCTATTCACGTCAATATACGTACCTATAAATAGTGAAGACCCAGATGAGACAGCTCCAGCAGGAGCTGTCTCATCAGGGTCTGCACGATTTACAAGTTGATTTGCAACCAGTGCACTCCACAGCTGTGATTGCACGGCGAAATACTTGTACACAGTGAAGATATATGTAATTATACAACAGGGCATGGATAAAGAAGGAGAAATGTGTTTTTAAAATTCAGCAAGAGAAGGGTTAATAAACTCATGTTTTGAACGCTTGTGGAACATTTTAGTTCTCTGATTCATTAGTGCGCCGTTTTTTACTACGCAGTGCGGTTTTCATTCATATCAAATCGCATTATTCTTACACCATTGGAAACATACCCTCATACGTTAAACTAGTTGTTGATAAGGTAAGTCCTAAACATATGTTGGCGTCTATTCTAATAAGAGGAATTAGCGTGATCAGACCGAATTATATGCAAAAACACGTGACAGTTAAAACGTTTAACAAACTACATGCATATACGGAATACAAAATCAAGAGACACTGAAATAGTGTATGCTATTCTATATACCTAACATTGAGTAGGATGTAAATGCTTTGAATAATATACAATTAATTGATTCTGAAAGAGTTTTTTAACGATTAGCATAACATACACATTCGTGACACTGAATGAGCGTACATGTAAGTGATCTGCATGGTATACACAAAGTATGTGACCCTCTATTAAAGTGCAATGAAATGGTGTGCTTGACACAGTAAAAACCCTCTAAACCGGACCTTATATTTAGTATGCATATCGGTCTTGGAGACAGATGAGAGCTTAATGCAGGGTGAAAGTTATGCAGTTTCAAGCTCCACTAGGAGCTTTCTGCATGACATTTACCCTGCATTAAGCAGCCACCTGCCTAAAAGTATCTAAATTATTCTCTATTAGAATAAAGGTTTAGAGAGGTTATACGAAATGTATGACACTTAATCTTTTTCAATGCCAATGTTGCATTAAATGCACCCGACAGATATTGCAGTCCCAGATCAGACACCACCTTTTCAAGACGGCGTCTGATCAGGGACTTGACTTTTTGTCTCAATATCTATTTCTATATATTTGTACTTTATTCCTTTGAAAGTTGCATTTATTTATCCCATTTCCTTATCATACCGAATGATGTAACAATGTTGGATTGCAGACGACAATTATAAATTTGGCACAGAAAGGGTTAAAGACTCTGCATGATATACAAAATTAATGACACTTAAGGTATGTAAACAATCTGCATGATATACGAAGTATGTGACACTTAAAATGCGTGATGTACGAAATACATAACAATTAATGAATGTAAACATTCTACATGATATACGAAATACATGACACTTAAAATGTGTAAACATTCTGCATGATATGCGAAGATACATGATTCATAATGAATGTAAACATTCCGCATAATATACGAAATTTATTACACTTAAAGAATGTAAACATTCTACATAATAAACGAAATACATAACACTGAATGAATGTTAACATTTTGCATGATTTTAGAGATGCGTGGCATTTAATAAATGTAAACATTCTGCATGATATAAAAAATACCTTAACATGGAAAGAATGTATGTGCGGATATACAATATACCTTAGCATTAAATAAGTGTTAACATCTAAACATTATATTTGATAAACAAAATACATGACACCGAAATAGTTTAAACAATCTAAAATCAACATACATGACTTAAATAGTGTAACATATGTACCTTATACAAATAACCTGACATTGAAAGAGTGTAAAGAATTAATATAATGTTCCAAAAACCTAAGGAATATTCATAAAATGAGTTAACGCTTTACGGCATGAGTATTCATAAGAAGGGTTAAAGATTTATTTTTCACATACACTTACAACAAGGATTGAAATCAAAAGTGAGTATTTTCATTTTTTGTTAGTGAACTAAAGGCTTCAGCAGATCAGTGCTTAAGCAGATCAAAATTATTTATTGTTAATTTCTTTTTCCTACAAATAAATAATATTATCAAACATTTTTCTCATGAAATGAATGAATGAATGAATGAATGGTGTTTTACGGCCCATCGACACTGATGGTCATATAGAATTTTCTCATGAAAAACACACGTGAAAATGTTTATGTATGTGGCACATTTCGATTGCCTAATGAAGACACATATGTAATTTATCACATAACCTCCCTTTTATTCGAGATGACCATCACATATTTCTCTATATTTCTTGTTATAAATAAGTTTAATATAAGCTGTAACGTCATGTAGAAACACCACAATGTCAGTTGAAATATATATGCAGGAACTGTCAAAAACGGCATGTCTCAGTCGAAATAAGTTAAGTGATAAAACGATTACGATGTTCGTAGTCATGTTGTACAAACTGATATTATACTCGTCTTGGCAAATGTAATTAGGCGAGGCAGAGGCTCAATAACATTTTCCAAGACGAGTTTAATATCAGTTTGTACATAATGACTCCTCGCAACATATCCTATTTATACCTACCAGTAATGCTTAACCCATGCCCTCATGCGCTATTTTTAGATACACCCTCTTTGAATAAATCTACCGAAAATGAGCATTAGCTAGAGAAAAGGAAAAACATAGAATGTTGTAGTTTGAAACCATCTATTTATCACACGGTTTCACAAAGTGACTTTTACAGAGTCGTCAAAAGTCGTCCATATAAGGGAATGGGTTAAAAGCTATTATTGTGTAGAGTTTACGTTTCTAATATGCGATCTCAAAAGCGTGATCGGTTACATGTTTTCGCCGGATATAACCTGTTTGGTTACCCTTTGCAAACAGTTTGCATCCAGATGAGACGCCGATTAACTCGATGCTCATCAGAATCAAACCTTGGACATGCCATTTACGTTATAGAGTAGAAAAGAAACTTAAAGCAACCGCTATTTTTGCAGGAACTTTGTTAGGGCAAAATACTAGAATTGGATGATTTTATTGTCCTACGAAATTGTGTGTAAGTGAATAAAACTATTTTAGGGGCTCTCATTTTCATTCTACAGTAGAACCTCTCTAAATTACATTAAATTCTGAAGGGAGGGTATCCCCGAGAGCAAAAATTGCAACACAAAAAGAGAAAATTGCAGACTCGGTTGAGTCTGTTCATGAACAGTAATTGAAAGTGCAACACTGCTCACGCCCCCTAGCACCGGCTTAAGCGGTATTCAATTTTCAGAACAAGAAGTACTGAAATTTATAATCTCGAAGGATCAGAGGGTATAACAACACTGAGAATGAAGTACGGGGCGACGTTTTACGGCCGCCACACAAGCACTTAACATCTGCTGTTGTGAATATTATAAATTCTGAATGGAGGTAATACTCAGATAATATCTTCTTTAAATATATATTGTTCATATTCTCATATATTAGTATAAAAGATGGAAAAAGAATATAAAACATATCACAGAACTTAAAAATAACGTGTTGTAACTGTAGTACCGTGCAGATGATGCATAAAATTTAACAACTTATAATTCTTATATAAAATAAATCTTCTATAGATAATGTATATAATAAAAAAATTAACTAATACCTATGCTTCCAATGCCAAAATAAACTTGCAAAATGATTATTAAGATAAGTGTTTTAAACCTTATAATTGGTCTTCCAGCCATGTCTTTACAGCTGTTTTGAATAAAGGTAACTTGTCAATCTGTGTAAAATTGAAAGGTAACCTGTTCTATAATGAGCAGCCTAAAAAACAGAAGGTGTTAGATCCAAAACTTTTTACTTTTGGTATGACACATGCACCTCATTTGGTTATCCCAGTTTTATATGAGTGAACAGAATCCTGAGGCACAAAGTGTTCTCCCATGTAATCAGGTTATAAAACATGCCTTATCTTAAAAAACATTACATAGAATAATCTGTTCTACACGATTATTGACAGGAAGCCATTTAAGTGAATGAAAATGTTCTCGCCCTATATGTGACGTTACATCAAGGTCAAGTAGATGATCAACTTATTCTGCGTTGTTTGGAGCTTGTTTTTTAACAGTTTTGGAAGACAATGATACCATATAGAACAAGCATAATCATAATGACACTGAATCAATGATGTAATAAGAAGTTTCTTGGTCTGCTCTGTGAGATAAACGTTCTTACGGTATAAATATTTCAATCTAGCATTTGTTTTCTGTAGAATTGTGCGTGCCATATTGTCAGAAAACAAATTTTGATCTAGAGTTGCAGAGTTAAAGATATTTAATGAAGGGTGTAGGTTTTATAACAGAGTCATTACACGAGATATCTAAACTAGAATCTGACCGTGTCTTATATTTAGAATCAAATAATATGGATTCAGTTTTACCTAAATGTAGGGACAACTTATTGTCTGTCAACCATTGACTAACAAGATGAAGATCCTCTTTCAATGCTTTTACTACATTACTCTTAGTTTTACCTGTCACAAGAATACCAGAGTCATCTACATACAACAAGAGATTATTTTAAATACTGCAGACATGTCATTGACATAAATTAGGTATAAAAGAGGACCGAGTATGGAGTCTTGTGGAACTCCGCATAATATAGATACAGAAGATGAATGGGTTCCTGAAATATCAACAAACAGATGTCGGTTGGAGAGATATGATTGAAACCAACGTAAAATATCACCTCCTAGACCAGATGCACTAAAGTTTCATTAGAAGAATTGAATGGTCGACTGTGTCAAATGCTTTTTGAAGTTATAAAAGAACCATGCATATCACATGACCATTGTCCATTTCCATTCTTATATAATCTGTCAGATGAATCAAACATGTGTCACATGTAGGAAAAACACTTCTAAATCCAGATTGAAAATTATATAAGAATTCATTATCCTTAAAGTACCTGACTATACCTGATCATAAACTACCCTTTCAAATATTTTAGATACTACACTAAAGATTGAAACAGGACGGTAGTTACCCACTGAGTTTTTTTTCATTTTTCTTAAAAACAGGGACGACTCTAGCTTCAGAATATCGGGAATTACGCCTTGTAACAAAGACAAATTAATAACATGAGCAAGGAGTTGAGCAATAATGGTTGACCCATCTTTCAAAACACGTAAGGAAACGCCGTCACGACCATTTGCGTTCTTAGCGCCCGGCTGCTTTAAGTATGTTAAAATTTGATAATTTGAAACAGATGAGAATGAACAATTATTTGGAAAAACACCACCTTTAGAATAAAAACTTGTGACGAAAGATTTACCACATAAATTAACACAGTGCGGTAACTTTTCAACAAGCTTCGTGGCAATAGTTGTGTAGAATTTGTTAGAACAGTCGACTACCTTCCTCATAACTGTAATTCGTTGAATATTCCGAGGTTGTGTTTCAAAAACAACGTAACAGTACAGTAAATTCTCGATTATTCGAATATTTTATATAGAACAAGTTAGACCCTTTTAGGTCGGTGATTTTCACCATGCATTAAGCTGCCACCTGTCGTTATGATCGATAATGATATGTAGTTTAGTTTTCGAATAATCGATATTTCACGGTATTAATAATTTTGGATCCTATTGAGATGCCGAGTTACTTTTCGTCTCATTTGAATTCAAACTGTTTGCAAAAGTAATCAATGACATGCATATAACTATTCAGCATCCAAACTGCATGGTACTTGATATAATCAAAATTGTAATACAGAAGGACATGTCATAGGCGGCAATCAAAAAGAATATGTATGGGTCTGTAAGACAGGTACAGGTAAAAAGTAATACAGGTAAAAAGGTATACAGGTAAAAAGTAATACAGGTAAAAAGTAATGCAAAAAGCTCCTATAGATTTTTTGTTTCATTAATTTTGCCCTGCATTAAGCGAGAACCTGTCGTTTAAGTCTCTTATGTTCAATAAATGAATGGCCGCTTTGGATAGACTCTACTGTAGATCAACATTTGAGCAGATACTTTTTTATTATAGAGTAAGGGTAAATACAGTCCGGATTCAACATATGTTAATTTTTTAATTTTATGCTGAAATATACAGTAGAACCTGTACTGAACGGTCATTCATTTAGGAACATAGAAGTCTCTAAAAGCTGGTGGTGGTTTAATGCAGGACAAACGATGTACAGAAAGCCCCTATTTGTTCATGACTATTCAGTAGGTATTTGGATTAACCCTGTCCCTGTTCTATCTTAATTCAAATACATACTGAGTATTATTATGGACAAAATAGTTACAATGAAATAAACCATTATAGACTGTGGAACATTGCAGCCATTTTAGAAAGTAAAGAAACATATATATCAAATTTCACTAGAAAACTAAGCAGACCCTAATCAGACGGCTCCTATAGGATCCGTCTGGTTTGGGTCTACTCTGTTTGCAAATGCATGAAAACACGTTTCTATGAGGGATAGTATTAACTATAGAACAGGGAAGGGATTAAATGAAAGTTATGTTGCGGTTATGGCGAAATAATGGTTTAAAGTAAGTTTCAGCTAATTTGTAAAAAACATACAACAAGAGCGTTTGCATGTCCCATTTTGTGACCATGTGAGCGCACAATTAGAGCTTGTGTCCACCACCTGTTGATATACTCGTATGGGTCCAAAATGGGAGTGGTCCCTACATGCAGTTAAAATAGTTTTATCTTTATAAAATACTAGAGACCGAAAAGTACAGTATATTTATTTTTCTTTGCTAATCTATATGATTTGTTCTGTTTAAATACAATATTGTAATGATAATTAAACTTACCTCACAGTTTACTACCCCTATGTGAGGGCCTCAAGGAAGTGCCCGGCGCTAAAAGTATGATACGCGAATGATGTGTTGACACGACTCTGAATGTTCGCGACACTTCAGTACACGTGGATATCGTTAACCAGTTCGGCGCCAAATTTCTAATTGTCGTCTGCAACCCAGTTTTGTTAAAACATTTCAGCCAATTAAGGAACTGATATAAATACATGTAAATTTCAGAGGAATAAACCGCATATATAGAATTAGAGACTGATACTGATACAAAAAGTAAAGTCCCTGATCAGACGCCGCCTCCAAGAGGCGGCGTCTGATCAGGGACTGCACTATTTGTCGTAGTGCATTTTTGCGACATTGGCGTTGAAAGGGTTAAACAATGTGACATATACAGACATCGAGTCTACAGTATTGATGTTATTTCACATTTTTTTCAACTAGGTGTTAGCTGCAATCAATGTGACAATACTGGGAGGAAATGTGCGAATGATATTAGAAGCACTATAACAAGGACTAGTCAGTTAAGGTGTTGCAAGTATCAGTTTACTTTCAATATAAATTATCCGTGCTATTGTTCGCACCATTTGTCTGTTACGAAACATCAGTCAACAGCTATCATAGGAACCAATACGCCAAACGTAGTGTGTTTTGGGCGTCATATGCTAAGGTTTTTTTTTACAACTGTGACAGCACAAACGGCGCCTTGCTTCGTAGTAAACAAGGGTCATTCAAACGCTCGTGCTCAGTGACTATTGAATTCTTTAAGCCGTTCTTAAGTTTTAATTTTAGCCCTTTGAATAAATGTTTAACGTGATATGTTTGTTTATTTTTTTGTATACATGTATATATTACGTCGCTTTAACAGTATTTCCGTTGTTGCAGCTTAAAACAGGTGGAGGAAGACCCGAGGGATAAGGCGAATTGAACAGGAATGGAATGTGCGTAGTAGTAGTAGGTTACTTTAGTTTGTATTGGGTTTTACGTCGTTTTAACAGTATTCCTGTCATACCACGACGTTCAGCTAATCACAGGTGGAGGAATGAATGAATGAATGAATGGTGTTTTACGGCCCATCGACACTGATGGTCATATAGAGCCGAATAAATAATGTAAATAAAACTATATGATGAAATCAAATAAAGACAATCTCACTAGATTATGTAAATGTCAGTCCCGATCAACAGGATTGTAAATAAAATAAGGACAAAACATAATCGACATTCTAAAAATATACCTTTTAAATTTTAGAATATATATTAATGGCTTTTAAAAAATCAAATATTTTGGGTATTTCTACCAGCTCAAACAGTTCCCTCAGGGAATCTGCTTGAAAGAACCTATCTCTGATTAAAATTAAATCAGGACATTCAATGAGAATGTGCTGAATTGTATAAGGCTCAAAACAAAATAAACATTCAGGTTGAACTTCACCTTTCAGTAAAAATGAATGAGTTAAAAAAGAATGTCCAATTCTTATTCTGGCCAATACGACCTCATCACGCCGAATTGGCAAGCATGAACAAAAATGTTCACCTAAAATAGGTTTTTTGGTCCATAAAAAATTCAAATGATGTTTTAACAAAACTTGAAAATGAACAGTATAACATTTCTTTACTGAGCTCTTATGATTTCTCTACACTCTATACTACTCTACCTCGCCATCTTATAAAGGATAGACTTATTAAATTAATAGAAAAAACCTTTGCCAGAGAAAACAAAATGTTCATTGCTTGTAATGTTCAACGTTCAT